>JAUKNM010000156.1:130000-169953 GCA_030765045.1 Tenodera sinensis
ACTTAAAGAGTCAATATTCCCATTTGCAACAAATCCAATTTCTTATTTCCCTAGACATGAATATTAGAAGTGTATTAATTTCGGGATATTACAGGATGTTCTTCTTCTCCACTTCATGGCGTAGGCAGTCAAGTGCCTGTTCCGTCTTCAAAGCAATCCGGCCATCGTTTCCTGGGTCTGCCCACCGATCTCCTACCTTTAGGATGATAATGTATTATTTGCTTAGGAAATCTGGTATCTGGCATTCTTTCGACATGTTCCTTCCACTTTTGTTTGTAATCTTTTAGCCTGTCATTTATATTATAAATTCCTAACTCTTCTCTTATACTTTCATTCGTTATTAGGTCTCTTCTCTTGGTAATATGCTGCATGTGCGGTGGAAGGCTACCTCCACTTCCTGTAGACCAGCGGCGCCCAACGTTGGTGAAAGAGGGAATGTTACTCATTGTGTGTGTGTGTCTGTGTGTGTGTGTGTGTGTGTGTATGTGTGTGTGTCTAAGTCCGCTTTTACTACATACGGCACCGCAGGTGGTGACACTGATGATACATGAAGATGGAGCACCGGTGGAATGAGATGGCGGGAAAAACCGGAAAACCCGGAGGAAACCCGCCCCAGCGCCGCTTCGTCCACTACAATTCCCACATGCGGTTGCTTGGGATAGAACCCGGGCTGCTTTGGTGGGAAGCGGATGGTCTAACCACTCGGCTACGGCGCGGCCGGAGGGAAGGTTGGGTTTATCTCCTTTCAATTTATGCGGACTGTGCCAGTCACATAGGCGTGTATTGTATTGCCTTAGCGGTTTGCTTACAAGTACGTTACGTTTGATTTATGAATGGCTTTTGAAATCTTATGCGATAAATCCCTGTTCACTGACCATCCGTCAGGTGCGCGGGCCCTAGTAGGCCCTCGCTATATTTTTGTGCTTACATACTTGCATTTATTTTTTTCCTTCATTTAACTTAAATAAACGTGGTTTTTATTAGCATTACCTTACTAGATAAATGAAACGTAGTATGAGTACACTATACATTATAATTTGTGCTAAACAACATGGTAAGATAATAAATTGCAATGTTCGAGTGCACAGCTTGTAATTTGAAACATACTGCCAATAATAATAATAATAATAATAATAATAATAATAATAATAATAATAATAATAATAATAATAATAATAATAATAATAATAATAATAATAATAATAATAATAATAATAATAATAATAATAATAATAATAATAATAATAATAATAATAATAATAATAATAATAATAATAATAATAATAATAATAATAATAATAATAATAATAATAATAATAATAATAATAATAATAATAATAATAATAATAATAATAATAATAATAATAATAATAATGATAATGATATTGATAATGATATTGATAGTGATAGTGATAGTGATAGTGATAGTGTTTGTTTGGTTTGGTTTAAGGGCGCTCAACTTCTAGGTCATCAGCGCCCTTAAAAGATTCCTGGCAATAGCCAGACATAAATTTCATTCAAAAAATAAAAATACTAGCAACAAGAAAAGTTTACAAAGGCAAAAAAGCAGTGGCAATAGCCAGATATGAAACAAGGGGACAAATGCGTCCAAAAGCAGAAACAGATAATTAAAAAAATTTAAATCCTCAAATTGATATTGCACTCCGCTAAAAAATTAAAAACTCTATCAACCGCTGTTTTGTCGTCCGCTAGGACCTCTGCAAGTCTGGCAGGCAGTTGCAGAGAATCCCGAAGGTGCGCTAGAGAGCAACACTCTAGCAACACGTGGCGAACTGACAAAAGGCTGTCACACAGCGGACATAGAGGCAATAGTGATAGTGATAGTGATAGTGATAGTGATAGTGATAGTGATAGTGATAGTGATAGTGATAGTGATAGTGATAGTGATAGTGATAGTGATAGTGATAGTGATAGTGATAGTGATAGTGATAGTGATAGTGATAGTGATAGTGATAGTGATAGTGATAGTGATAGTGATAGTGATAGTGATAGTGATAGTGATAGTGATAGTGATAGTGATAGTGATAGTGATAGTGATAGTGATAGTGATAGTGATAGTGATAGTGATAGTGATAGTGATAGTGATAGTGATAGTGATAGTGATAATGATAGTGATAATGATAATGATAATGATGATGATAATGATGATGATAATGATGATGATAATAATGATGATAATAATAATAATAATAATAATAATAATAATAATAATAATAATAATAATAATAATAATAATAATAATAATAATAATAATAATAATAATAATAATAATAATAATAATAATAATAATAATAATAATAATAATAATAATAATAATAATAATAATAATAATAATAATAATAATAATAATAATAATAATAATAATAATAATAATAATAATAATAATATCTTGGACAAGAGTGTGATGTTACCTAAAAATACATATTATGACAGGTTACTTTCATCTTCTTTATGAGCGGTTTCTGAATCTAAATATCTCAATTTTCAGTTTATTTTCAGAATTGGAATCATCTGCTTTATACAAATTGCCATATACAGATAACATATCACAAGGTAGATGATGCACTTCTATTAAATCCTTGGGGTTTTGTAGATCATACTCCTGTTTGTGAGAGTAGTATACTACTTGCTATGGCAAAGCAATATTGCACAACTAAGGAGGGGAAAAAACATATGTCAGTAATATTTAATGAGAGTAGTGCACAGAGTGGTTGACCTGTGCGATACATGACTGCCGATTGGTCATCCTTGGAGCTAAAGAAATAAACAGATAAGGTTGTCGCTCCATCAAAGAGTCGAGTAAGGTGAAATATTAGACGTCCTAGTCGGGTGGTTGCATAGGTTCGTTCGTTCGAGAACTGGAACGTTTAAACAAACTTAGGGGTCTCCCAGCCCTTAGCGACCAACTATGTTAGTGTATTTTTGGTACTGCTTACGGTTCAGAACTAGGGATATCAATATTTGGTGACAAAGTCCATGTGTATAGCCTTAAAAGATCCACCACGTGATCGTCGCATAATCCATTGCAATACAGACTTTTAATATAGGTAGTTCATTTTGAAGATACTCTGTTCCCAAATATACTCACTCCAAAACACACTATTCTTGCAAATATTTATTTCTCTATCTACTACATTTTAAGCAACATAGGCATTTTCAGAAAGTATCTTATTGCTAATTTTCTTGTAGATGCAAGAGGAATACGGGAATACAGTAGGATTTAAGCGATAGTGAAATGTTTTAAGAACTGGTTGGTCACCGGTGCTGAGATCTCCACTAGGAAACTTCGACCTCGCCGCCACTGAAGATGTCTGCCGTAGTCGCAGACGAAACGTTTGGGAAGAAGGAACCCAATAGACCACGGCCCACAAGCCCGGTTAATAGTGCATCTAGTATTTACACCGGCCGTGAAAGCCTTAGAACTTTGATGAATCCAAATACCCTTCATAAATCTCTATGGTCGGGAAAGAATGCCAATTAGCACTTATTTCAAGCGGGGTATCATTTGAATCTTTTCTCAATTTTGCAGCAAATATACAATGTTCAGCGTCAAGTAAAATACCCATATCAAAGGCAATGAGGACACTAATTGCAATACATTCAAAACAAAGTAAATCTATTTTTAAAGTAAGGGATGAGATTAAGGGATCAGGGTAAAGGATAGGTGATGGAAAATTATTTACTACTGCTGTTACAACTTTTATTATCATTGTTTATATAATGTGGTTTCTAAATTTTAAAAAATCACATATATTTGTTAAAGCATACAATGCATAGCCTGAGCATTAATATCAATTTGAATAGGGAGAAAATAATTCTGTTTTACTGTTGCTAAATTAGGTATATTGTATGCACACCCTTTTGATATGTGCTACTTCTAATGCACAAATACCTAATAGTTAGGTAATGTAATACTTGGAGGATACTTAACTTTGCCGCTCTTAGTATTTAGACGTAAAACGTTACACGTACCATACCGATAATCTCTTCATCGTCATCGTCGTCGTCATCATCATAATTATCACCATCACCATCAACAGCAGGTTTCGTCCGATATGACACAATGTTGGAGGACGTTAATTAAAAAAAAAAAAAAAAAAAAAAAAAACAGCTGGGTTTAAGACATTTAGGCGTATTCCGTTCTCATATATCAAAACTGTTCTGTCCATCTTCTCCTCGGCCTACCTATATTTCTTTTTCCTTTAGGTTTATAAGTCAGAATTGATCTAGGAACGCGGTACTTATCCATCATTTCTACATGGTCTCTACAATTTTTTTTTTTCTGTTAAATCGAAGATCTTTAACTCCTTACGTATTTCTTGACTTCTTCCATCTCTTAAAGTGTAACCAGCCACATGTCTTAAAAATCCTATCTCTGCCGCTCCAAGTTTTCTTTCATCTTGTTTTGCCATTGTCCAACATTCGAATCCATATATAAGTGTCAGGACTGCCATTATTTTATAAAATGTTAATTTTGTTTCTCGTCTTGTATTTCTCAGGTTTATTTTTATGGTACCACACAACTGATTAGGCCTATTAATTTTGTGTTTTGTATCTTCATTTTTGAGATAGAGCACATTGTAGCTTAAGTACTTAAAACAGTTTATTGGTCCTAATATTTTTTTTCTTATAATGCCATTTTCGCTTGTATTGTTTCCGGTCCTCTAAAAGCCAAGACTTTAGTTTTGTTGGTTGAAATGTTTTATTTGTAGATTTGACTGATTTTGTTTAATTGATAGAACCTTCTGAAGATTTCTCTCTGAGCCACTTTAAGAACTACGTTATCTGCAGATAGCACTACACCATTCTCTCATTTAGAAGTTGTTACAAGAGGGAGTAATGAGACTTTGAATTTAATCCTAAAAATGGGTGTTCCCATTGCTAAGCACTGGTTAGTGCATGACAAAGGAAAAGCGTTCGGATTGTAGTGAACAAGAAGAATAAAGGTAGAGAATTTGAGGTCTTATGTGCATGCACTAAATCTTTAGTTGTACGGAAGACTAGTACCTAGTGAAACCAGTCAAATCAAACACCCTTTCACCTTTTATCTCCTAGTTGGGATGGTTTCGGGGGGGTTAAGGGCTTACTCCCTTCACATGGAGCTTCTATTAATAACAATTCTTGAAATTCGAGTTGAACAAGCTATTCTACCTTAAGAGAGTGACGACGAACTTCATTTTCTTTATTTCCCTGTCTGTGTGGAGGATCGCAAGGTTTGAAAGGAGTACAAATCATGATAACGTCAAATGACTGGTTGGTAAATTTAGCGTAACATTTAATCAATAAAATACTAGTTATTAAGACACCATATCCCTTCTTAATTATTTCTGTACAGTAAAATTTCAATACAGTGAATAAAATAAATAACAATGTTTGAGCCTACATATCAGTTTTTACTGCGAAAATTACTTTTAGAACAATATTATTGTTTAGCTAGTTCAAATCTCTGAAAAAATCTTGCTATCAAAATATTTTTGTAAAATGTAATTAAAACAAGTTTGAGAGGTAGAGCTGGAACTGAAAAATTCAATGCCACAGCTGGGATTTGAGCCAAAGATCCTCCGTTAACTCCGCTAACTGAATTTTTCAGTTCCAGTTCTACCTCTCAAACATTGCCCACACGCGGCTTGTGTGTTTAAAGACACCAACAGTAAGTTTGTTGGCATAAATAAATATTAATAAAAACAATCCTCTGTTTTAAAACGTAGGCATAACTACTTCAAATTACACTTGGAAAGAATATAATAATAAATGAAGGCACTGAAGTATCAAACCGATAATAGCGAACAACATTGCTCTGAAAGGAGAATTCTCCAGATACATAGGGATAATTGCATTGCCAAAGTAATAGTGTAACACCCAGATGGCTCTGCGGCAATGTGCAAGACTCGCATTCGGGAGATCGGTGGTTCAAGTCTCGGCAGGACCGTCCAGAGAGCAGAGGCCTACAGTGTCCAACCACACTACTTAGAGACATTCCACTAGTTCGACCACAGGATTTCGTCAGGGTTATAAGATTGCTTGGTTAAAAAGGTGTGCATGTCAGTGATAGAAATAACTGTAACCCAAAGTAATATTTAAGATCGGTTTTGAGCACATAATTTGGAGTAGTTGGCCTTGAATTTGACACATTCAAGGAATTTACAAATAATATATGTCCACTTAGCTCATACGTTGCTTCTATATGGAGCATAACCAGCAAGACACACGTACATCGTCTACAGATTATACAAAGTGACCAACGCCTCCTAGTACATATGTAAGATACAACCAACTTCAAAATGAGTTAGGAATACTCCCTGTACAAGAATACTTCACAACTCTCTTCAGACCATTTTCAGCAAACTACCAACAATTGCAGGAGCTCCCACATTCAGCGTTGGCATCAGAGGTGATCATAGAACCAGGCTTAAAGGAAAGTTACCACACGACCTACTCAGCGATTCACAAGAAAGTGACTGCACATAACCTCATCCTCAGTTCTAGACTTTTTACACTTTTATTCAGGTATTCCTTTTATTTGTCACAAATTATTCTTGTACAATTATAATGTTTATATTCCTAAATATATTACACTTTAATTATGTAATATGTAATATTAGTTCATGTTAGAGGAGCGTTTGGCCAACCTCAGCAAAGTTATTATGTTATGCATTATATCTTGTCACTGGCCTGTATAATATTTAATGTAAGTCTGTCAAAAATAAATGAAAGAATGAAGAAGTAAGAGAAGCGACGTTATCAGAGCGAGAGAGCGCCGGTGTAGAACTCTGATGACTGGCTAACATAGTACCTGTATATTCCTTTTGGAGTGATTTCTGCATACCGACATTAGTGCCCAATGTTGGAATGCAGCACCAGAGCATTCCGGCGGAACCATGACTTACACTTAAGTCGCCGGGCAAAGAAATACAGCATTTTGGAACTGGAATATACCACTTTCAGTTATTGCTGAAAATGGAGTTTGTTATGTAGGTCAGTGACGCGTTGTTTAAAAAAATGTATCTACCCGCTCAAATAGTTTGCCAATGTTACCTTCATATATCTACCAATCTCTGTGAAAGCGGCTCTGACGTATGAAGTGAAGTTTAGAAAGAATGGAAAGCCTGAATTTTAAAAGCGTTTTTGCTCGCATCTCTCTTTAAAGCAAATTTCCTTTAGCGTTATCAAACCATACAGCGAAAATTGCATGTGCGTCACAACTTTTTTAATTAATTAGTTGGAGGCGTATTGTTAAGTACGGAGGGAAAGAAACGCGATCGGCGTGTAGCCGTGCAGGAGCTCGACGCCCGGTCGATATATGCCTCTCCAAGTGTCAGTGCACTCGCTACTGCTCTTCAGAGGTTAGCATCAGGTGTCAAGGTCGCAGTCTTAACATTTTCCTCTCCAATTTCGCCACGCTTTTTCCAGAAATACTCTCACTTTTTAAGCGTTCTTCTTTATTTAGCCAAGTCCTTGTTCTGTGCTACCTCTTCCGTTCAGTGAACAGTAAAGTTCTTCCATGTGTTCCCTTAATATTCAAATAAGCTTTAGAATAATAAACGTATATCTATTTCACATAAAAAAGGATTAACTGCATAGAAGTTAGGCATTTGTGCAATGTCAATGGCAAAGATGAGGAGTTCCCATCTGATAGATTGTAATCTTTGTTTCTTTTGTGTTTATCCTCCTGAAATGTAAAGGAGATTTCTTAAACTACTTGAACCCTTGGATTTCTTTATATAAACGGAAAATAAATACTTACAGATGTAAATATTTTGGAATTGTAGAGGGAAAAACTTAGTACCATTTAGAACACAGTTAGAAGTACATGATGTTCCTTTATTTATGCAGAGATTAAAAGTCCTAACCCGCCAATGTTAACTCTGGAAAATGCATGACCCGTTATATAAGATACTACTGAGTATATCGGACTGAGCATTTTACAAAAGGTTTTTGAATATATTCTGAGTTTATTTTTTCATCAAATCTTTTTATTCAAGAAGATAGGATTACTTTCCGATAACACTATTTTTATTAAAGTTTATCAGCAATTATTTTTAAAAATGATTAACTTTTTATCACTGAAGTAGTTCTATAGTAGCGCTCATAAGATGTTTTCATTGTCCTAAAATTGAAGTTAGCTGTGTTCAATAGATCCTCGGTAAATGAATCATTTATATCAGAAAATGTCGTTCATAAAAAAGCTGTCAAAGCACAAATGGAGTAAAGAAACACACACATAATTTCAAGAAAGGAGTCACTTGGTTGGAGCACGCAGAAGCCCCCAGACTTATTAGCACTAATTTGAAGAGCACAACTTTCCTTAGAAGGCGAAATAAACTTTACTTCTCTACTCCAACGTGTGTACAAGTTATCATTTGTTTTCTTTGAAATGGTGTAGAACTCAAGGTTCAAAATGACAGAAGTGGTATTATTCTTTAAATGTATATGTGTATATATTTCCACTTCTATTGTATGTTTGTTATTCGACAATGCTTGGTAATAGCATACTTTATGATAAAATGCTCCTGGGTTGTGACAACTTCAACACTAGGTAGAAACAAGGCTCTGCTGGTGGACTGAGAATAGCGGAATTTTGTCCATGGAATAGATTTGAAGGGCAGAAACAGCTGTTTATTCTACAGTACCCATAACACTACATTGCACTAATCAGCTTGGTAGCAGTTCTAAATCATACCTATAGACTATAATAGGCACACTTAATCACGAGTATGAGTACTATAAACAATAACTTCAAACTTTTGAAGGCCTTTCCGTAAAAAGAAGTCGGAGTTCAAATGCCTTGTAAGAAAGACCTGCTAAGCTTCTATTACAGTAGGTAACAACATTTTTATTTTTGCAATAATCTGTTTTATACGTATTATAATTTTTGTACATACTAACTAAACTAACTAACTAAACCCCGGCGCGACAGCCCACAAGGGGCCAAGGCCTACCGCCCAGCCGCTGCGTCCCCCACCTCTGCCCACTACGGGCGTCATTGGCGAGGTGCAGTATTGGAGGGTGGGACGTGATCAGCGCCCCGAGCCCTCCCGGCCGGTTATGCGGTCTTCTAGACCTGGGGCCGCTACTTCTCTATCAAGTAGCTCCTCAATTGGTCCCCCCGGGACCTAACGAGGCTGAGTGCACCCCGTGCCAGACCTCCCAGAGGGGATAAAATCCCCATGCTGGTACCGGGGATCGAACCCGGGTCCTCCGCGCCAGAGGCAAGCGCGCTACCAACTGCGCTACGGAGGCGGTCATTTTTGTACATACAGGATATTATAAATAAATACAAGGAGTTTTAGTCATTGGCCCTAGCAATGCCAAATCTTATTCCAGAACTTATACTACCACTGGTAACAAAATGTGTGAGCAATTTTTAAAACAAAAGTATTTTAAAACTAGGTATTATATCTTGTCATGCTTATAAAGGTAATATTTAATTTCGTTTAGCTATTCCTTTTTTACTGTTTTATACAATGCCATATTTTCGACGGTGATCCGCGTTGCCGACGGAGGGTTCTAGTAGCGGACGGGCAGCTGCTTGCCGGTGGAGTCAACTATTCACAGACCTTTCAATTCAAGTGCAATGGTTTATCATGCAAATGACAATCACAATAACCACTTACCTTTGTCACAGGTGGTGCTGGAAATGATGTCCCTGTGCTGCCACCCATCTGTCACCTTTTAAGAAAATTGGCATTCACTCGTATTAATTCATCTTCTGAAATTGCCGCAATTTCTCTTCGTATATTGTCTTTCGGGAATTAAAACTACGCGAGGTCAGTATAGTAAATTTCTACAATTAGGTGTTAAATGAAGTTAATGATCGCAAAATTGACCCCCATTTAATTTTCTTAGCAGACCAAGCATTGCTTTATTTAAATGACCATATATCGACACGAAACAACAGATACTAGAGTGCAGAAGAACTAGATCTTTTACACAAAATGCCATTACATGAGCAAAAAATTGGTGTTTGATGTGCTGTGAATACATACAGAATTATAGGGTCTATGTTCTTTCAAGAAACAGTTAATGGGCAGAGATACAGGGAGAACATCATCACACCACTTTCGGAAGAGTTGTGTGATATTGAATGTAAACAGGCATATTTTCAACAAGATTCGGCTACGCACATACACCTGATCTCTCGTTGCAACTAATTGAAGAAGTTTTTGAAGACAGAGTCATCAGTAAGGGGATATAGCCAGCGCAATCCCCAGATCTTACCGTATGCGATTTTTATTTATGGGGGAACTTAAAGGATAAAGTGAATAGGAACAACCCTCATACGTTGGAAGTGCTGAAAGAGAATATACGAAGAGAAATTGCGGCAATTTCAGAAGATGAATTAATGTGAGTGAATGCCAAATTACTTAAAAGGTGTGACAGATGTGTGATGGCACAGGGACATCATTTTCAACACCTCCTGTGACAAAGGTGTCTGACTATTGTAATTATCATTTGCATGATAAACCTCTGCGCTTGAATTGAAAGGTCTGTGAATAGTTGACTCCACCGGTAAGTAGCTGTCCGCCCGCCGCTAGAACCCTCCGTCGGCAGCGCGGATCACGGTCGAAAATATGGCACTGTATAAATCGCATTGTACCGACTGGGCAGTACTTCATAACCACCTTGACATTTCATTGTTTCTCAAAAAGGCCAACAATGAAAACTCTGAAACAGTTACGCAATTCAGTAGTAGAAACAGTGATTGACAATAACTATTAACTGTATGTCTTTAATAAAAAAGGAAAAAAATACAGAATTTCAAAAATTACACCAGATGAGCATAAAGGAGGGGGATCCTTGGTAATGGCAGGGTTAAAACAAGGAACTAGGCAAGATTTGACTTATTAACTGAAGCTGAAATTCCAATCGTCAAAGTAAAAGCACAGTAGAAGCAGAACAAAATTTAATTTACAAAGTGTAGGCAAGAACATTACGAACCTATCTGCCTTTAGCAAACATGCAATGGTCATCGAAAGCAGTTTGAGCACTCTCTCTCTCTCTCTCTCTCTCTCTCTCTCTCTCTCTCTCTCTCTCTCTCTCTCTCTCTCAACTGAAACCCATAGTTCGAGTTGGCAGTGTGCTGGCTGTCCACATTGTGAAATCCCTTTGAGTGACTGCAGCCGTCACAGGTAACTCCTGACTGCCTCTGTGGGGGAAGTGGCTAACATGCTTACCTCCAAATCCAGAGGTCCCAGGTTCGGGAAGCTAGGAAGTTTTCTTTAGCCACGGTTATTCCGCATTCACTCGAGTCGGAAGTGTGAATGTGGGTGTCAGTTTAATGTAACAACCGAACGTAGTACCACTGTAAGCGAGTGAACATTACTGCCGATGAGCAATTGTTCCAAATGCAAAGCCACTGATATTACCTTACATGTTAAAGGCGGCATATAGGTATGGTAAATGGAGAATACAAAAGTAGTCTTCGAGTTACAGCCACATTGTTTGTACAGCAATATGAATCTTACAGCATGATCCCTGCAAAAATCGTAGTACTTTAAGTGAAGTTGATAACTAAATGGCAATTCAATTCCATTAGATGTAGACAATTAGATTTCCTCACCCTTCCGGTAACTTGTGAAACTCTAGCCACCTCGAGAACATTTTGTATGGAATACTTCCTGCCATGGGATTTTTTTAACTTTCTACACACTCATCACGTATTAACCAATGATTTTACTGGAATAAAAGCAAACTGGTTGTCCTCAAATGAGTACTTAATACTAAGGTTTTCAGTCTAAGTTTCACACTGTTAAACAGTGCGCCAGTGCGCCCTTGATGGTGAAGGAGAATATCGCCCAGTCACCTCTACATTCGCATTCCACTTTGAACTGTGACTACTCTAATCGCCTCTTTTGATCCACTTACTGATTATTGGTGTAGCAAAGTGTTACAAGAGAAACTGATTTTCACAAATCAGGAAGTAGAATATTGTTAGGAGAGACGTTCCAACTCCAAGACGAAGGAAACATAGGAATACATTATTGATAGTGCAGGATACTCAAGTAGACATAACTCCAATTCTTTATATCGTTCTCACTATATCCCAATTAAAATAAAATGCGCGCGAAGGGTAAAACTACTCAGATAATAGTTCATGCAATTTATGTATTATTTTCCTTCAAAATAAAAAGTTTGGAAAATAATAATACTACCCACACCGAAAGTTCAAATCATTTTTAAAACAAGATCATTTGGCTTCCCAAGTCATGGAAAAATAAATGCATGAGCTATAAGAAAACAAATAATGAAATATTATCCTGAAGGAAGGAGATCGGTGGGCAGACCCACGAAACGAAGGCTGAAAATTAAAAATTATTTTCTTGTTTAAAGACGCTGTCAATTGCCAGGATCACATCAGCTTCGCCGGTGTGCCGGAATTTTGTCGCGCAGGAGTTATTTTATATGCCAGTAAATCTACTGACATGGAGCTGTCGTTTTTAAGCACACTTAAAAACCATCCGTAGGCCAGTGTCTAACCAACTTAGCCACCCAGATCGACACGAAGGCTGAAGGACTTTGAAGGCGGAATAGGCATTTGACTGCCCTACGTCATGAACCGGAGAAGAAGAAGAAGAAGAAGAAGAAGAAGAAGAAGAAGAAGAAGAAGAAGAAGAAGAAGAAGAAGAAGAAGAAGAAGAAGAAGAAGAAGAAGAAGAAAGGTACAACATGTTTATAATAATGTTTAGTTATTAATGTCCGATTTGAGCTTTGTTCATTCTGTTTAAGAATATGCCTAGTAAAGATAAACACTTGATTGCTGTTAAGAATGGTTGCGTTGACGGTAATGCTGCTGAAAGGACATTTTCCGGAATAAGTACAGTAACCTGAAATAAATTTGCAAATGTGGGCAGTCTAGAGATCTGAGCCAACACGCAGCATAACATTTTTTCATTCAGATAATTTTGAGGTAAATGACTTAATTTCCAAAAGCAATAACTAACTTGTGTCGTATATGTTTTCATATAGTTCTATGTGTAGAAGTTCTCTTATCTCTAAATAAACTAAATTTCACTTCTGGCATTTTTATGTCCGCACCTCCTATGTTTTTGTCAACAATGAAAGAAACAGATTAAAACGAATCCAACGAATTAAAATGATGGATATGTATCATCAATAAACTCCCCTTGCTGAATGGTTAGCCAGGCTTGTGATTTTAGTTCTGTACTCCAAGATCCTGAAAACAGAAGGACGCCATTGCATGGAAAATCTCACATTTCCTTAACCAAGCCAACATTGGTTAGCTAAGAAGAATGGTCTTTGTTTACGACAGAAATTACCATTAGGAGAGAAAAAGGAATTAGTTGGGAGTTAGGTTGTATGTATGTAGGTATCTTCGATCGTGTTCATTATGATTATCGCACGCAGCCCGGGAGAGAGTGAGTAATGTAAATATCTGTCGCGTTCACTCCCGATGTCTTGGCATGCGGGGAGAAGTACATCTCATCCCCACCACTCACTCTCCTTAGCCAGGGCTGCTCGGACGGACATCGTCGTCAGTGCAGAAGCTCATTGCCGCAGATCTCCTAACCTTATTGCATCCCCAGTCCAACACCAAAACAGCATGGATCCCATTCAGTACAATTTCCACAATACAATTGATACTATAGTCCTGCACCACTTCTGAGAATGTTTTATATGATTCGATAAATAGAGCATTCTAGCGCAGCTTTCTTTTTTTAAGTTGCGTAAATGATGATACATTCTGGACATGTGTAGGTAACGGTGGCTTAACAGATGAGCCCGTGGTAGGGGCTTGTAAATAAAGTGATGTCAGGCAACAAGGTGGAGCAACGGCTTGCCTTCAATTTTTACACTTTTGCATTTACTTTAACATGATTAAACATTAAACTACTTAATTCTGTTTCACAAACTTAACTGAAGTCTAGATGAATGTTGTGCCTTATACCATTTCTGGCGGCCTTTTCTATAGTAGATTTAACTTAAAGTCATATGTCGACTTTACAATAATTTGTATGTATAAAGTTGGAATTAGAACACAACATAATATATTTTTATACATATTGATACTTCTGAAGAGTTGAATTAACTTGAGGCGATCGATCCTGTCTTCATAGATTTCCACACGCAGTTGTGTTACAGGACTCGACATTATGTTTCACAGTTTACTTTGCGAGGTGTCAAACCATCTCATCCTCCACTCATGAAGCATCTATCCTTTTCTAATATAGGTATGTGATCTCCTTAAGTAAATTGTTCATCTTGTACACTTTATAGTACAATGTTTACCACAAGCGAAAACTTAAAGCAGTTAAATCATGATCATGCAACTTGTAGGTATATTTTTCCTGATACCGCTCTCAACAAATAATTAATGAATTACCTGGCTGTATCAGTCATTATAAAGTCCTGATAAAAAGAACCTTTCTTTCCTGCATACTTAATTCGTTTGACAAGAGTTGCACCTATTTACCAATGTTAGCTGTTATCACAAGAAATTGGTGTCTTATTTTCTCAACGATAATATGCAACACACCCCAATTTTATGGCAATAATGAGGTTTCCCGGGTGTCCAGTATAGGCAGTTTTGGCCATTACTATATCCACGTAAGTAAAATAAAGACTTGTCCCAAACCGAACAAGGTTAGGATCAACATCTCTCATCTCCACTTTATTTACAATGCATCCACAACGTCTAATCTTGCAGATAGGATCGCCCAGCTTATGTTTTGCATCACATTAAGTTTTTCGAGTTTTAGTCTAGGTGCACAGCTTTGAAACCGTTTGAAAAGAAGCCTAAAATTTTTTCGTTTGCTGAGAAAGACGAATAAGAGACTTCGTGTCATCCAGGCGCGTGCCGGTGCCACCAAGGGTTTCATTTGTAGGAACTATATGTCTTCTTTTTCGCTTAATTTGAGAACCTCTTGATTCCAAGAAATTTCTAAACAAGTTAATGAATCGTAGCAAGCATTAGAAATCGACAACGTGGGAAATTCTCTTCAAACTATGACTTGACAGAACAAACAGCTTATGTACAAAGATCTTAACGATAACTAAGCACTCGTTGGGAAATACCTATAACTTCACTATTTAAACAATAACGTGTGAGTGAGTGAGTGAGTGAGTGAGTGAGTGAGTGAGTGAGTGAGTGAGTGAATGAGTGAGTGTGTGCGAATGAATGAATGAGTGAGTGAGTGAGTGTGTGTGAGTGAGTGTGAGTGAGTGTGTGTGAGTGAGTGTGAGTGAATGAGTGAGTGAATGAGTGAGTGTAAGTGTGTGTGAGTGAGTGAATGAGTGAGTGTGTGCGAGTGAGTGAATGAGTGAGTGTGTGTGAGTGAGTGTGAGTGAATGAGTGAGTGTGTGTGAGTGAGTGAATGAGTGAGTGAGTGTGAGTGAGTGTGTCATTAAAAAGTAAGTAGATATACATGTGTACGATTATACCAGTTGCTAGGTACTGCTTCGGCCATACGTTATCTAGGGATTCTATATGATAAGTGTAACAAATATGTCTAATACAATTATTGTCAACAAAGAATCTTTTCGCCGAAAAAAAAGCTAACTTTGTTAAATTTTTTAATCTTCTTGGCGATTGGATATAGTGGTTTATTGTTTCACTAACTGTCACGCAAGCATTGTGTGAATAATGCTGTAATATGTTTTTATTTCCGTTTGAATGAGCTTAGCCACAATTTAATCCTAACGTAACGTTGCCAAATCTATCTTAGAAATTAAACTTTCCATGACATTTTAGCATTAAACTGTCATTAAATTCATTCGAGTTAAGGTGTAAATGCATCAAGATTATTCACACAATGTTGTGAAATAATAAACCACTTATATCCATTCGTCAAGAAGCTAGATGGTTCCAAATATTTTATACAAATTATTTTTTTTCGGTGAAACGGTTCCTTATTGCCAGTAATTGCATTTGACATATTTGTTACACTCATTATGTAGAATCCCTGGTTAACGTGTGGCCGAAGCAATGCCTTCCATCCCGTATATAGATTTCTGTGATGGGCGCTTACGCAAAAATTATTTGGCGATTGAATCAAATAAGAAATGACCAATATATAACACCACAAACCCTTACTTTAGGACTCTTTTGCTCAACGACGTCGATCCTACAGGTTACGTACTAGCACCGGCGGCGCTTCCCCTCAGAACGGCAGTCCTTCGATTTCCATTTGTATAATACGTGTTACTAGTAGAGCAATACACGTTGTCTGTTCTTGGGTCTCGGAGAAGCAGAACATGTTCGACACTCCTTACTTAGAATAACTATTTACGTGCATTATCCCTCTTTTCCAAGCTGTTTGAGCGTTATCAATCGAAAGGCCAAATCAAAGGGGGGGGGGGGGATGTCCGTTATTATTCATTTTGTAATTTATATATGACTATTTGTAATTTATTTTCACACATTTTGAGCAATAACATATTTTTAATATTATGCACTAAAAGTTATATTCACATTGACATTGTTGGTTTAGATTAGCCCACGTTGGCTGTATACCGCTTCAATATTTATAGCTTGTTTACTGTAAACAAATTCCTGGAAAGTAGGGAGACCGTAATGACGAGGCTGGTGCACGGAAGGAATCCTCCTTTACATTCTGGGTATGTTTTTGCACTTATTGCATGCCTTAGATGTACTGAAGAGCTTCACTTTCGTTGTGCTTTGAATGGACAACAAAACCTAAACATCGTAACTCTTTTAGATATCCTGCATCATTGAGTTACAAATAGTTTCTAATTGATAGATAGCTAAAGCTTTATTTGAAAATTAAGTTTTATGCACTATTTTCTATTGCTGGGAGTTTATTTGTAAGGACACCCCGGGTTTGTGGGAATCCACTTACTAGATGTCGAGGTTAACTTATGTATTACGAACTATCATGCATGCTTACTCAAACCGAGAGATTGAAATCAAATCCTGCAGAATTTGCTAAGAACTAAAGGAGGTTTTAGCACTTTTGTACACTTCAAAAACTTTCTCTTTTTCTTTCTTACTTTTCTTCTGTCTTTCTTTCTTATTTTCTTCTCTTTTTACCATACATTTACACATCACCCTAACCCTTTCTGCTGAAATTGAACTGCACAATGATAAAGCACTTTGTACAGTATGAATGATCAGTATTTCCCTATTTTTCTGAATTTTAGGAGCCCAGCTCAGCTCCTTCAGTCCCTAAAGGCAAATATATCCCTGAGAGTATCTTGAGGCATTAGTGAAGAGAGAGCGAAAATGCTGTCGCTGTCCGATTCTCAGAAATACCAATAATCGTTTTACACTCTAGTACACAAAATACAAATCAAACTCTACCCGGCTGCAGACCAGAAGGGTACAAATGTCATTGGGAAACATGTTTTCTTTTCGCTAGTACTAGCGAGACAATTAAGTGCTAAGCTATGGACGCCTTGGCGTGCACAATTCAAAGATATCACTAACAATTGCTCAGCATTATATTTTAAGGAGCATGCGTTTACACCCGGTATTACCAGCCAAATAGTTAAGTGGAAAGTTAACATTCGTTTTATTGCGTGAGAACATATTTCGTAAACCGTTAACAACTTTCTGGGTTGAGTTGGCCATAGACATTTTTCAATAAATCATAGCGAAGCAATATAGGGAATGTTTAGTTTTCTATTGCCAATTTGCAGTGAATTTGATTTGTTTGCTTCACTATATTACATTCATTAAAAACCGTAAGTTAGAAAATTATTTCAAATTGAGACACAGGAGATTCACGTTAAAAGGGGACAATTCGAAGAACGAATATGAAAGATATTGATGTTGGCCGGCTGATCGCCACTGGACACATGACAGAAATCAACAGGTGTTCCCTTCGATTCTCATCAAAACGGTTCGGATTTATTCAGTCCAGAAAGAATCCCTCTTCTTTCTCTCCCTATCTCTCGCTCTCTCTATCTTTTCCACACATACAAAGGTACTTTTTCCCTCATCCTCAACTCCTGCCTCTCTCTCTTTCACTCTCTCTCTCTCTCTAGTAAAGGAAACAAGTATCAAGCATCCCCTTCCGTTGAAAATTATTGTAGCTAAACAACATTTAGACCTGGTCTAAAGAAACAGCGTTTTCAGATACATATACACATACAATAGACACGTTTAATCAAATAAGCGCGTATTCTCACCACCACTGCGTCAATAACAATTTCCGATTAAGCACACAGTGTGGCATACTATTACGCCCTTGCAGTGGTAGCGCTGCTGCTTACCAAGCGGGAGACTCGGTTCGATCCCCGCTACCGGCGTGGGGATTTTCTCCCTCTGGGAAACCTTGTCCGGGGTTCACTCAGTCTCGTTAGGTCGCTGAGAGTCCAATTGAGCTAATTGATTGAGAAGTAGTGATCCCTGGTTGTCGGGGCCTTGACCACGTCCCACTCTCCAGTTCTGCATCCCACTCATGACACCTGTGGTGGGCAGAGGTGAGGGATGCAGCGGTTGGGCGGTAGTCCTTGTCCCGGAAAGGGCCGTTACGCCGCGGGGTCAGTTTGTTTCTGTTCTCTATACTCTATTAAAGCCAAAGTATTGTGATATTAATACAGTAATGTATTAGGATGGAGCAACTGTCATAAGAACTCTGCATATGTGCCCCAATAAAGCTTAGTTTATTTCGACCTTTTCCAATCCTAGGTAAACTGCAACATCACTGTCAGCAGTCATCAGTAAACCGAAGAGTTTGTGTTTGTGTGTGTGTGTGTGTGTCTGTGTGTGTGTCTCTGTGTGTGTGTGTGTGTGTGTGTGTGTGTGTGTGTGTGTGTGTGTGTCTGTGTACTAGGTATTCTATAAGAATGCTATGGTCTCTAGTATTGCTCTTTTTTATTGTATAGTTCAGCACCAGTACATTACGAATCTACCAAATTTCCGCGCAAACGTAACACAAGCACCCCTGTAAACCAGAGATAACTTACACATTTTACATGCTAGACAAACTGTAAAATATGTGAATTTATTAATGGTGTTTAATTCAAACACGTTTCCCAACGCAGCTTGAAGGAGAAGAAGAACAAGAGGAGGAGGAGGAGGAGGAGGAGGAGGAGGAGGAGGAGGAGGAGGAGGAGGAAGAGAGGGAGGCTCGTGTATTTGTTGGCAACTAGTGTAGCTCTGAATGATCGGTCCACATTAGATACGAGCATGAAGATAACGATGTACCAACTGATGCAAATGCTAATAATAGAAGCCAGACTCTCATCGTATATACCTACCTGACGGCTAAGGATTTGCCGAGAATTTCAAACTGTCGATCACGGTTTAGTAGAAACAGTAAATGTCCTTTATGTTTAATAACACCAGTATCAGATTAAAGCAACACCATTTGACGTTTCCTTCTCCCGTCCGCGGCCTGGCGAACATTTACATTTGCTGCGATGTAAGAATAAAATGGCAAGCTGGACGATGGGTTAAGAAGGGGAAGGAGGAGCAGAGGAAGTCTTGGCTTTTATGTGCAGTAGCGTTTTATGGCGTTTCTTTATAAAAAGCAAACTTGTTGGCAAACTTCTTATTACGAGATCCAGAGTACCAAAGCCATGACAGCGCTAAACAAATTTCATCACATACTTGTATGTTATATGTAACTTAATAGATTATTGCAGAAGGCATTCTATATAATCCTAGCCGTGTAACACCTATGTGATTGGAGGAACGTAATAATGCGGCTTGCGTCTGTGGAATCTCCGTTCCTCGTATACATACGAGTATGTTCCACCATAGCACGGGCGAGACACCAGCTTTCATTTTTGTGTAAAGGCGTTTTCTGGAAGGAATGTTTCTCATTCTTTAGAAAATGGTTTTTATTTTTAGCTGTGGAAGAATTGAGATTCGAAGCCACTTTCTGGGTGTGACAGTAGTCAAAGCAGTACTTAAAGATAGGTATATAATGGAAAACTACATCAAGCTGAGAATTCCTTCACTGACCTTTTTACGCACTGCGTGCAAAACATGCTTATATGGAAAGTGGTTTACTTCACAATGCTTTGATCTTACCCCAGTTTCAAGGAGCAATACACTCGTACTTGAACAAAACGGAAACCTGTCTACAGAATCGTCCATGCGCCCCAGGTACCAGGTACCAGGTAAAGCTTATCACGGGTACATTCAAAAGTCCAAAATCTCTTTCTTGGCTGTGGTAAAATGGCGGATTTACACCCCTTGTATAACCGAATAAACACTAATAGCAGCTTTTATACTCTTGTTTACATAACTTGACGAGCATCTGTTAGGATTTTGGAATAGTTTTAGTCACATTGTACACAAATGGCAAAGCTAGTCTGACTGAATTCAGTGAGCTTATGGTTTTCTTCTTTCACCGAAATACGTCTTGTGGTCCCCTGAAACAAAAACAAAGTTCCGTATGTGTGCATCTGTGTATGTGCGTGTGTGCTTGTGAAGCATAACTTCAAAGACGATAAGTCGTTAAATGCAGAAGTTTAGGTTCAGAATCTTCCAAGGAAGCGACACGAATATTTTGGTCGTCCGATATGACACAACGTTGGAGGACGTTAATTTAAAAAAAAAAAAAAAAAAAAAAAAAAAAAAAAAAAAAAAAAAAAAAAAAACGAATATTTTGGGGAAAAAAAAAAGAAGAATCATCTCACTCCAAACTACCTTTTACATGGAAAAGTTGTTGTTATTTTCTCAAAAAGAGCTCTAACGATTTTGATGAAAACACTGCATCTTTAAACTACTTTCATGACAAATCAAATGTATATGTTGAATTCTCTGAGGATTGCTTTTTATAGTGGTAAGCCTTAAGAGACGGAGAGAATCTTATTACACAAAAATGTAGATGCCATTTCAACACACAATTTTTGTGAAATACATTTTTTTACCGTTAACCATTCCCGAAATATCTTTTTTTATTGGTTTGAATATTTAAATGTATTAGTTTTCTCAACCATAAATGACCTTTTCTTCCTTTGTTTCCTTCTCATGTTCAGACAAAGAGGACAGGATTTTAAGGACATCGCAAACCGACCGTCATGAAAAGATCTGACTGTCACTTTAACTTACTGCATTCTTCTTATATCTAAAACAAAATGTGTCAGTAAAGAAATTTTATCTGTATTAACAGGAATTGCATGGAAGAATAATCCTTTCTAAGAATAGTTTGTAAAAGAACGGGTAGAGAAGGTCGGGTGAGTGCAGTACGTAATAATCTTCGCCTTCTTTTCCACAAGCAAAATAAACGAAGAACGGACACCGTATTTCTCAAAGCTGAAGAAACGAGGAAGACATATTGAAAAAAAAAAAAATTGTCATTATCGGCTCGTGGTGCAAGTTTTTCTTGGGCGGGCGCTATTATGAGTTGCGCTTTCCTCAGCAAGTAGTAAAGGCCATTGAAAAGGTAGGTAGGTAGTAATGTAATTCTATAATTGACTGTGGGGTTGTAAGGAGATACCTCAACACCTGGGTCCTGAGAACTTGCCGTGGGGTTCTGCAGTACAAAACTTAAGGACGGCAGGCTGCTACTGGCTGCTGGACCAATTAATACATCTCGCGAGATGAAGTCCTTCCTCCCCGGCCCGCACATGTCCCTCCCACCCCTTTCCTACCCCGCTAGGCTCCCCAAGGTGCTGGTCATGTCGAGGTAATCGATAAACAGTGTGCATGTGCTGGTGCTGCGGAGGGAGGGGGAGGATTGCTTGAGGAAGTTGCTTGCTTAAGTCAGCGGCGTGTTGGAGGGAGGGAGGGAGGGAGGGAGGGAGAAAGTGCGGCCCCACAACCCTAGAAAGGGTTCATCTCGCTTGTTTTAGGACTTCCTTCTCCAGCTCAAAAGTCCACTGTCTCCATCCAATATTTCTTCTTGGATTCTCACCTACGTGAGAGTAAAGCCAATTCGAAAGGAACTCAAGTGCGGACAGCATTCCGCGAAGTCCACAGTAGATGCCATTATGACGGCCTCCGTGTTTTTACCTAGGTCATAAATCATACCTTAGTTTGAGGCAATCTTGCTGCTAGATTTGCTTCTGCATCCACTTGTAAGGCAACAAACTCTCCAATCGGCTGCGTAGGTACGTCCTGGAGCTACCTCAAGCGAGTTGGACTGATAGAACTAGAGGCTTGCAAACTTCACCTACTTCCTGAAAGAACGCGCAACCACAAGATATTCTTGCTCAAACTCTAGATGCGATGTTCACCTCTACAGCACGTGCACGCGGTAAAGACATTTGCACAATTTTATTTAAATTTTTCTTGCAGCAAATTTTCTAAACGTTCTTCTAAAAGTGCTTTTAACTGACATACGCTCAATTATAACTGCTCTATCTAGTTTGATTTTTTCATGGGTATTTAGTGAAAGCATAGAAATTAATAACATTCTTAATTTTCTTTGTATAGAGTTTTAATTTTATAACCATGATCTTAATTTGCATCGATTGACTCTGCGGTTTTCTTATTATAGTCTATCCAACATTGAGTCTATACTCGTAGGTTAAGAACTATAGTCGTTATCTCTGTCATATACACTGTTTCTTTGTCAAGCCATCGCCCTCCTTCAGTAAGACTAAACGCTTTGTTCAAGCACGGTTATCAACTAAAAGCTATTGTACTTGTAGAATCGTCGCGCACCCTTTAGCAACAAAATACAACCTCATTTGGTACGACTTTTATTTTTGTAAACACTGTTTTACTATAAAGCCTAAAAAATGCTTAGTTACAACTAGTTTATTTCACAAATGACATAATTTTCCTTTGATGTTAGTATTTGGGACAATTAACCACAGATCAGCGGTTAAACCACTAAATTTTATAAGACATACGAACTAAATCGACACAGAAATAATTTGCAGGAGGAACTGAACCTTCCCATATTAGTCCTAAATAACTTGCCTCTTTCAGGCTTCATTAGAATAAACTCTCTTGAGGGGAAAAAAAAAAAAAAAGGATGATCACTGAGGGAACTGTTGAGGTGCATCAAGTAAGGTATGTTGAAATGTATAATTCCTATATAATGGTGTGCATTAGTTCCACTGCTCTATACTGCTCTGATATATCTATACTTGGTTCAAATTTAAAATGCATTCATTACATTTAGAAAAAATGTACAAAATATGTGTAAACGTTTGAAAACGTGTAATCAGATACAAAAAATGTAAAGCCATATTGAGGACTTGAAGCGCCGGTCTTCGACTTTGTCTGCCGTTTCTCTAAGACAGCAGCGCACTGTGGACATTCAATTCCCAAGCCTACACATGAAAACCATATGTTGTTAATAACATGTTAATGCTATATTATGCTACAAATTATCCAATACATTGTGAAATTAACTAAACTTTAGTCTTATTTTTCTCCGCTTTTTAAAATGGCAGATGGCCCACTACGGTTGTCAGCCCTTCAATTCTTCATTTACACAAGCCGTACACATGTAGGCTAAAGTTGGAATGGCAGAATCAAACTGAAAAATGCCATAACTAACTGGCATTTTAACCTCACGATTTCGACTTTCAATGTTGTTGTTCTAGCCAACTGAGCTACAGTGCCAACATGCCACTATGATATTAAATTCCACAATTCTCACATTTCTCCTGATTTGTTGTATCATTCATTATTCATTTTGAGATAACATACACCTAATAATGGTTAAGTACGAAGCCATGGATTGCGGCTCGGGAATTTATTATCGTAGCGTCCCGTAGACATTCTAGCTCAACTGGTAATGCAAACAGCATGGTAAGGCAAAGAAGAACCGTGCTTCGAATTCGGACTCGGACTATAGCATTGCAATCTACGTTTCAAACTTTAACCGCCACACGGTAAGCGTGAAGAGCTAATTCACCTAATAGTAAAGGGTTCTTCATTCAAAACCAAACGGGTGCATGGCATTTTGCCTGTGTGCGATTGGGTGTACCACAGTCGGGTTTACTTCCATAAAAGCTCCGCGCTAAAGCACGTATAACACTCTTACCTTATAGAAGATGGTGGAAACGTCGTCCACCCTCGGCTAAACAAGCATTACGTATATCGGGAGAACACATTCTGATTCACACGATTAAATTGGGCACTGTAATGTTTTCCAATTCATTTCTAATATTTTGTTTTAGTTCTTCCAATGTATGAGGATTTGTCTTGTAAACTTTAGCTTAAGGTTACCCTACAAGTAAAAGTCACACACTGCTAGATCGGGGGAGCGAGAAGGTCACCAGCACTAATCATTCTATCTTCAAACACTTCCCTAATGTTATTCATGGACTCCTCTGCTGTGTGAGCAGTAGCAGAATCTTACTGAAACCACTCACATGATTTCCCTTCTTGTCAGTTCATGATAAAATGGGGTCAAAATGTCATTTCGGTACATCTCTGCATTTACAGTCGGCTCGTAGAATATTGGACCTATTATGCGTCTAGCGCAGGGGAAGACAACTTCGGGCCGTGTGACGTATTTAAACGAAGAGCCAGCTTGTACGTTCGTGTGACGTCAGGCGAGAGCAGTGTATTGCTAGGCTGCCTAGATCAGCGGCGCATGTGTTCAGCTCCCCGTGTTTCACACCAGTTTGAGACCAGGCTTCAAGATCTAGAAACATTGTCAGCTACGTTTTAGATCTTTGCGACCCCGTATTCATTGGATGTTAACAATGTTTCTAGCAGGTTGCAAATTGAATTGATAAATTTACAGTGCGACGATTTGCTGAAGGGCAAATACAGACACAAGGAAGACTTGGCTAATTGTTATAAGAATCTTCCTCAAACCAGATTTCTGAGGTTATATGCACGGGTATTATGAATGTTTGGCTCCACGTACGTGTGCGAAAAATTCTTTTCGGTTATGAACCTTTCTAAGTTAAAATCCCGAAGCATATTGTCAGATCACAATCTAACATGCAGTCTTCGGTTACAAATGTGCCGTACATTACGCCCTAACATTGACAAACTAGTTAAAGAAAAGCGAAACGACAAATGTCGGAAAATATCCACCTAATTGTTCTGTATAGCTCTCCTCTTGCTCAGGCAAAATAGTTATAATTTCTGTTCTATTTGCGTTATAACATGACTGTTCGCATAAACTAGAATTCATATATATGGCATAAAGCCGAAATGCAATTATTTATAATCTGTGACTATTCCGTAATTGAAACAGTCACCATTAAGATTACGATGTTCCGTATGCCGTTTCCTTTGCCCACTGTGACGTCACACGTTCAACCTGCTTGCTCTGGGAGTCTGTGTGCTCAGTGGGCTGACGTCACAGCAGCGTTACCTGTCTTCCCCTGGTCTAGCGCTAACAGCACACTAAACTCCAACTCTCCGATCATAACGAGGGAATTCTTGAACGCGATGTGGATTTTCAGAGGCCCAGTGCCTACTAGCCGCGCGCACAATGGCAGCCGGTAGTGGAGGAATTCAGCAAGGTCACGGAAGAGACAAAACGCCGTGCGCTTTGTTAGGTTTTAAATGAAGAACCCGGTAATTAACTATGAAGTCCGGGGTTAGAAATGTTTCGGATACTTAATGTTACTGTTGGGGTATGTTATCTAGAAATTAGTTTCACAGCCCCTTGTGGTTTACCATGGAAAATGTGAGTCAGATGGGGAATTTAATGTCGAATGTTTCCATTGTAGTTCAAAAAGGGCCATTGTCACATTGCTGTTTAATATCAAGCTGCAATTTATTAAATGAAAGTACATCGAAAGAAAAAAACGTGCTTAGGCTTTCCCTCACGTAGTCTCAAGTTACATGAGAAATGGTATTTATAAATTAGAATGATGCACTAATAATATCAAATTACTTACATATACCTGACTCAAAAACTCTCCTTGATAATTTCTTTGATGTAACACCTGCTCATGGTCAGTATTACTGCTAGAGTCAAATTCACTGCTTGACAATTTGTCTAGAGTAACACTTGCTCATGATTAGCCATACTGCCAGAGTCAAACTCACTGCTTGACAATTTGTCTAGAGTAACGCTTGCTCATGGTCAGCCATACTGCCAGAGTCAAACTCACTGCTGGACAATTTGTCTAGAGTAACACTTGCTCATGATCAGCCATACTGCCAGAGTCAAACTCACTGCTTGACAATTTGTCTAGAGTAACACTTGCTCATGGTCAGCCATACTGCCAGAGTCAAACTGACTGCTTGACAATTTGTCTAGAGTAACACTTGCTCATGGTCAGCCATACTGCCAGAGTCAAACTCACTGCTTGACAATTTGTCTAGAGTAACACTTGCTCATGGTCAGCCATACTGCCAGAGTCAAACTCACTGCTTGACAATTTGTCTAGAGTAACACTTGCTCATGGTCAGCCTTACTGCCAGAGTCAAACTCACTGCTTCACAATTTGTCTAGAGTAACACTTGCTCATGGTCAGCCATACTGCCAGAGTCAAACTCACTGCTTGACAATTTGTCTAGAGTAACACTTGGTCATGGTCAGCCATACTGCCAGAGTCAAACTCACTGCTTGACAATTTGTCTAGAGTAACACCTGCTCATGGTCAGCCATACTGCCAGAGTCAAACTCACTGCTTGACAATTTGTCTAGAGTAACACTTGGTCATGGTCAGCCATACTGCCAGAGTCAAACTCACTGCTTGACAATTTGTCTAGAGTAACACCTGCTCATGGTCAGCCATACTGCCAGAGTCAAACTCACTGCTTGACAATTTGTCTAGAGTAACACTTGGTCATGGTCAGCCATACTGCTAGAGTCAAACTCACTGCTTGACAATTTGTCTAGAGTAACACTTGCTCATGGTCAGCCATACTGCCAGAGTCAAACTCACTGCTTGACAATTTGTCTAGAGTAACACCTGCTCATGGTCAGCCATACTGCCAGAGTCAAACTCACTGCTTGACAATTTGTCTAGAGTAACACTTGCTCATGGTCAGCCTTGCTGCCAGAGTCAAACTCACTGCTTGACAATTTGTCTAGAGTAACACTTGCTCATGGTCAGCCTTACTGCCAGAGTCAAACTCACTGCTTGACAATTTGACTAGAGTAACACTTGCTCATGGTCAGCCTTACTGCCAGAGTCAAACTCACTGCTTGACAATTTGTCAAGAGTAACACTTGCTCATGGTCAGCCTTACTGCCAGAGTCAAACTCACTGCTTGACAATTTGTCAAGAGTAACACTTGCTCATGGTCAGCCTTACTGCCAGAGTCAAACTCACTGCTTGACAATTTGTCTAGAGTAACACTTGCTCATGGTCAGCCATACTGCCAGAGTCAAACTCACTGCTTGACAATTTGACTAGAGTAACACTTGCTCATGGTCAGCCTTACTGCCAGAGTCAAACTCACTGCTTGACAATTTGTCTAGAGTAACACTTGCTCATGGTCAGCCATACTGCCAGAGTCAAACTCACTGCTTGACAATTTGTCTAGAGTAACACTTGCTCATGGTCAGCCATACTGCCAGAGTCAAACTCACTGCTTGACAATTTGTCTAGAGTAACACTTGCTCATGGTCAGCCATACTGCCAGAGTCAAACTCACTGCTTGACAATTTGTCTAGAGTAACACTTGCTCATGGTCAGCCATACTGCCAGAGTCAAACTCACTGCTTGACAATTTGTCTAGAGTAACACTTGCTCATGGTCAGCCATACTGCCAGAGTCAAACTCACTGCTTGACAATTTGTCTAGAGTAACACTCGCTCATGGCCAACTTTATTTCTAGACCAAATTCACTGTTTGATAATATATTAAGTAATACTTGCTCATGGTCAGCCTTATTCCTGTTCCAGACTCACTGCTGATTTATTTGTCTGGAGTATCATCTGGCCATGGTCATAATTAACATTCGTTTTTTGACCGTTTGCGTGTGAGTGCTATCCTTATCACATTCACGGGAATGTTAGCATAGACTTACTGCTAGCATGGAATATAGGTTCTCTCTCTTGCTCATAGATGACTTAACCTTCAGCTCTGTTAAATAATGATTTTGTTTTCAATTTCCTAAATAGTGGTTGCAAACCCTCAAATAAACTACATTCTCTTCTAGGATAAATGCAGATGTCGCAATCCTCTTAGGTATATGTTTGAAATGCATATCTTGTCAGCAATTAATTGATCTTAGCGTGGTATAATAAGCCTCATATTTTGTTTAGGTTGCACCTGAACCTAAACCATAGCATTACCAATTCTTATTCCTAAACCTAGATTGCCAATGGGGGGAGAGGGATTACTCTGTGATCACCACTACAAACAAAATGTCAGCAACTTTTAAACAAATGTACTTTAAAACTGGGTGTTACGTCTTCTCGTGCTTATAAAGCTAATATTTAACACTTTAACTATTGCTTTGTTCTACAAGAATCGAATGAGATATTATGCCAATCCGTATTACAGAGCTTATACTACCAACGAAGGTAGTAATAGGATATCTCAGTAAGATTTAAAGCAAGTCTATTTTAAAATTGGGTATTATATCTTGTCATGTTTATAAAGGTAAAGGTTGTTTAATTATTCCTTTTTTACAGTTCCACATGAATCACATTATACCAACGGGGCCGTCCTTTGTGACCACCTTGACTTTTCTTTGTTTGTCAAAAAGACCAACAATGAAAATGTTGAAACAAATGCGCTATCGGTAGTAGAAACAGTGATTGACAATAACTATTAATTGTACACCTTTAATAAAAAAAATAAAAAGACAGAATTTAAAAAATTACAGAAGGTGGGCATAACGTCTTATTGGCGCCCGACTATAGAGGCCATTTCATTGAACGTGTGGAAAATTCAGCCTTAAATTCCTGTAAGAGAAGTCATGTGAAATAGGCTGACCACAAAGGAGAGGTATATAAATAATCAAATAAATAGCTGGTGACTTGAACGGCAAGGCCTCAATATCCTACAAAAGAAAATGCAATATGCCAAGCAGATTACACAGTTCTGTTTGAAATGTTGCAATGTTGTATTTCCACTGGGTGACCTGACTACATTCTATTTCTCTTCTTCGCGCTCAAAAATAAAATAACTAAATAAACAAACAAATACAAATTTAAGTAGCAAATGAAGGCTATCATAAATTTTATTATAATTCACATTATTTTCCGTTGTAAAATCTCGCTAACCACCAGGGTTAAATCGCGTTCGCACTACAGTAGACCCTTAACGCAGAATCAGAAGCTAACGATAGGTTTAATTTCCTATCGTTTAAAAGGCTAATTTCAAACTAGATTTTATACTCCTATAATTAAAGCTGGCAAAAGGTTGTTGAATGTAGCTACGTCCCCCAAAAAATGCCATATCGGACGAATGAATGAATGAATGAAATGGGTGAAATGATGCTCAAATGAGCCCGAGGTCCATGAGTTTTAAGTTACCCGACATTCGTTTTCTCAGGATAAGAGAAAACCTCGGAAAAAAACCTTACCCGGATAACTTACCCTAAGCGAGATTCGAACTCGCGACCTCTTGAACGTGACGTTAACCATCACGCTACCGAGGCGGACGGAGATTGTGGGATATCCTTTTTCCACAAAGTACGTATTTTCCTCTAATGTAAGTGTAACTATCACACGCTGAGCCTCATCCGCACTTCGTCTGAAATAAAGCAAGTATTATAGTTCTTCTGTGCTGCTAAAATTGTAAACCATTCTGTGTAATTTATTTTAAGCTCAATGAAATTGAAATCTAAAATTAAATCTAAGTATTAAAATATCTCATATTTTGGCTTTTGAGTCACTAATTATTTTGAGTATCTTTTTAAATAAGTTGGCAGTCCTCGCTAAACACTGGTATCAAAATATTCCTACCATGCACACAGCATCTTGTTCACAACAGTAGCAGGAAGCTGTAACTAAAAGAACTTCTGCAGCTGGACATTGGTTCTTGTGCAAATGTATGATATAGCTCAGTCAGATTACTGAAGAGTGGCATTCGCACGTGTTATTTCAAGAAGGTATAGCTTCATAAGCAGATGGCATGGTGAACACTAGCCGATTGAGATGAAGTATTTAACAAAACAAGAGAGCAACGTCACATGCATCGATCTTCAGAGTAACCAGTTGTGCGGAACTCTGACATAGTCTCTATGCTGCAGCTTTTGCTTAGTTTAGTTTATATATAAGGTAAACAACCCCAATAAGAGATACTTTTTCAAATTCGGCTACCAGATCTACCAGTATAAATATTTTTTGTTGTGTTTTGCATTCCTAAAAGTACCTATTTTCAGATCGTATACCGTGAATAACCAGGGCCCGGATTTTTATGTGCTAAAAACTTTAAAATATTTATTTTTTATGTGACAAAAATAAAAAACTTGTTGGTAAAATTTTTAAAATATGTAATAAAACTTCTTTAAATTACACCAACACCTAACATAACATAAAAAAGTTAACTCACCAATTGCTCCTAATCATCAGATGTGAAGCACTGGTTGAAACTGCAGTGGACGACTAACGTCTTCTCCAAATTTTCCATCAGAAATCCATGTCTATTGTCATAAAATAATGTCTTATATTGTGAAAACGATCGTTCCACGTCGCACGATGTTATCCTCGCATATTTGAAACGGGGCATATCACTAACATCCACACCATCAACTTCACTTGTTGATTGGCCTTCCAAAACTAGTGCTACCTTGCTAAGGGTTTTGGAACCTGTATTTCTGTCAGACAATTCCTTACATTTTTCCTTCAAATTGGAAAGAGTGTCTAGTTGTCTTACAACACACTCTATTGCTTTAACTGCATTACTGAATAAATTTACCGAAGTCTCTAGTTTCGTTATAGAAGGCGTCAAGAATCCGAAATTGGCGGAAATCAAAGCCAGGTCACATTTTAAATTGCTGTCTTTTACTAAATTTTGAGCAACATCAATTGAAAAAGCATCGTCTGGGTCCAGTTCACTTACTACAGATACAAATGCCTCAAAATTGCCTGCGTAATACATTACTGCACTTAACTAAGTGAACCAACCCGTGGTTATGGGCTTAGGAGGCAGTGGGAGAGGAGGATTTCTTTCTTTGAAAAGATCTGCTCTAGTTGGTGATTTTACAATTTCTTTTTCCGTTTGACACTAACTGGTCCGCTTCCGTATAAAGTGTTCGGATTTTGTCACACAATCTGTGTAGAGCATGCAGGACACATGTCGCATGAATCACTTTGGGATAACATACACATAAAGCTTCTTCATATATGGCGCACCATCGGTTATGAACAGCAAAACATTGTCGTACTTCACTTCATTTGGCCATAACATGGGGAAAGCTACATTGAACAATCTAGGAACTGGCAATTGATTAGAAGCTAACAAGAAGTGCTGTTTGGAAATTTTTTCATCATTTTTCAGCACACCTACTAGCAGAATCGCCAGTTTCGTCAATGCTCACCCAGATCTTCTTATTTCACTTACTGACCTAATGTACATATTTTAATGTTTCGCCATACCACTTCCGGAGATAATTTTTCCGAATAGTAGATTCATCAGGAGTGCTTATATCCGTATATCTGGCAAGAAACTTTTTGAATTTGGGATTGTTTACCTTATAAAGGGGTATACCGGCCGAAACAAGAGCTTCACATAAATCTGAATAATACTGTAAATTCCTTTTAACGTTACATGGGGATGGAGTAAGGTCTCCTATAAGAACTTGCCACGGGGAAATATGGGAGGAAGCTGCGATGTGTTTATTTCCAGATAAGTTGTATTATCTGTTATCTTTGATCTGCACTTACGTATCTCCCACAAGGTTGGCAAAATAATACACTACCGTCAATGGTAAAAATATTTTCAAACTTCAATACGTATTTCTGTAAACGTTCACGCACACTTGATTTCACGTTCGGCATGTTAACAAAAATATTTCACACACCTAAGATCACAAACGTTTACTACGTTTAAACTGGATTCCGACTGAATCAGAAATAGATGCACAGTTGCGCACTTACGACTGTACATGGCGGATTCACAGAGGTTATCAAGGTCGTTCCCTGTTCCTTTTACCATGTGAAAGATAAGGCATAGGATGGGCGGATGGGGAGTGTTTTGAGATGATTGCAGCACATGTTGTAACATTTATGTGCTAACTCATTTCTTGCATCATTAATTCTTACTTGATTGCAAAAGAAATATTAAAATACGTATTTATTACAAAAAGACAAGAAATGCTTAATTAAGGTTAAGGAAAAGAATACCAAATATGGATTTATGACAATTTCGGAAACACTTATTTACTTAACCTTTTTTTTTTTTTTTTTTTTTGTGAAATTGTTTTTATATGAAATAAGATTTTGAATTCATACTTGTGGACTCTCAATCGGGATAATAAACTTTTTATTTTTTTGTTTTTTGTTTTTTGCATTCAAATCCGTGTCGTGCTGATAACTATCTACTGTTTACACAAATGTATTTGAAATGAAAGGTAAGAAAAACGACGTCTTTCAAAACGGGGTCAAAATAAGAGACATCATCAATTCTCTTACTTCTGTTGAGAAATAAAAGCACTGCACTAATGTATGATGACATCGTAAGGAAGAGGCAAGACATTGCTGAAGATTATTAGCGATTCTTAGAACAAGGAAGAATATTAACCACTGAATTCTTCACGTGTCCTTCGATGACATGTCACACATTGTGCTCCCCTTTCTCCTCACGTGCCCCGTCCCCAGAATAAACAGAATAAGCATTCAGTGCAGAATAAACATTCATCATGTGCATCATCAACTACTGTCCCTTATTGGGGATCACGTGGTGTCTGTTATTAGGATCTAGGATGTACTGAAATTTCGTGGCTGCTGATGCTCAAGGACGTTATTGCAGACATTACTAAATCCGCTTATAACAATCTCTGTGGGACTTATACTAACAAAAAGTAATTTAGTTATACTTAGAACTCAACCTCATAGAGCTTCACGGCTTCAAAGAATATGACAACAAAATTTCCAACTCGTGTAACAAAATTTTCTCCTTGTCAGCTTGCAACTACTTGTGTTACCGCCACCACAAAAACAACAATATGTTATCCATTCTCTATTATTGCAAGACTACCTCTTATTTGGATACTGTACCTTACAAAATATATTGCTGGACAGGGAGCATAGCGCCAGAGCCTTCCTCCGACTCGGAATTTTCTCCAAATTTTTCTGTCCTCACAACTGGCAAATGCTGGGGGACGTACCTTATGTAAACCTATGAATGGATTGCTTCCGTCCAAAATTTCCTTCCCAAACACCATTTCGTGTATCACCATTATCACCACCTATTCTGCATTTGAAGAGGCAGGGGCGCTTAACACTGTTCAAAAGAAAACAAATGGAAGAAAGAAATGAAAAGCGACGGACGGTGTAACCATCGCAAAATTCTGAAACATCTTGTAATATTATTGTAATCTCGATGCATAGCATGGCTGAGACTCTGTCCTTTCTTTTCTTCCCCCCCCCCCCTTTGGCATGCTATACTGATAAAATAATGACAGTTGTTAAGCAACTATTATCTGTGAGGAATTGTGTCATGATGGCTGCTAATAATTTTAGAATTTCCCATATTTTTATTTTATTGAAATGTAATACAAGAAAGGCCATGCACGATGTGCATAAAACAAAATATCTTTGTTTTCCCTTTTAACTGCTAGATAATTGTATAAACTTGATTTCTATTCTGACTCTTACACATTTTTATTTGGTTTCTCTTGTTCCTCGCTTGTTAACTGAGCCGTTTACTTATAGATCCAGTATTTAAATTATGTGCTTTTAGGTCAAATATAATATGCATTACCACAAATTCGAAACTGCTGATTTCTGACACGAGTTTATTACGTACAAATTAGTTGTGATGGCTATATTGTTTAATTGCTCTCATTACATTAATTTATGTACATACTTCAGAAATATTTTCAGTGCTCAAATTCGACTAAAATCTCATTTTGTTTCCTATCAATGAATCAATGGCAATCGATTAGTTTGCTGGTTTCGAAATTCTCTTCTTTCTTGTCGCAATATCTACATCCATTATCACAAACTTAAGGGATCACCTCATTTAATTGGCATTTGCTGCTGTTGTTGTTTTTGTTATTATTATTATTATTATTATTATTATTATTATTATTATTATTATTATTATTATTATTATTATTATTATTATTATTATTATTATTATTATTATTATTATTATTATTATTATTATTATTATTATTATTATTATTATTATTATTGTTATTATTATTGTTATTATTATTATTGTTGTTGTTATTGTTGTTATTATTACTATACGCTACTTCTTTATTCAAGTGGCTCCTCAATTGGCCCCTCAGGGACCTAACGAGGCTGAGTGTACCTAGGACCAGACCTTCCAGCGGGGAAAATCGCATTCTGGGTCTCCTACACCAGAGTCAGGCTTGCTGCCACTGCACTACGGGGGCGGTCCATCTGTCTACCCAAACTGACGAAATTGCCAATGAATCAATACATGTACAGACTAAAACATTTCTATACAAGAGCTCAAGTAAAAGTTATCGCGACGTTTTGGGTACAAAATCGGGTACAAAATTAAAAGTTACTTTTACAGTGACCTACTACAAGCTTACAGCTACCAGTAGAATAAAAACTGTTATTTAAGATTTTAAACAAAACGTCTCAAGACATATCAAATTTAATTCAAATCCACAAAACCCTAAGAGATCTTTATAAAAGGAGGCTATAAAACAGACTTTTAGGCAAACCCTTAAGCTTTTAAGGTTTGGAATGTTACATATTACGGAATTTTGAGAAGTATTTCTCAACAAATTTTTAAAAACCTTTTAAAACCTTAATTGCCACATAAGGGCATTGAAAATATTTTTAGCACTGCTCAAATTCCGTTTTATAGTCTTTCAAGGTGAAAATTAGATGGTGGATTAAGTTAAAATAAATCTATTTTTTATATAGAAGTTATTTAAAAACACTGCAACTCAAAGGAATTGCTATTTGCTTTCTAAGTGCGTAGTAGAAAAAAGTAATTGAATCACAAGGAAAAAAATAATTCTTAAAATGTTGCAAGTGTGCCACTCAGTATGTTAAACTAATACTCAATTTCACACGGTTGTAATGTGGACGTGACGTTTACCGTACGCCGTGCAGCAACTTCATCAAACTGTTGATGTTTATTTTTAGTAGATTTAATTTAACATGGATGCGGTGGAGAGTTGAATGCGTGGGCGTAGGATATCGAACAATCACTTTATTGTATAAAGTTTGCCCAATACCTAAAGCTCGCCCTTCTTTACTGCAGCTCAGGTTCAATTCATACACTTAGGTACACATAGGCGTATGTATGAAATTAGGTTTTTCACTAAAGATTTGGGTTTTAGCTTTTTGCACCATTTCTGTTCTTCTGCTTTCAAATGATGCATCTATTATTTGAATCTGATGTACAGTTTTGTAGTTTGAGGGATCTAAGTGGAACCGTATGATGCTGTTACATTAAAAGGGAGCGTGGTACTCAGTATTGCTTTTATTTCTGTCTTTCATTTGGCTAATAAATTATGTTTGAAATTGCCGCATACTTCTAGAAGAGAGCGAGTAGTTTCCAATGGTCCTTCTTCCGAAAAATATCACAGGGGAAAATAAATAAACGGGAACGTGTGGGACATTAAAGGCCTTTGGGCACTGTCCTCCGTAAGCTGGTAAAAGAAAGGAGGAAAGAAGGAAAGAAAGAGAGAAAGAAAGAAAGGAAGAAACAAACAAACAAACAAGCAAACAAATAAGCAAACAAACAAGCAAACAAACAAACAAAAAACAAACAAGCAAACAAGCAAACAAACAAGCAAACAAACAAGCAAACAAACGAACGAACGAACGCACGAACGAACAAACCAACCAACCAACCAACAAACAAACAAACAAACAAACAAACAAACAAACAAACAAACAAACGAACGAACGAACGAACGAACGAACGAACAAACAAACAAACAAGCAAACAAACAAACAAGCAAACAAACAAAAACAAACAAACAAGCAAACAAGCAAACAAACAAAGAGACTGAGTTAGTGAGTGTGTTGGGTTTAAGGGCCCGTCAACTACTTGGTCGTTAGGGCCCCCAAACAAAGAGAGAAAGAGAGAAAGAGAGAAAGAAAGAAAGAAAGAAAGAAAGATAGAAAGAATGAACGAAAGAAAGAAAGAAAGAAACAAACAAACAAAGAAACAAAAAAGAAAGAAACAGATAAAGAAAGAAAGAGAGAGAAAGAAAGAAAGAAAGAAAGAAAGAAAGAAAGAAAGAAAGAGAGAGAGAGAGAGGGAGGGAGAGAGAGAGAGAGAGAAAGAAAGAAAGAAAGAAAGAAAGAAAGAGAGAGAGAGAGAGAGAGAGAGAAAGAAAGAAAGAAAGAAAGAAAGAGAAAGAAAGAGAGAGAGGGAGGGAGGGAGGGAGGGAGGGAGAGAGAGAGAGAGAGAGAGAGAGAGAGAAGAGAAAGAAAGAAAGGAAAGAAAGAAAGAAAGAAAGAAAGAGAGAAAGAAAGAGAGAAAGAAAGGAGAGAAGAGAGAAAGAGAGAAAGAGAGAAGAAAGAAAGAAGAGAAAGAAGAAAGAAAGAAAGAAAGAAAAGAAGAAAGAAAGAAAGGAAAGAAAGAAAGAAAGAAAGAAAGAAAGAAAGAAGAGAAAGAAAGAAAGAAAGAAAGGAAAGAAAGAAAGAAAGAAAGAAAAAAGAAAGAAAGAAAGAAAGAAAGAAAGAAAGAAAGAAAGGAAGAAAGAAAGAAGAAAGAAAGAAAGAAAGAAAGAAAGAAAGAAAGAAAAGAAAAGAAAATCAAGAAAAAATGAAGCTCGACGGAAGGGGAAAGCTGGTTGGATCTCTAGCTGTGATAACTATCAGAATTATTTTTGAATAGCTTTGAGATCCATTACAGGCAGTATTGAGGAAATGAAAAAAAGCAATTTGGGCTTCATTGCACCGTAGTGCCCTGGAGAGAATGATTGCTAGTGTTGTTATCAGTGAACAAAGAACAATGATCAAGTTGATTCATAAAGTATAAACCTGGGATAACACTGCAAATAATTCAGACATGTAAACCTGTATATGAAACACTTAGTTATCCAGATACACCCTCCAAATACCCGCATGGACTAACACAGGATGCCAATGAGACATTTAATGCCATAATTTGGTGACGAAGTAAGAAAGAAGCGTATATAAGCCTAGGAACCCTAAACGTGGCGGTCATGGCTGCTATATTGTGTTTTGACAGTGATAATACATTGGAAGCAGAGTTGCTGTACAGGATGAAAATTGTTCCAGGCAAGTACGTAATGTCAGGAATTTGGAAATCAGATGAGTCATGGCTATGCTGGAGCATAAAGAGCAGCACCCCAAAACAGAAGCAAAATTAGTGATATCTTAGAAATAAGGAAACAAAAAGATAAAAAAATACTGAAAAGGAGGGCCCCACTTATGAAGGGGGTGTTCTATCTGATTAAATTGTAAGTATAGAACTAAGTTACATGGTCAACTTTAATCCCTCATTTTCTGAAAGCTACAAGTTTTCACATTTATATACCAAATTAATCAGAATGAAACAGGGAATGCTCTGAAGTAGAGTGGAAAAAATATGTTTAATTGTAAAAATTATAATTTGAGCCATAGAGCCAATATTTTCAATAAAACTCCAGATATTTGATAAATTAATGGAAGTTAACTATTGTGATTCACAGAATTCTTCATATAATTAGAAACAATTCAATGAAAGAGCTATAAAAATTGTGAAAAATTGGTTTGCTATGATGTTTTCAAGAAATGCACCATTTTCAAACAAAAAAGCACATTTCACGTAAAACCCAAACTTAAATTTTTGTACCTAAAAACCTGTTTGAGTGCAAACAGAATTTCACACAGAAAGTCTTTGCGTTCGACCAAAAACTGTGGATTTTCCTTCAAACGTATACGTGTACCTGAGTATATTGCTTTTACTATGCTTGTTGCTCTGAAGTAAATTTCGAAAAACGGGGTTAACTAATGTTCGGATGTCATGGAAGTAAGGAAGAACGTGGCAAAGTGGGTGCAACTGTATTACGCAAATTCGCAGTATAATAGTGGATTGTTTTCACTGTCACCTGGGCCCGCCTCTGCAGTGTGGTGGCAGGTAGTGTGTCTGCCTCACGTCGCGAGTTCGAATCTTGCTTAGGGTGAGTTATCCAAATGTGATGTTTACCGAGGTTTTGCCTTACCTTATCCTGAGAAGACGAATACCGGATAACTTAAAGCTCCATGAACCTCGGGCCCATTTGAGTATCATTTCACCCATTTCATTCATTCACTGTCCGATATGACACTAGGTTGGAGGACGTTAATAAAAAACGAACTGCTACGTGGCATGGCCATGCGGGTACAAGATACGCATATAACGTCTAGTTAAACTCATATACCTACATCTACTTCAGTTATTTCACTGGATAGATGCCTAATAACTCTTATAATACACGAAAAATATTGCTACACTACGTTACGTATGTAAACACTAATTTTTTGCCTCGTTATATATAAGTGAAGTACAAAACGTATTTGCCAGTGCTAGTGATAAAATTGTCTCACCTGATTGAAGCCTGATGGACTTAAACCCTTTGACTAGTGGCTGTTTTTCTATCATTCACAGTGCAGGGATGAATATTTAATTTTCTATTGTACCGTGGTGGTGTAGTTGATTCATATGACTAAGAGGAAGTGAAATGAAGGAAGTGCGGACCCAAGCACTGGAGTATTGGCAGGAACAATTCTATGAAAGGAGTGCCCCCAAGCATTAGACAGTACCTTTTCTCTAATAGTGTTTAATAAGCGAATGTGAACAACAGTGAAATGTCTTTGGTCTCCAACAAGTAATACACCCTTTAATAGCTAACATTGAATAATCTTCATAAAATTGATGAAATTACCACATGGCTAAGCGTTCCCCCTTCTTAATCAGAAGGAGCAATGAAATACAGAATTTTAGCACACTTGAAACCCGCCTGACCCGCACACAAAAACGATCACCCCATACGAGCTGTACTTAAAACGCTACATAAAAAAGGTGTAGTCCGGGTTACTTCACGGTCAGACTCAGCAGACTAGGCCCAAACCTAAAACTCAGCCCGAACTGTGTCCACTATAAACAGAGGTGAAGCTCTCACTCTCGCTGCCTGGACTAGCACGGGTACTACTGTCGCTTTTTACCGCAGCGTTACCTGGCAAAGCCATGCCAGATGTTTACGCGAGCCTATCGCAAGAACATGGCTAGACAGTGTGCGTAAACTCTGTTCAGGTGCAATCATATCTTCAGGACGGCAACGTCTCATATATCGGCAGGCGCGAGGGATAATCTATTCGTGTTTTATCACTGACTATACACCAAGTTACTATTATTTCGCTCCCCTAATAAACAAGATAAGAAGCGATCGTAGTGCTCGACAGCCAAGGTCGATACGCCTCAACGCTTTGCCAGGTAATAGTTTTCGGTATTATTGTAAAAGGGCACAGTCTAGCGGAGAACTTAGAGTGAAAATAAAATAAAAGCGTTTTTATAATTAATAAATATGTGGGGCCGACACACTATTATTCTTTAATGTTTTGGTCTTACTAGTTACGGCACCTCAGGTGGTGGACACTGATTATAACACGATATGGTAAAGAAAATATAGGATGAAACGTTTCTGGCTTAAGTATAGGTACCTCTCCAGCATTTGTAAAAAAAGGCACCTTTATCTAACACTTTAAACCTGCTCAACCACTAAAAATGCACATGGGGTATCCTTTAGACATATTATTTAAATGGGCCAATGAAAATAGTGAAACCCTTTGAGAAAAGAGTATTTGAATTGCATGCTCGAAAAAATTCTAAACACTGAAATTTTAAAATCATTTAACACAGAACGATGAAACTATCTTTTAAGTGTAATAATGTGAAAAAAGACGAAATTAATTGAACGCTATTATGTAATATTAATGTTAGACAAACATTTGAGTAAACTTTTAAAGTAACAAGAACTTTCAAAACGATCTTCAGTGATTCAATCCCTAAATCATCAATGTATCAATCATCATCATCAATCAATGACCGCCTCCGTAGCGCAGGTG
>JAUKNM010000157.1:0-15000 GCA_030765045.1 Tenodera sinensis
ACAACCAAAAACGATTTAAATTATAATGTCCTAAACTCTCAGGGACTTCATAATTAGATTATTGTAAATTCGGTTTCCAAGTTTTGATGAACATAAGAAAAAAATATTTACAATGCTGAGACTCGAACCTGCGTCATTGGGGGTTAAGTGCAGAGGACCCGTCACAATCCTATTCAGGTATTTCGAGACTTCCTGAAAGCACGTACCACGTCCAATAGTAGGACTTGCATGCCTGGTACTATGCCATTGCCACCTCGCAAGTTATTGCGCTTGATTTAGCCTTTTAAGACAGTTTTAATCACTTACTGGGCGTTTTAATATTATTACTTAAATGGCAAAAGCTGTTATGCATATTAATTGAGATGCACGAGGCGTAGTTCACTCAAAAATGCAAATAAACTGTTTAATAATATGTCCATTTTGACTGTACGGGTCCATGATGGATGAGGCGTGTCTAAATTTTTCCTGATTTTTAGCAGCCAATCCCTGCTCTAAGTACAAGAGTCCACCATTTTCTTATTAGCTGACGTTGTTAGTGTACTCATATGATAGGTCCATTTTTTCCGAGGCGTCTACTGAATTACGTTGCTATGTATACTCTAATAAAAAGTTTGTAAAATGGGCAGGAAACCGGAATTCGCTCTCAGTAAACGAGTCGTATGTTTTTGAGGTGTACGTTAGCGAGGAGGACGTTCTATCCCTTAAAGCACTGTTGCTCTCTATTTTGCGCATTCCTCTCTTTAAGAACGTCAAGCAATACATTTTAGTAAGCGCAAAACTGGACTAAGGCGCACATGCCGTTAGATGGGTGGCCTACCTTCCAAAAAAATAAGGCGCGGCTGACTCACCTGGTATATTACTGAGGTGGTTATTACATAGCTATATTTCACAAATAATAAATACAGTTAACAGTATGTTTAAATTTAATGTTATGAAATGAGTTCAAATCTCCTGTCCATCCATGTTAAGATTAAAACCATTACAATTGTTCCTTATCTCTTTCGTGCTTGACTCGTGCTTGTGTCCTGGTGTGTAATTTTTGCCTTCGACACGATGTAAAAGGCTGAGAAATAAATCTTTCCCGGTTCGTAGAAAATCGCGATGGTTTTCCGGGTCCACTAATCGCAATTCGTTTTGTAGTAGACCCACTTAATATACCAACTGCAATATTAATATTTGCGTCCGCCATGTTTACTTCTCACCCTTGCTACGTGAACTGTCATTTGTATTGGACCAAAATGAATCATAGTTTTTACAGGCACTGTTTCTTTTGTGTGCAATTCCATTGTATACAAAAAGTTTGATCAAAAATGTTAGACCCTGGGGCACCGGGTTTACTTCGTCGCAGCCAATAAGATACAATGTGTTGTGTGCATGCAAGTAATATCTGCTTGTAAAGAGTACAATGTTAAGAAACATTGTAATACTTCACAAGAAAAACAATTCAAGGAATATGAGGGGGTTTCAAGAACTGCAGCATTACAAGATTACAAGAACAACTTGAAACATCAGACAAGTATGTTTACAAAAATGTCTACATAAGCCTCAAATTTTGAAAGTACTTATCTGTCTATAAGAAAGCATTCTCTAACATGAAATTTATACAGGAAATAGATACAGAACCAGTCTCTGAAATGATTCTTAGTTACATCTACCAAGACAAGCAGTTACTGACAGAGAAGTGGACATCCTTACTTTAGTGAAGGAGTCGAACAATCCTCAGTGCTCGCATTGATTTTTGTAATCAATTTGTGATTACTTTGGTAATACCTATATCCTATTTCAACAACTTGGTTTGTTGCATATTAGTGTGAAATATAGCTGAGTGAAAATTTTCAGTGTGTGGCGTTCAGCCTGAATTGTCAAAATATTTTGATCCCAGAAGCTCTGAAGCTAGACAAGCTTGGGGTAGACCGTTCACCTATCACTAAGGCGGCCAGGGTTAAATCCCAGGGACCGGTATGTAGTATTCGTGGTGGACGAAGTGGTGTCTGGGAAGGTTTACTGCGGGTTCCCCGGTCTCCCCCGTCACTGAACCTTGCATTTCTTATTTAAGAGACAAATACAAAATTTCAATTTGGGAAGTAGTTGAACTACTTTTTGATGTTCGTGGAGTGATTTCTAAATTTACTGTTAATTTGTTCCGACGTTCTGAATTGCAATTAAGTGATTTAGAAGATAACGATTAACAAATTATCCCTCATTTCTTGTACATTTTACACATTCATCTGTTTGCTACACTGAATTAAATAAATAAATAAATAATTCTAAAATGGCTAGCTGTCATATTTACAAAGTTTATAATAATTTTGTACACTATTACGCTTTATCCAATATTTGTACATTATACCCTTTTTATCCTTTATCATTTATTGTCTTTTTACTTTCTCTACTGGTAATTAGGGAAAGTATTGTATTCCACCCAAAAATTCGATGTCGAGATTTCACAGGAAATATATGTTTTGAGACCCCCTGAATCCAAAAAAAAGCAGTTTTAGAAAAAGGTCCGTGTGTGTATGTGTGTGTCTGTGTGTCTGTCAGTCAGTATGTGGACAGCATAACTCAAAAACAAAACGTAGCTTAAAACCGAAGTTGGTATTTAAGTTTAATGTCTTTGAAGGATGCGACACGAATATTTTGAAGAAAATAGCCCCAACCTAAACTACCCTTTACATGGAAAATTTTTTGAACATTTTTATTTTCTTGAAAATGGGTCTAGCTATTTTGATTAAAATGTCACATGTTTGAGATATTTTTATGACAAATAGCTCCTGTAGTCGTATTTACTCCTGCACGACTTTTGCATAACTGGTAAACCGTTAGAGATAGACCAAATTATACTATACAAAAAATGTAGATCTTGCTAAAATACACAATTTATGCCTGGAAACATTTTCTTGTAGGGTGAACCATTTTGGAGATATTCCTTGTTATGTGTGTGAGATTCGGAAAACCTAAAACTTTCGTGAAATGGAACATCGTTGTTCATTTTTTTATCTGTGCAAAGAGAACGGAATCTCAAAGCCTTAAAAGATTTGACTACTGCACAAAGCCTACTGTATTGTAATATTCCCCTTGCACCTACAAGGAAATAAGCAACAAAAAAATTTGCACAAATGTTTATCTTAACTAACACAAAGAAGATATAGGAATAAGAGTTTGTAAGAATGGTTAGTACAAGAGTAGAGAAAGTGCAACACATCAGATTTTTCTACAGGTGTATTAGCAGGCGTGCCTTGATGACAACCCCAAAATAGGACAGCTATCGAACTAATGAATTTTCCCCTTGCACCTGCAAGAATACTAGCAATAATTTATGCAAATGTTTATCTCGACTAACATGAAGAAGATAGAGGAATACGTGTTTGTAGGAATAGTTAGTATAAGAATAGAGAAAGTCGTGCGAGTGTAACACATCAGATATTTTTCAACGTATTTTATATATTTCTTTTTTAAAACTATTTTAATAGTTAGAAGCATAACACATGTGCCAAAATAGTTCTTATTTTATTCTGATTATGTAGTAGAAACATAAACTATTTCCATTGTGCAGTACTTTATGTATTGTAAAATTGATGTTGCTCAGACTACGCTGTCACCTTAAATACAACATTTGGTATTTATTCAGGTATTCCTTTTTACTTTCTCTACTACGTATAGTAAGTAGAGGGAGTATTGCTTTCCACTCTAAAATTCGAAGTCGAGATTTCACCTGAAATATATGCTATATATACCTGAAATATAAACCTGTAGGTAGAAGAAATGTTGGCAGGCCACGAATGAGATGGTCCGATCAATGTCCTTGAAGTCGGAACGAGCCACAAGGCTTATACCGTGACGATGATGATGATGATGATGATGATGATGATGATGATGATGATATATGCTTTGAGGCCCCCCGAACCAAAAGAAAAAAAACATTCCAAGAATAAGGTGGGCGCCCGCGCGTGTGTGTGTTAGTGTGTCTGTCAGTCTCTGGACAGCATAACTTAAGAAGGAAAAGTCGGTGATAAACCAAAGTTGGTATTTAAGTTTGTGTCTGTCAAGGATGGGACATGGAAGTTTTTGAAGAAAATTTCACCACCCTAAACTGCCCTTTACATGGAAAATTGTTCAAAGGTTTTTATTTTTTCGAAAATGGATCTAACAATTTAGATTAAAATGCCATATGTTAAAGACGTTTTTTTGACAAACGAAATGTATATTTTGAATTTTCTGGCTATAGCCTATGTAGTTATGATTACTTTTGATGACTTGCATAACTGGTAAACATTAATAGATATACAGAACCTTACTACTCAAAAATGTAGGTCTTGATGAATAACACAGTTTATATCCAAATATTTTTTTTTTTGTAGAGTAAACCATTTCGGAGATATTCCTTGTTATTTGTGTGACTGTTGCAAAACTTGAACTTTCGTGAAATGGAACTTCGTTATTCATTTTTTATGTGTTAGTAGTGCAAAGAGAATGGAATTTGAAAGCTTTAATAGATTTGACTATCGCTCAAAGCTTACTGTATTCCCATATTCCCTTTGCACCTACTTGGAAATAAGCAATAAGATAACTTCTGCAAATGTTTATCTCGACTAACATGAAGATATAGGGATAAGAGTTTGTATGAATGGTTAGTACAACAGTACAGTTAAGTCATGTGAGTGCAACATATCAGATTCTTTAGTTAAGCTACCCAAATTAAGCTGTTCAAGATATACACACAGGGACCTTTAAAATCTTCTTTCTTTTTTATGGTACCTTTTTATGATGCGGTACAATGCTTCCTCTGTCTATTAGGCAGATAATTTGGTAGAGAGAGTAAAAAGGGAGTTATTAGTTTGAAATAATTACAGTATAGGTAACTTTAGCTACCGCTATTGTAGTGTAACAAATAACCAGACCGTGGGAGAGCAGGATCTTTAGCGCAAGTTATGTGTGCCTGGACTGTTCCGTGGCGAGCGTAAATGACCTGTGACCTCACGGGGAGGCAGCTCACAATGTGTCGGTCAGATGTACAGTCCTGAGTATATGCATTGCCTTACACACAATAATCCTACATTCCGTGCGTACTCCTTCCTCCCTTCTTTAGTAACTCAGAAAAGGGGGAAAAATGAAGAATAAAAGGTGTAATAAAGCTTAGGGAAGGTATTTGCTTTATCTAACAAGTTTCCAAGAATATAAGTTACATCTTTTTCATCATGATAAGAAGGAATTACAGTGCACTACTATGTACGTACGTAGATTGTTAGAAGTGAAACTTCTGTGTTTATCAGTTAGAATATGTTTGTACTTCTTTCAACATCCCATGAGGTTAATGGAGCATACGTGAAAAGATTTATATTCTCCTTTAAGTTATTGTCCTGTGCTTTCGCCAAACTGTTCAATACTGCATAGGCACTATAGAATTTATCTTTTAGCTTGTCAGGGCAGAGTTCTTGGGGTATCTTATTAATTGTTGCCGATACTTTCTCGATTAATTTAATACCCTCGGACATTTGTAAACCAGACTTTTCTAGGTGAGTTAATTCATTACGTCACTTAAATCTTTATTGAATTGCAGCCTTACTTACTGTTAGTAGTGTACTTATTGTGAATAGTTCATTATGCATATTCTCTACTACTTGATCAACAGTTCTTTGTACGTATTATATTTATTTTATCGCTATTTTTGTTATTTATGTCTTTTGCTAGTTACTCGTATATGTACTTGCTTACTATTGACTGGATTCAATCGTGTATTTACACCATATTGAATTGCAATTAAGACGCCTCCGTAGCGCAGCTGGTAGCGCGCTTGCCTCTGGCGTGGAGGATGCGGGTTCGATCCCCGGTACCAGCATGGGGATTTTATCCCCACTGGGAGGTCTGGCACGGGGTGCACTCAGCCTCGTTAGATCCCGGGAGGACTAATTGAGAAACTACTTGATTGAGAAGTAGCGGCCCCAGGTTGAGAAGACCGCATAACTGGCCGGGAGGGATCGAGGCGCTGACCACGTCCCACCTTCCAGTACTGCACCTCACCAATGACGCCTGTGGTGGGCAGAGGTGGATGACGCAGCGGCTGGGTGGTAGGCCTCGGCCCTTCATGGACTGTCGCGCCCGGGTTTTTAGTTTTAGAATTGCAGTAAAAATTGAAAAAGTTGAAGTTGTTTGAATTGCGTTTAACATTTTTATGAGGTGCTTTAGTATTACAGTGTCTAATATACAGGGTCTTTCAAAATAGTAGGTGAAAATTAAACTAATGTAAATCATTAAATACACAGGAAGTATGTACATGTACTTATAAATGTATCATGTTTCGTGTCCTAGTTTGGGAAGGACTGGTTCAAATTACAAAGATGCTGTACTCATCTCGCCTCCAATATCTAGAATATAATATTAGTTTTAAGTTTGACAGACATCGAGATGAAAGTTAATGGATTCTAAGTCATCTGAGTAACAATTGGGAGACTTTTAGGAAACAAACTAGGAAAGAAGCACAAATTGAGTTTTACAAGGTGATATTTGAGTCTGCCGTTATACTATAAGTTTATGGTGTCTGCGGAGATGAAATGTATGTGATGCAAAAGAGGATGTTCAGTAGAGTGCATGGAATCGTGTCTATATAAATGCAATGGTTTATGTTGGTAAAGAAATACAAAACCGCCTTTGCTACGTCCAGTCCTCCACCCTTTACCTGGTTCTACCATTCCACTTAATGGTTGTCTCACTTCATGTTTTTCCTTCTTTCCTAAACCTGAAACCTACCTGTGTTCGTAGCTTAATATTTGAGTTCCAAATTTCATCTTCTAGTTCCTTTCAAAATGGTTCATTGCTGTCCCGTTCCGAGGCTAATTGCATCTTCTTGGTCGACCCACGTCACGTTTCCCAACGTATGATAAATAATATATGCCTGCTTTGGTAGTCTGTCAATGGACATTCTGTCTACATGATCCTGCCAGTTCTTTTGATATTCCTTAATTTCATCTGTAATGTTATTTATACTTAGCTTCTTCCTTATTTCGCTGCTTTTCTTTTTGTCTCTTTTACCTTTTCAACTCGGAATTTCATTTGTGCCGCTTGTATCCTCTGATCCTGAACTCTCATGGTCCATGTTTCACAGTGCAGGCCTTGAAAGAACATGTGAAATCTAATTTGTACATCCTTTGTCATATTTATTCCAAAATGTTTCTTTATAAGTCAATTTGTCCTGTTATATGTCTGTATCTTTTCATCTAAATATAAACTCATTTTACAGTTTGTTATATTGCATCATAAGCATTGGAAAATTTTCACCTGTTCTATATTTTGCCCCTCTATTACTATTTTTGCTCTCCTCATTGCTTTACCCTTCATTGCCATTACTTGTGTTTTGTTGCAGGACATTTACATGTTATAATCTTTTAATATCTTTGTCAATTTGGTTATATTATATTGGAGGTTGTCGTCTTTACTGGCTAAAAGTACCTGGTCATCCGCAAATGAAATAGTTTTAATCTCCTTATTTCTTTCTATGTTTATATCTCTTGGCTCCGCCAATTTCCATTCTTCCAAAATTTGGTTCATATAAATATTAAGCCCTGTCGTAAACCTGTATTTTCTCATTGTGCTCAAACTTGATTAATATTTATTTTATATTTTAATTTGTGTTTGATTATACAAATTAAACTAGATGGTATTCTATACTCCCTCAATGTGTTCCATAGTTCCATACTCTATCATATGTTTTCACATAGTCTAAAAACAGCAGATAGACGGGTAAATTATATTCTATTCGTTTTTCCATTATGTGATTTATGGTAAAATACCGTCAATACTGGACCTCCCTTTAAGGAAACCAAACTTGGACTCACTCAGGACTGTGCTTTTGTGAACCGTCGTTGCAAAGCATGCTTTCCAGCCATCCTGGTGAAATGTTTCCGTGCTCCTCCCCTTTCGGCCCTCATCTAGGCTGGATGTGTTTTACACAGGTTAATGAGTATGAGTCGGACTTGAATTCAAACCAATAATAAGGAGATTCTGCAAACGTTAAATAAACAAAATTAAGTACCTACTGGATGTTTCTGGCTTTGTACTATTTGTTACATTTAACTTAGGTAAATCATACATCAAATGAAAGAGCAACTCAAAACAGTTTTATTGGGTTCACCTGTGTGCACGCATATCCTCATCCTCTGAAGTTTTTAAAAGTTTTCAAGCCTACAGACTACGGTTTACGTATCAACTTTATAAACAAAATGTTGCTGCATGGAGATGAAGGTTTTCTGGGCCATGTCATCTCCCGTGATGAAATGACATTTTACCTAAATGGAAATGTGAACACTCATAATGTGTGCATATGTGGATCATGCAATTCCCACAAGATGTTACAGTTGCAACAAGTAACTGTAACTGATGTTTCTTGCTTTGATGCGTTACAACTGTGGTTCTTTCCTTAACTGGAAAGCTGGAAAGCTGGCAGCAAGGTGGTGCACCGTCTCACTGGCATCACTCAGCACATGACTGGTTAAACGACGTTGTACCTGGTGGATTGGCCGTAAGAGGCAGGATGATAGAGCTTGTTTCGCATGGTTTCCACGTTCGCCCGATCTGATGCTATATAAATTTTGCCTTTGGAGATTCATAAAGGATCACGTGTAATGTGCCTCTATATCCAGCTGACCTACCTGACTTAAAAAGTGTTTAAATAGTTGTAACAATTGCTCCAGACACGCTGATCAAGGTTTGGGAACAACACGTCTATTGATTGGATGTGTGACAAATAGTGCTCGCATTGAACACTTGAAGGAAAAACTGCTTGAATTGGTCTTTCATTTGATGCATGATTTATAAATGTGAGTTAAATGTAATAAATACTACAAAGCCTTAACTCCTTATATTTTAAAACACCTAGTACTATAGGAAACCAAAAGCATTCGCACGTTTCCCAGCAGTCAACTTCACCTAAAAGGATAATGAACCTTCAGTCAACTGGAATGTGATATTTGGGTAGACCGCTAACGAAACAGGTATATTCACCCAATTCCTGAGAGAGCAGGTGAAGAATAAAAGAACAAGAAGAACAAGAAGAACAAGAACAAGAAGAAGAAGAAGAGAGCGAGCCTTGTCTCCAACATGAAACTAGTGTGCCTTAAATCTGATACTGTTCACACTTTACCATTTTATCTAAACTAAGCCAACTTAGCAGTGAAGTAACTCTGCAAGATTCGAACTGGATCACTGAATCACGTGCAAAGGGAAATGCTGCATTATAGAAGCTGCCTTTCAGAATTCATTATGTTAAACATGGCAGAAGCAGGAAAAGAAATTGGAAGGAAATTGTTGCAAATTCAGGCAGTTAAGGGAAATCTTATTATTAGAACGGTAGCAGGTTCTCACTAAGATTCCAGGCGACAGCGCCGTTTCAAACTTCCCCTGTCTTCTGCAGCACATAATACACTTACAACTTCTCTTCTCCACATTTCCATGTTGTTGAAAGACGGCTCGCTTTCTGAATATTCAGCAGTCTACCAACTTTTCACTTCCCTTCGTTCCCTTTTCTTGCAAGAACCAATCCTCAAAACTGATACCCTGTTTCGCTTGCTCTTTTGCTGGAACATATAAAGGTTTGCGTGGGTGGGTGACACGGGAGGTATATACATACATATGTTCTCCAAATGCCTAACCAGGGGAGCCTCTGTGTCAAATAATCAAATACAGTTTCACTTACTCTGCTGGAGCAGCAACCAAATTTGACCACTAAACCGGTTTCGAGATTTCGTTGAAAATACATGGGAAGAAAGCTGATGTCTGCATTCACATGACCTTCTCTACTATGTACAAACTATTCTTAAAACTCTTATTCTTTTATCTACCTCATGTTATTCGAGACAAGCGTTTGAGTAAATGCTTTTATTTCACATTGTTGTAAAGTGACTAAATACAGTCCGGTTACTTTTCTATCACTTTATTATGTTCTAAAATTTTATCACAAACACACAGTTTTGTTCTTGTGGTTAACTCAGTCTGTAGTCTTTCGTGCTATCACAACTCGCAACTTTTACTTCCGCAACCTTGCTCAGTCCCTTCATTGTCCTTCTTCATTTTCTCTGTCCCTCATATACTCACTACGACGATGTAATCACTCGACACCCGTGAGAATCTTGTTCGTGGCGACCGACGTATCTTTCGCAACGACGTACACACGCACAACTGTCTCGCACTCACTGACGCACTGATCGACTCATGTCTGTAACCGTAAACTTACTCATTGCTGTTTCCTGATCTCCTTGTATAGTGAGGGTGACGTACTCCCCTTCTGCACACACGCACCGGCAATGACGCAGCCAGGTCCTTCTCGAAGGTGCTGGAGAAAGTCACTTTTGTTTCTGCAGCTTCGATTTTTGGTAGTCAAGTACACCAGCAGTCGCGTGAGGCAGTCTGACCTAGAACACCTTTGCCCGCTCACCAGCACGGCATGTGGTGGGAAGTAGCTTGGCCCCGGCCGTCCTTTGTTGTGCACCGAGCCTGACATTACACAAAAAAGTTAATATGTGCATTCACATGGCTTTCTCTAACATATAGAGAAGAGTTCGTATTTGAGAAAAGTTTAAGTATTTGAATAATCCAACCATTAACAAAGAAGATCTCGAAAATGTTTATATAAAAACAGATTATCTGACGAAGGTTGTGTACTTTACCAACATCGACATTTTTTGTAGTGCCTCATTCTTGTTCTATTTCTTACGCATCATCAGCTGTACTAGAGTCATCAAGAATGAAAAGGACTTCAGAGACTATTCCCAGAAAATCCAAAATATATCTATACTTCATTTGTCATGAAAAGGTCTTAAACATGGAGGTATTTTAAATAAAATTAAGATCGATTTTTGAGAAAGTGAAAATTTTCGACAATTTTTTTTTTCAATGTAAAGGTTATTTTCGGATGGGGATATTTTCTTAGTAACCTTCAGGTCGCATTCTTAGAGGATGTTGCCTTTAAATACCAAGTTTGGTATTAATCGAACACTCGTTTATGATTTATGATGTTCACACACCCATCCACCCACACACACACATCCACCCACCCACACACACAACACACCCATCCACCCACCCACACACACACACACACACACACACACATACACATAGGCGCGTCGGCCCGTGGATCTTTTCTAAAAGTGTATTTTTACTTTCTCTACCGGCAAGAGGAGGAAGTATTGTATTCCATCTAAACATCCGATGTCGAGGTTTCACCGGAAATATATGTTTTGAGACCCCCTAAATAAAAAAAAAATCATTTTTCGAAAAAGGTCCACGTGCGTGTGTGTTTGTGTATCTGTCAGTCTGTGGACACTATAACTCAAAAACGAAAATTCGGTTAAAAACCAAAGTTGGTATTTAAGGGTAATGTCTTACAAGGATGCGACACGAATATTTTGAAGAAAATAGCCCCACCCTTAACTACCCTTTACATGGAAAATGTTGATTTTCTTGAAAAGGCTCTGACGATTTCGATTAAAATGCCTTACGTTTAAGATATTTGTATGACAAATGAAATATAGTATATTTTGAATTTTCTGGCTACAGCTTATATGGTCCTGTTTATCTGGATGACTTTTGATTAACTCTAAACCGTAAGAGATGGACAAAGTCTTACTACACAAAAAATGCAGATCTCGCTAAAACACACAGTTTATGTCTAAATAAATTTGTTTTGTAGAGTGAACCATTTCGGAGATATTCCTTGTTATTTGTGTCAGTTTCGGAAAATTTAAAACTTTCGTGAAATGCAACGTCGTTGTTTATTTTTTATATGGTAAGCATGCAAAGAGAACGGGATCTCAAAGCTTTAAAAGATTTGACTATCGCTCAAAGTTTACTGTATTCCCATATTCCCCATGTACCTACCAGGAAATAAACACTAAGATAATTTGTACAAATGTTTATCTCAACGGCTGGCCCCGTAGAGCACCTGCCTGCTGTGCAAGGGATCCCGGGTTCGATTCCCGGCAGAGGTGTAAGAATTTTTCTCCAGCCAGGATTATTCCTCATCCTTCCCTGAGTCTGGAAGTATAATGGCGGCGCCGTGGCTGAGTGGTTAAACTGCTCATCTACCACCTAGGTGGGACCCACATGTGGTATTCGTGGTGGACGAAGCGGCGTTTGGGCGGGTTTCCTCCGGGTTCTCCGGGTTCCCCTGCCATTCATTCCACCAATTGCTCCATTATCACCCTTCCAATCATCCATTTCGCCTGCATTTATCCTCACTATCATACCTGGTGCTTGGCTGACCACCTGCTTCCAGGTCTTCACTCTGTCTGGCCCAGAGGTCCCTCTGCTCCACGACAGGGTCTGACCCTAGGCACTGGCTTGTAAGTCCTAGGGGGTGTAAGTCCTACTTAAGGGGAAGGTAATCAGGGAAAGAAGAAGTTTATCTCGACTAACACGAAGAAGATATAAAGTTTGTAAGAATGGTTAGTACAAGAGTAGAGAAAGTCATGTGAGTGCAACACATCTGATTTTTTTTCAAGGTGTTCCAAAACATATATTTCTGGTGAAATCGCGATATCGAATTTTAGGATAGAATGCAATCCTTGACCTACTTATGTAGTCGTACGTAATAGAGAAAGTAAAAATAAAACATATGGACTATTGTTATGATCATCTTAACTCAAAGAATGAATATTTGAGTGAAAACCAGATTTTATGATTAAAAGATAAAAAGAGGCACCATCCTGAATAACGCTCTAGATCAGTGGGAAACTGATGCCCTGATCTTTCAGGCCACACTGGAGGGCAATATTTCTCACTGCCTGGTGATACTTATGTACCCCCGTGGACAAAATTAAAAAAAATCTGATGTGTTGCACTCACATGACTTTCTCTACTCTTCTACTAACCATTCTTACAAATTCTAATTCCTATATCTCCGTGCTAGTTGATGTAAACATTTGTAAAACTTATCTTATTGCTTATTTCCTTGTAGGTGCAAGGGTAATGTTAGAATACAGTAGGCTTTGTGCGATAGTCAAATCTTTTAAAGCTTTAAGATTCTGTTGTCTTTGCACACTTAACATATAAAAAATGAACAACGATGACCCACTTCACGAAAGTTCTAGGTTTTCCGAAACTCACACACATAACAAGGAATATCTCCGAAATAGTTTACCCTACAAGAAAATTTATTGAGACATAAATTGTGTATTTTAGTAAGGTCTACATTTTTGTATAGTATGATTTGGTCTATCTAACGGCTTACGAGTTATGCAAAAGTCGTCCACAGTAAGTACGACTACAGGGGCTATAGCCAGAAAATTCAAGATATACATTTCATTTGTCAAAAAAATGTCTCAAACATACGACATTCTAATCAAAATCGTTAGAGGCATTTTCAAGAAAATCAAAATTTTCGAAAAATTTTTCATGTAAAGGGTAGTTTAGGGTGGGGCTATTTTCTTCAAAATCTTCGTGTCGCATCCTTGAAAGACATTAAACATAAATACCAACTTTGGTTTTTAACCAACTTTTCGTTTTTGAGTTATGCTGTCCAAATGACACACAGACACACACGGACCTTTTTCTAAAAATGCTTTTTTTGGATTCAGGGGGCCTCAAAACATATTTCCGGTGAAATCTCGACATCGAATTTTTGGGTGGAATACAATACTTCCCCTACTTACCAGTAGAGAAAGTAAAAAAGAGTGATTTCTGGATGCCAAATTCGTCTAAGTCCTACGCGGTACAGCGCCTTGATTAGTAATATGGGTTAGTAATATTAAGATTTGAAACTTGTGACAACTTATAACTGCCGCTAAACAACTGTATCGCGGACGATGTAAACAAGGCACTGTGCCGTGTAGGACTTAGATAAATTTGGCTTTCCTGACATGACTCATTTGTTATTTCCTCTACTATGCACATTAAGTAGGGGAAGTATTGTAATCGACCAAAAATTTCGATGTCGAGGTTTCACCGGAAATACCTATATGTTTGAGGCCCCTGAATCCCAAAAAGCTTTTTCAGAAAAAGATCCGTTTGTGCGCGTGTGTTTGTGTGTGTATGTGTGTTCTTTGTGTGTAGTCTGTGGAGAGATTAACTCAAAAACGAAAAAGCGGTTAAAAACCAAATTTGTTATTTAACTTTAAGATCTTTTAAGGATGCGGCACAAAGATTTTGAAGAAAAGTGATCCATCCTATACTACTCTTTACATGGACAATTTTTTGAAAATGTTGGTTTTCTCAAAAATGGTTCTAACGACTTAGATTAAAATGCCATATGTTTAAGATATTCTTATGGCAAACGAAATGTATATTTAGAGTTTTATGGCTATAGCCCATGTAGTACTGTTTAATTTCGAGGACTTTTCCATAACTGGTAAACCGTAAAAGATGGAAAAAGTCTTATTATACAAAAAATATAGATCTCGTTAAAACACACAAGTTATGTAAGATTTGAAGCTTTCACGGCGAACGTTATGGATCAAGGCTTCACGGGTGATCAGCCGTGTTAGATTTACAAAGGTCAAGCTTTCGGCCATTGTAGACTCCATGGCCATCTTCAGGAGTCATGGCCATGGAGTCTACAATGGCCGAAAGCTCGACCTTTATAAATCTAACACGGCTGATCACCCGTAAAGCCTTGATCCACACAAGTTATGTCTAAATACATTTTTGTGGAATGTACCATTTCGAAGATATCCCTTGCTATTTGTACGAGTTTTGCAATACTTGTATCTTTCTATCCTTTACCTCTTGGCCATGCAAAGAAAACAGAATTTCAAAGCCTTCATATAGTGAAAGATCTCACTATCGCTCAAAGCCTACTGTATTCTTTTAACACGTTCAAGAAAATTGGCAATAAGTTAATTTCTGCAAATGTTAATCTCGACTAACATGAAGTTAGAGGAATAAGAGTTTATAAGAGTAATTTGTACAGGAGTAGAGAAAGTCATGTGAGTACAAACACTTCAGTTATTACTTTTTTCACGGTTGTACACAGTGAGCACACATTGCAGATCACCAACTAATAGTAACGTCACG
>JAUKNM010000157.1:20000-47500 GCA_030765045.1 Tenodera sinensis
CACGGATTTCTGTGTACCAGTCAAGGATTTAAAGGATTATACAGGTGATTCAATGAAACCAAGTTTTTACAATTGCCTGGTAAACATTAATGATATTATTTATGTAAAATAAGGAATATTGTGACGTCGGGCTCGGAGCACAACGGGAAACGGACGGGTCCGGGCTCGATCCGCGTGCCGTGTCGGCGAGCGGGCAAAGACGTTCAAGGCAGGCTACCTCGCGGACTGCTGTGTGTACATGACTGTTAACAATCGAGGTGGCAGAAACAAAAGGGGTATCGAGAACTTTCGTGAGACTTCTAGCTGAGTCCTTTCCGCTGCGCGTGTGTGTAGAAATCGAGAAAGGTCCGTGTAACGTCATCCCCAATAAATAAGAAGGCCAGATGAGTGAGTTCTAGAGTCAGCGTGTCAGTGAATATTAGACAGCTGTGCGTGTGTGTCGTCGTAAGAAGATTCAATGAGCGTCGTGAGTGATTGTAAGGTCATAATTAGAAAATGAGAGACAGAGGAAGTGGAGAAAGGCACTGCAAGGACTGAGTAAGATTATGAGCAGTAAAAATTGTGAGTTGTGATGGCCCAAAAGACTACTGACTGTATTAACGTCGAGATGAAGACTGTGCATTTCTCATAAAATATTAGAGGACAATAAAGTGATAGAAAAGTAACTGGACCGGATTTTGTTGTTTTGTTACAGTATATAGGGTTGATGTCAATAATGTGTCATTTTGAGCAACACAGGAAAACATCCATTTCCTGAAAATTATGTTCCGCGTATGACTCAATTTCTCCTATGATAATCTGCCACTCTGTGATACACAATCACATCGTTTTCGTAACATATCATTCATTTATCTTTGAATGCTGTCTTCAACATTTACAAGAGAGCAGCCAAAATGGTCCCAGAAGAGTAGTGGCACAGCATTAACGGGTAGTATGTCCATGACAGTTTTACCAATAAATGGAGACAAATTCCAAGATCATGGGGTTTCTATGTGTGACTATTTCTCAGGACGTACTCGAACAGCAAATTTTGTTCAAAATGTGCATACACCCTTTTAGAATCTGACGACAATATTCACAAACAAATGTATAGTATTCCAGTTGAAATCCTACAAAAGATGCTTGAGGATTTGCATCGTAGACTGGAAGATTATCGTCGCAGAAATAGAGCGTATTTGCGAGACATACTCGTAATTTTCAAGAAATTATACGTTTTCTGTGCTTTATAAAATGGCATAATATTACTAAACACAATTTGTATACCTTGAACCCATTCTACAAAAATCCCATCTGCAAAATGGACCTGGCTATCACCGGATTGATTAAAGTTTTATTCGGATCATAGGATGGAGAAAACGTCCCTCAAACTAAACAGGACTAGGAGATATGCCAATGGACCCTACAAACCGAAAGCTGGAAAAATCAATGTGGACAAGTACAAGGCTACAACAGAAAGCTCTATCTGGAAGAGGGACCTAGCAATGATGTGCAAGAAATTTACAACCGAGTTCAAGACGGTATTCTTCATGTTTCAGAAATAGCTAGCCAGAAAGACGCTGACGTCAAAAACAAAATAGGAAGCCGAGAAGGTCTTTATAATTGTGGACCGATTATCTTACTTCCATGTACTTATAAGATACTAGATGTACCCTGCCACGTTTCGCTGTGCCACATTATGGTCGCATGGATGGTAAATGAGGAACAAAATAAAGCATAGTTTCAAAAAAGTTTAATTTTGCAATACTTGTGGGTATGAAATATTTTTTGTTTTTTCCATTGTTTGCGTAGATATAAAGGCTATCTGGTTTGCCAACAGGGGAACACGCAACATACAATTGTTGATGTGAGAAGCAATCTGCACCTAAATCTAAACCACACCATTTTAAAGATTGACCTTGAACTTTATTGGTTGTGATTGCAAACGCCAATCGAATTGGGAATTGTAATCTTTTACATTTAAATGGTGTATCGGTCGGGATCATGGGAATTCGAGGAATGAGGACATCTTCGCATTTGAAAGGCTCAGTTAATATCGTTGCTTCCACTACGTTGTTCATCAATTTCATTGTGCTGTTACAGAGCTTACATTACGCAACATGATAATTGGCACACCTATTTTCAATTTTAATGTTATGGTGGCATTCCTGACAGATCAAGAGAGTTCAAAAACTCTGCTTGCACAACGATGTCTATCGATTTATATATAATTTCCTCACCTTGAATGGTGGATTGTATAAAATTATTAAGTTGGTAGACATCTTTATTCTTCGCGGCAAGGACAGCTTTTTCACTGATCCAATCATGATTCCTATAATTAATTTGAATATTACAAAATACTTTTTCAATAAGTTCTTCATTCGATGATACTAAACTACAAAAATTATTAGGAAATGATATTCGTCTTGTCTCAACTATTGGCAGCTGTCCGTTTCCAATGTCTAGTAACTGTCGTGAGAATACCTCGGCTGATTTATCGTTTTGAAGCTGGACACGCATATTCGTAGTCAGCTGCAATGTTCGGACGTGTTGCCACAATAATGAATATTTTATGCAAGCATTTAGTTCATCCGCTGGTGTTGATCGAGAAATTAAGGCAAAGTTTGTCTAAAATCTCCTGCGATAAATATCAATGCATTTCCGAATGGTTGAACGTCTCCACGCAAATCTTGTAACGATCGACCCACAGCTTCAAGCGAGTTTTTATGTACCATCGTGCATTCATCCCAAATAATGACGCGACGCAAGGGAATTTTTTTTTGTAAAAAAAGATCATTATTGTTAACAACATTGGCAAGTAGCGGTAATGACCACTGAAAAAGCTGTTTAATGACGTAAGAAATAGATAAAAACAATCTTTGAAGCGGGTTGTATATCGTGTCAAAATTTGAGCTAAATCGATGCAGAGCATTTTTGAGTTTTTGGAGCGTACACAGACCAACATAACATTTATTTATATATCTATATAACGAAGATATTAAAAGATCACCTCACCAAAACAATGGACGAAAAACAACCAACAGAGCAAGGAGGCTTTCGGTCCCAATACAGTATAATAGACCACCTACAGACTATAAGCCAGATGATAGGGAAAGGTACAAGAGTTCAATATAAAACTATTCATAGTATATATCGACTACAAGAAAGCATTGGACTCAGTATAAAACACTGAAATCTTTTAAACCTATAGGTATACATCGAAAATACATCAGACTATTAGGCAATATATACACAAATAGCAGTGCAAAAGTGAGAACAAGGTGGAGGGGGAAGTCTTCAGGACAAGAATGGGGGTCAGACCAGGTGACCCTCTCTCACCAAAATTCTTTATGTGCGTCATCGAGACGATATTCAGAGAACTAGGCTGGAACAGGAAACGCCACAGTATAATTAATTATCAACTGCAGAAGACTTTCCAACCTCAGATTCGCTGATGATATTGTACTATTTGCCAAATCGCCAGATGAACTCGAAAAAATACTGAATGAATTGAACGCAAAGAGCAAAGAAGCAAGGTCAAGCGATGGCTATAGGCGCACGTGTTTTAAACAAGGGGATGTGGGAGCAGGTACAGAAGCTCAAGGTTGGCAGCTAGAAAAGCTATTACACCACCCAAACTGCATTTTAACTGCATTTCGACAAAACAAACAACCTCGAAACGATTACCTCTTTTGTAGAAACACATGGACGAAGCGTTTAAATCAATTTTCGGCTGACATTTCTGAAAAAAATACTTCGAGTTAAGGAAAGCGAAATTCAAATTGCATGTAATTTTTTTTTTCATATTACTTTAATACAAAATTCAAGGGATCAAGAAAAAATCTTTGAATTAATGATGATTTCGAATTATAAACGTTCGAATTAGCCGAGTTCCACTGTGGTATAATTAATGGTTACCACCTAATTGAATCACTTGTATATACCAGAAGTAACCATCTGCTAATGCTATTCTTATCTATAGCAAAGGTGGCTACAAAAACGATGCTTTTAGCACTAATAATCTAAGTGGTATTCACAGACCTGTATACTTCATTATTCCAGAAAAAAATCATGTCCGGATTAATACACTTTTACTATGTGGTTCATGCATCGCAGTTCAGTGTTTCAAACACTAATTTGAAATAGGCTTTATTAATGGCTTCATTAGCCAGGCTAATGCCTTCTGCGCATAATCACATTTAACCGAGGCAGATAAAGTATAAAATTCCATATTCCAAACCATGTACCTATTTAAACTTTTTCTAGTGATAAGTAGAAGGAAGTATTGTATTCCACCCAAAAATTCGATGTCGAGATTTTACCGGAAATATAAGGTATGAGGCCCCTGAATCCCCTCCCCCCCAAAAAAAAGCATTTTTAGAAAAAGGTTCATGTGTGTGTATGTCTCAGTCTATGCCAGTCTGTGGACAGCATAACTTAAAAACGAAAAGTCGGTTAAAAACCAAAGTTGGTATTTAAGTTTAGTGTCTTTCAACGATGTGACAAGCAGATTTTGAAGAAAATAGCCCCACCCTAAACTACCCCTTACATGGAAAATTTTTCGAAAATTTTGATTTTCTTGAAAATGGCTCTAACGATTTTCATTAAAATGTCATATCTTTAAGATATTTTTGTGGCAAATGAAATTTATATTTTGAATTTTCTGACTATAGCCTATGCAGTACTGTTTACTCTAAATGACTTTTGAATAACTCGTAAACCGTAAGAGATAGACAAAATCTTACTATACAAAAATGTAGATCTTGCTAAAACACATAATTTATGTCTCAATAATTTTTTGTAGAGTGGCACATTTCAGAGATATTCCATGTTATTCGTGTCAGTTTTGGAAAACTTAAAACTTTCGTGAAATGGAACATCGTTGATCATTTTTTTATATGTTAAGCATGCAAAAAGAACGGGATCTCAAAGCTTTAAAACATTTGACTATCGCTCAAAGTCTACAGTATTCTAATATTCCCATTGCACCTACAAGGAAATAAACAATAATATAATTTGTACAAATGTTTATTCCAACACGAAGAAGATACAGGAATAAGAGTTTGTAAGAATTGTTAGTACAAGAGTAGAGAAAGCCATGTGAGTGCAACACATGAGATGTTTCTATTTTGCAGTGTGTAAAATTCAAAGCATGTAACAAAAGGTTTCATATTTCATAAGTTTTGCTAAAACTTTCACACTCCTTCATATTCTGTAACCTTTACGATATTTTTCTTTTACAGCAATTTCTGTTAGCAAACGCAGGTCTTTCCAGGAATTCCATTGGGGCAGTTTATTGTGAAACACATTTTATAAAACTAAGCTACTCCTTCCAGGAAATTTGTCTGAAAGAGCCTGCTTACGCTTTGTAACAAGTCAGATACATTTTGGAAAATGTAGCATTTCCTTTGTGACGACACATACGAAACTAAACACTTGAAGAATTTTTATCTTCGTGGACCGGTGCTTTTAGTGAATTATTGCTAGTAAATCTATTTCAGTTTCCTAGTTTAAGGGTTTGCGTATATTGTTAAAATCTACCAAATCTTCTAATTTGTTATGCTTCATTTTATATTTTATTGGTAAATATGGACCAAAATCTACAAGGCCTATTATTTTCACTACTATGGCTTACAGTAAGGCAAGGTAAGCACACTGAAGGAGAACCTTTGGCACCGTGACTCAGGGGCTTTTATACACGTTCCACACAAGTGGGTGCCCCGGGAGCGAGAAATAAGCTGACAGAACTCTAGAGTACGGTCGAAGTCACGGCAGACTAGAGGGTGGAGTCCCTACGATTTCCAGTTTGAAGCTCCCCGGCGGCTTCTAGTACAACTTCGGAGGACGGAGGTTTACAGAGAGCGTCTTATTTCCCTGCCCTACCGAGACTCCCGCCGCAACCCTGAAACGACCAGGCAGGTAAAAGGTGAAGTGAAATGGAGGGACAGAAAGTTCGGAGATGTCCTTAACTCGCCTAGCGACCGGGGTGACCCCGCGAGAAAAAGACGAGTCAGTAAGATCGGCCACGGGAATTGAACCCACGACCACTTGAATGAGAGTCTCGCGCGTAGCCATCTGCACCACTTCGCTAGGAACATGCGTTAAATAGAGGCAGCATTGTGTTCCATCAAAGAATTCGCACACAGATTTCGCCGGAAATGCATGTTTTGAGACTCACTGAACCCAATAGGAGCATTTTTAGAAAGAGGTCTATATCGGTCTAACTGGTATTTAGATTCATCATTTTCCAAGAATGCAACACGAAGCTTTTAAATAAAATACTCTCACCCCAAATTACCCGTTACATGGAAACGTTTTTGAAACAACTTTTTATTTTTGGAAAAAGGTCTGTAATGATTGGAATTAAAATACCATATGTTAAGATATTTTAATGACAAATGAAATTTTATATATATATTGAATTTTCTGCAAATAGCCTCGAAGTTCTATTCATTATGAATAACCTTTGTATAACTGGTAAACCTTAAGAGACAGAAAAAAAGCACAAAAAAGTACCTCTGGTTGAAGCACACAATTTATGCCAAATCAATTTTATTCTGGAGCCAGCATTTAGGAAGTATTCCTTTTTATTGGTTTGAGTTTTCAAATACCTATACTTTTCTCAAATGTAAAGTCTACATTTATGTTTTATTTTCCCTACTAGATACATAGAGTAAGTAGAGGAACTATTGTATTCCACCCAAATTTTCAATCCCAAGATTACCCGCAAATACAAGTTTCTAGACACAGTGAATCCCCCGAAAAACATTGTTTGTTTGTGTGTGTGTGTGTGTGTGTGTGTGTGTGTGTGTGTGTGTGTGTGTGTGTGTGTGTGTGTGTGTCAGCCAGTTTGTGAACAGTATTACCTAAAAACGAAAAGTCGGTTAATCTCTATATCTGGCATTAAGTAGCACTTACAAAGGATAATACACGAAGATTTTCAGTAAAATCCTTCACCGCAAACTACACTTTATACGTAGAAATTTGCAAAAACTTTGATTTTCTCAAAAAATGAATAACAATGTTGATTAAATTACCACAAGCATTACATATTTTCCTGACAAGGATCTCAAGTTCTCTTCATTATGAATGACTGTTGTATAACCGCCAAACCGTAAGAGATAGGCAAAAAGTTACTGTATGAAAATATAGATCTCGTTATAGCACATAATTTATGTCAAATCAATTTTTTGTACAGCTAACATTTCATAGATATTCTTTATTGTTGGTTTGAATTTTCAAATAACTATACTTTTCTCAAACAGGCAGTCCTTATTCGGGTTTTTTATTTCTTTGCTATATAAAGATCCAAAGCCATCACACAGCGACCACCTCTTAAAAGATTTTACTGCCACTTAAGCCTACTGTACTCCTCTACGCCCATTGTACCCGCAAGGAAGTATGCAATATGGAAATTTTAACAAATGTTTATTTTGATTAACAAGAAGTACGTAGATAAAAGAATAAGCGTTCGTGAGAATCATTTGTACAAAGTACAACGCATCTGGCATTTTTAAACTAATGGGGTGAGTACGCTCCAATTTCCTAAAACATAAAGTGTTTAAGCACTAAATTTATATATTTCATAATATTTTAGAATCTCTTTCATAATTTAGTATTTTGGCAAAAAATTGTCATAATTTGGTAACCTTTTCTGCACATTTTGTCTGTTTCGACTTCAATTGGGGAACCTCGCAAAGTAAGAAGAAGAATAAACAACGAGAAGTGCAAGCAGAAGCAAGTTAAGGGAAGAAATCGCCCGTGTTGTATTGATGCAAAGGTGCTATGTATTTGCAATGAATATAGATCACGTGTTACCCCCACTCCGTGCCTCGGGGACTCAACTTGATGCTATTTTACTCACTTTGCAACTTAACGACATTTTCACCCCCTTCCCCTACACCTTGCCTTTGTCGCCGGAGAATAAGAACGGGAGACGTGACGTTTTGAATTCTCGTATCATGCCTTGTGAAATACAGGGTGCCTGGAAAACCTCACCTGCCAACTTTCTCCGGATCACCCACAAACTAAACATCACACTAACAGTGCAAAAATATAACAAACTTTCAAGACGTTCTGGCATTCCTAAATCTGTAATTTTAAATTTCAGAAATTTGCCCTTCTTTTTCAGAAACAACCACACAAGAAGGAAACAAATATCAGAAAAGTAAGAACTACAAGCCTGTTAGGTATACAGCAGCGTATTCACATTCAACTAATTTTGTCTCTACTATTAACATTCACGTGAAATGGTTTCAGAAATATTATAGGCTATAGGTTATACAACGACGGTGATACCTCACACACTGTGACCTACAAACCCCGATTATGTCTACCAACCCAGGACGAAGGCAATAAGTAAAAGCACCATAGAGACTAAAGGCTGTAGGTAGACTGGCCGAAGAGACGCGTGGAAGTCCCTATCTGTTTCAGGATGAAGGACTAGAGATGGCCAGGAATGACCCGTTGTCGTCTAAGCAGCACTCTAGCCGATGACTTTTTAACTGGCAGCATATTTAGACTTCATAATTCTTCGGTGGTAGAGTTGGACGAATACTTTCGGCCATCTTGCCATCATCTTCGAATGGTCGACTGCAATAGATCTCGTTGTTGGTGACTAGAGGTAGTGGCAGCGGCAACTACTGGTGGTTTGATGTTGTGTCACTAAGCATTGGAAGTAGTGACCTCCCTGGAACAGCCATGACATTCTTCTTTTCTCTTTGGTAGCCGGTTTTAATAGCTGAAGAATTGGATGAAATGCGGTATTTAAAAATTAACAATTTCATTGTAATTGAACACGATGAAGATTTACCCTAGATATCTAAATGTGACGGTAGTTTAATTGATTTTAGAAGATTAATATCTCGAACTGTTTCATGAATAGAATCTAAAAAATGGTTAGCAACTGCAGATTTATCCAATCGTTTCAATTTAATATTCCTCTGATGTTCTTTGAGTCTGGTTTTCAAATTTCTTTTTGTCGTACCAATGTAGATACTTGTACAATTTTGGCAACTAATTTGGTAAATATCTGACTTTAGCGAGGTGTCAACAGTGTTATACAAATGTGTATGTAACACATTCTTAACAGTAAAATTATTACATTGAGCAAAGTTGTATATTATATGATTTAAATATTTTTCAAACCTTCGAAAAAAGTTGGAATGAAGAGTAAACTTCTTATATGCTATAGAATTCTTCTTGTTAGTAAGTTGTAGTGTAGAGCTGTATAAGTTCCAGTTCTTGTAAGACTTTTTAAATATACAGTCTACCAACTTAGGTTTGAAGTCATTCTCTATAGCTACTTGATATACATGCTCAAGTTCAGTAGCAAAGTAGATGAAACAGACATCTAAACAAAGCGTGCCAATATGTCACAGGATTAAATGGATTACTTTTAATATAATTATCCATTATCCACCTTAGTTGGCTTTGTGTAGATACCAGATTCCAGAACTTGCAATTAAGAATTAGCCCGTGAACATCCCAATTCAGACTAGGGCCTCCTGCGAAAGCAGGGTGGCTTACTACTGCATCCCCGAGTTAAACAACTCCATGGGACTTACACTTTTGTCTATCTTTCGCTGTTATGGACCACAAGTTTCCTAGATGGCACTTAAACATTTCACTCCACCGCTTTTTCTGCTTTCCTGCATTCCTTTTCCCTATTCTGGGTTCCCAAACAGTCACTGCATGAGTCCAATTTATAGAATCCAATCGGAGCACGTGACGCCCCCCCCCCCCATCTCCATTTTGAACACATTGCTGATGTTGCTACGTCTTGCAGACCCGCTATCCTGCGGATGTTCTAACATGGCTGCTCCCCCCCCCCCCTTTTTTTTTTTTTTTTTTTTTTTTTTTTTTTTTTTTTTTTTGTTAATGACCATTTCTGCGAGCCATACATTAACATAACTAGGGCTAGGAAGTTCATGCATTTGCATGTTTTTTCATAGAGGTTAAAAATGTATGCTTTTACATTATGTGCATGAATTATGGAATTTTCAGTTATTTGGACATGATTTTATGGTGTATATAACTGCATATTTTCTTGATTTTGATAAATGCATACTATTTCAATATTATAGCACCTATATTGCTATTTTAATGATTTTTATGGTTTTTTATTATTATTATTATTTTTTTTTTTTTTTTCATCTGGATAATATTTTTCATACTGGTAGTATTGCACATGCAGCTCACGAGGTGACGAGAACTAATGCTGAGTCATGTTGTCATGCAGTGATTTCCCTGTTTCCATCCTTTCATTGTATGTAGAGAATAATCAGAGCGTTATCTGAGAGGTTTATATTAACAAAGATAAAATGCAGGTTTTGAGTAGCACGATCATAGCAACGCTTGCCTGCCCACCAGTAGTTGTGTCATGGTCTTCAAACGTAACAGTGCTGTGAACTGGTTCCCACCAAATTAAATTAAGCGTATAGAATGTTAAAAAGCTCTTCAAATGCCGAAAATAAAACCAACTTCGAGTGCTAGATTAATCAATTTACAGAAAGAGTTTTCCGGTGATTTAATATCTGCAGATAATTGGGTACTGTTTTGTGGAGCGTGCGAGAAAAATGTAGGGAGTGAGAAAAGATTTTAAATAGTTCAGCACATAAACACAGCAAAACATAAGGAGAATTTAATCAGAAAACTCGCAAACAAAGAACGTGTTCAAAAACAGCTAGTAGAGTGTTTAGGAAGTAGGGTTACTGAATTTTCCTATGACTTGTGCCAAGCATTCTTCGCTGCTGATATTCCCTTGTTCAAAATTAATAATCCAACATTTTAAAACTTTCTTGCCAAGTAAACTTGACAACATATGCCTGAAGAAAGTATAGTGCGTAAGACTCATGTGGGACATTGTTACAGTAACGTATTGTCAAATATACAAAATGAATCAGCAGATAAGTTTGTGTGGTTGTCTGTTGTCTGAGTGCTCTTCTATTGCTAATATAATCGTGGATGCCTTAAACAATGAACAAAAGACTACACCTTACCCTCTTAATATGTGCGAATTGTTGGCCACTGACAGTGTAACTGTGACCCAGTTTGTGATGGACTCTTTGGAATTGCTATGGCCATGTGGAACCAAATACGACTGGTTACTTTTATTCGTTAGTGATGCGGGTCCTTATATGGTAAAACCAGGACAAACTCTGAAAGGTATTTTTCCTAACTTAATTCATATAACTTGTTTGGCACACGCGTATTGCATTTCTGAGACAATAAATGATTTTTTCCAGTTGGTAGATAGATTTGTGTCCAGTACAAAGAGAATTTTTGTTAAATCTCCTAAAAGAGTTTAGTTGTTTAGATCAACAGCACCTAATATTTGACTTCCTCCTGCACCAGTGTTAACTCGATGGGGAACATGGGTTGATGCAGTTTTATATTATGCTGAGCACATAGAAATAGTCGAATAAGTTGTTAATTCATAGGACTTGAAAGATGCTTCATCAATAGAAACTGTGAGAAATATTCTGTCAGGCACTGGGTTAGAAGAGCATCTTAGTTTCATATCTGCCCATTTTTCTTTCTTACCAACAACCATAACGGCATTGGAAGCTGCAGGATCTCCCTTGCATGAATCACTTACTGTCTTTGAAAAACAATGTGATCTAAGTTCGGTTCCTGGTAGCATAGGTCAAAAAGTGAAAGAGAAAGTGAATTATGTAATTTCAAAAAATTCTGCTTATAATCTGATGTGCGATATTCGAGACATCCTCAAAAGAAAACCATCTATCACACCAAGAGACTTGACTCTCTTTGTGAAGCAGTTAACACCATTTAAATATGCTCCAATAAAATCTTGTGACGTGGGGAGAAGTTTTTCACGTTACAAAAGTGTTTACCAAGACAACAGACAGTGTTCTACAGTTGAAAATTTGAGCAAAGTGTTGGTTGTGAACTGCAATTTAGCAGTTAATACTAGCAGCGGGTCCACTTCTGCTTCAACCTCTACGGAATAAGGTAACTTTATTTATTATTTGTACTAACTCGCCTACTGTAAAGGGGCATTAATTGTTTTAATTAAATAGTGCATATTTCTTGGCATATTTTCAAGTTTTTAAGAGCATATTTGCATGCATATTTCAGTGTTTTTAGGGCATGAACTTCCTAGCCCTAAACATAACACTGCTAATATACACATATCCATGACCTCTTTTTTGTTTTAATACTGATGGGTGTTTCTAGTAAAGTAAACTTCATAGCGCATAGAATTTTTTTTCTTGTAATCCAAAACGTACTGTTATTTTCAATCTCCATAATAAGTCTTAGGTAATCTTGTCATCTTGAAAATCCTAAAAGTTCAAAGAAGGATCAATGAACCGGCTACCGAAGAGAGAAGAAGTTTCATGGATGTTCCAGAGAGGTCACTAGTTCCAATGCCCAGTGACACAGCAATCTAGTCACCAGGGGGAGAAGTTGCCGCTGCTACTTCCTCTATCCATGACCAGCATGACCCGATGCAGTCGACCATTAGAAGATTAAGGCAAGGGGACCTTCGAAAGCGCTGGTCCAACTCTACCATCGAAGAATTAAAAATGACTGTAAATATGCTGCCAGTTAAAAAAGTTATCAGCCATCATCTGCATTCTTAAAAATTACAACTTCAAAGAAGTTTTCATATAGCACTCTAGTGTTTCTAGGAGCACTCTAGTGTTTATAGGAGCACTCTTTCTTTGAGTAAGCACCCATGGCATCTGTGCTGGCACCACCATACGCCACGAAATACCAGGTGAGTCAGCTGCCCCTTATTCTCGAGTTTTATGCAATCCGCATTTTATACCCCAACATGAAAACATCGACCCCCATTACTATGTTCTACCCGCCTATTTCACATGGATGTTAAACACTCGATCAAATTAGTACTAATATAGATGTTATCACATCGCTTTCTAATATATTCGTAATTAGACAGCTGACGTTTGCACTTCTGCAAATGTTCACTGGAACCAGCGAGTATTACATCTTAAACGGAATGTGCACCTCACACGTTACTAGGTAGCTCAGTTGGAACGGGCGCAAGACTCCGAAGTAATCTGTCTGTTGTGAAGGTGGTTCGAAACACCTGCATGTAGTAATTTTTTTTAAACCGTACAATCCTCACAATTTACAAACTATTATTCTGAAAACTGTTATTATATTCACTTTTATTGTTTTATTTATGTTTTATGACATTGTTTGATGTTTGTTTATTGGTGAACTACAATTATGTAGATGTTTAAACACACCTATAGGTAGGTGCAATTGAAATAAGGATCATTCATACACATTTGAACACAGAAAGCAAGGAAATTACATTGTCAGAGTTTAACATGGAAGTTAAACTCAAATTTGCACACAATGAATTATTGTGCTATTAAAAATGCAGACAACCAAAAACGATTTAAATTATAATGTCCTAAACTCTCAGGGACTTCATAATTAGATTATTGTGGATTCGGTTTCCAAGTTTTGATGAACATAAGAAAAAAATATTTACAGTGCTGAGACTCGAACCTGCGTCATTGGGGGTTAAGTGCAGAGGACCCGTCACAATCCTATTCAGGTATTTCGAGACTTCCTGAAAGCACGTACCACGTCCAATAGTAGGACTTGCATGCCTGGTACTATGCCATTGCCACCTCGCAAGTTATTGCGCTTGATTTAGCCTTTTAAGACAGTTTTAATCACTTACTGGGCGTTTTAATATTATTACTTAAATGGCAAAAGCTGTTATGCATATTAATTGAGATGCACGAGGTGTAGTTCACTCAAAAATGCAAATAAACTGTTTAATAATATGTCCATTTTGACTGTACGGGTCCATGATGGATGAGGCGTGTCTAAATTTTTCCTGATTTTTAGCAGCCAATCCCTGCTCTAAGTACAAGAGTCCACCATTTTCTTATTAGCTGACGTTGTTAGTGTACTCATATGATAGGTCCATTTTTTCCGAGGCGTCTACTGAATTACGTTGCTATGTATACTCTAATAAAAAGTTTGTAAAATGGGCAGGAAACCGGAATTCGCTCTCAGTAAACGAGTCGTATGTTTTTGAGGTGTACTTTAGCGAGGAGGACGTTCTGTCCCTTAAAGCACTGTTGCTCTCTATTTTGCGCATTCCTCTCTTTAAGAACGTCAAGCAATACATTTTAGTAAGCGCAAAACTGGACTAAGGCGCACATGCCGTTAGATGGGTGGCCTACCTTCCAAAAAAATAAGGCGTGGCTGACTCATCTGGTATAGAAGTATATCTTAAAGATGAGAACAAAACAGAATGAAAGGGAAATCGTGGAAGTTGAGAAACCTCTCCAATATTCGCCTACCGACGAGGGAAAGCCATGGGAAAGCCAAGGTCAGATTGAGCGTTCGAAGGAAATCGAATCCGGGATCTACCTTATGCGAGCTTTACATCTTATATCACAGTCATGTCGCTTGGTTTAAGAAATATTAACTACGGTAGGGAGCTTTCAAGGCACTAAAGTCGAAATATTCTAGTCGCAAGATTATCAAGAACAAGAACAGTGCCAAGTTGTATTGTGTAAAATGTGAGAAATTTTTAAAAACCCAACAGTGAATTACTCTTAAACTGTTCAAATCACATTATTTACTTGCATTAATCGTGTTTTTACGAAAACTACAGGTTGGTGCAGTATGACATTTTATCTTTTTATTTTGTTGAAGTTATTTATAACCCAATGGGAAAGAAAAGTAATTCACAGTCTATTTGATAAAATTTAACACATACCTATATTGCACCAGTATGTGAAAAGAATTTTGATACATTAAATTCATGAATGCTTTATATGAATGCATTTTTGTATTTCTTCAATGAATTGTTACAAAGGCTTTGTTGTTCAATCTCTTCAGGTTAATCAAAATAAATGTCTGCAGAAATGGTTTTGTTACACATTTCGTTGTAGGCATACAGAAAGTACAGGAGATGCAATAGTCAAATGTTTTAAAACGGTCGCTATATGCTGATCTTGAAATTCCATACTCTATTCACGACACTGGAAGAAACAAATAAATGACAACCACTACAATAAGTGACATAAGTCACAGTACATATTTAAAAAATAGCTGAAGCCATAACAAAGTTATTATGTGTTAACGATATCCGGATTTTCGATGTAGTGTGTGTTTGTCTATCTCTTATGGTTTACTGGTTTTACGAAATTATACAAAATTCTTTCCAAATAAGGGGGCTTCACAGGGCGCTTCCAGAAAATGCAGGATATACAATTATTTGTAATATAAATATTTTAAATGTCCAGTATCTTAATTCAAATTGTTAGACACATTATTCAGAGAGTTAAAAAGTTTCGAAAATTTGTCAGTGCTAAGGGCACTTTGGAGTAGTGGAATTTTCCTGTAAATCTTCCTCTTCTATGGAGGGTAGTGAACTTCTTTAGGGGTTATTATTTATGCCAACAAGCTTACTGCTGGTGTTTTTAACACACAAGCCCTGTGTGGGCAGTGTTTAAGAGGTGAAATCAGCACAGAAAATTCAATGCCATAGCCGGGATTTGAACCACGCATTTTCCGCTTATTATCCAATATATTATGGAGTTATGCTGCTCAACCACAAACACATACACAAACACACACACACACACACGCACATTCACGCACACACATAACATGAACCTTCTTCTAAAAATATGATTTTAGGACCTAAAACACATACTTTCAATGAAATCTCTATATCGAATTTTTGGGTGAAATGCAATACTTCCTCTACCTGCTAGATACTAAGCAGAAGAGAAAGTTAAACGTTTGTAATATTAATCAAAGTCGTGCCTTTAAAAAAACAGCATTTTTCCACATAAAATGTAACGGGTTAAAAATTCAGTGAATCAATGTGCTTTTAGTCCTTATAAGATGCCTGACTAAATACAAATGTGATAATTTATCTGCTTTTGTCTTATATTTAGATTGTTCACAGATATATCGACACAAATTCTAATCCTGCTCCCTTATTTTTAGTAATTAAGGAACGCTCGTGGGTGTGCACCCAGTGAAATTCCCCTACTTTAAAGAAATGCAACTAAGCTATCCAATATTTTAGGCGTATAATTAACATTTCTAAATTTATTTGTACCACATTGCAAACACTTCAAGACCGGTATGGCAAAAAGTCTTTTCTAGCCTCGGATGAATCGTATGTGCAATGGATATAAAGTCAAATCGGTAACACAGCGTGCATTATACGGTGAATATTTAGTTAATTACTTTGAAAAACTACGATAAGACTTACTCATTTTATTTGCATACTTAATTAGTATTTTTAATATTTTAATAATAACTATTTTACCATATATGAATACTCTGAACACACAGTAGACACATGCTTTGCAAACACCTGAAAATAATAATAATAATAATAATAATAATAATAATAATAATAATAATAATAATAATAATAATAATAATAATAATAATAATAATAATAATAATAATAATAATAATAATAATAATAATAATAATAATAATAATAATAATAATAATAATAATAATAATAATAATAATAATAATAATAATAATAATAATAATAATAATAATAATAATAATAATAATAATAATAATAATAATAATAATAATAATAATAATAATAATAATAATAATAATAATAATAATAATAATAATAATAATAATAATAATAATAATAATAATAATAATAATAATAATAATAATAATAATAATAATAATAATAGTAATAATAGTAGTAATAATAATAATAATAATAATAATAATAATAATAATAATAATAATAATAATAATAATAATAATAATAATAATAATAATAATAATAATAATAATAATAATAATAATAATAATAATAATAATAATAATAATAATAATAATAATAATAATAATAATAATAATAATAATAATAATAATAATAATAATAACAATAACAATAACAATAACAATAACAATAACAATAATAATAACAATAATAATAATAATAATAATAATAATAATAATAATAATAATAATAATAATAATAATAATAATAATAATAATAATAATAATAATAATAATAATAATAATAATAATAATAATAATAATAATAATAATAATAATAATAATAATAATAATAATAATAATAATAATAATAATAATAATAATAATAATAATAATAATAATAATAATAATAATAATAATAATAATAATAATAATAATAATAATAATAATAATAATAATAATAATAATAATAATAATAATAATAATAATAATAATAATAATAATAATAATAATAATAATAATAATAATAATAATAATAATAATAATAATAATAATAATAATAATAATAATAATAATAATAATAATAATAATAATAATAATAATAATAATAATAATAATAATAATAATAATAATAATAATAATAATAATAATAATAATAATAATAATAATAATAATAATAATAATAATAATAATAATAATAATAATAATAATAATAATAATAATAATAATAATAATAATAATAATAATAATAATAATAATAATAATAATAATAATAATAATAATAATAATAATAATAATAATAATAATAATAATAATAATAATAATAATAATAATAATAATAAGGATTATGATAATAGTAAATGTATGGTGAGAAAACGACAAAGTCAGGTCTTGTTACTTTTTATCACTTTATTGTCCTGCAAAATTTTACTTGTAATCCAGTTTTCTTCTCGTCGTTAACACAGTCCACAGTCTTTCCTGCTATCACAACTCACAACTGTTCTTACAGCCTTGCTCTGTCCTTTTAGAGTATTCCTTCACTTTTTCTGACTCTTATACTTAACTGGGCGTTACAATCGCTCGCGACGACCGACCTAACTTCCGGGACAACACCGTCTCTGCTGTTGTCTCAGTCCTTTTATACTGCGGATGACGTCACACGACCTTTCGAGAAACTCTTCATACACACGCACTCAGCTAGAAGCCTCTCGAACGTTCTCGATTCCGTTTGTTTCTACCGACTCATTGTTTACGGTTACGTACACACATAGTCTCGGGAGGCAGCTGGACCTTAAACGTCTCTACCCATTCGCCAGCCCGGCATGTGGTGTGAAGTAGCTTGGCCCTGTCCGTTCATTGTTGTACGCCGACCCCAACGTCACAGTATCATTAAATGGCACAGGGGCAACACAGATTTCTTTAACTAAAGGTTTAGAAAAGCAACATCACTATGCTTATTTTCAGTTAGCTACGTTTTTGCTGTGTTTCTTTTATGTCGCTTTATCTACCTAGTCATATCTCGACGGATCTGTTAGGAGTTACTCTTAGAATAGTGTGTGGCGGACGGTTAGCCTTCAAGGTGTGCTCCTACAACGAAACGTGTAATGAAATCATTTCTGTAGACGTTTATTTCGATTAATCTTAAGAGATAAAAACATATAGCCTTCGCAACAATATAGGTACAGCCACGGAATAAATGATAGAGCGCATTAGGAGAGCAGAATATTTCTAAGTTCTGTGTTGTGTTGCAGCGTGGTTTACACAACTCGATACTTCCAACATGCGGCTGAGTTTATCGATAGTTTTTTTGTCTATATGTTATCGTCATAAATAGTCTGTGTGCGACTCGATAGCATATGGAAAATAGACTATCAATAAATTCAGCTGCTATCTGTTTGCATTATCTGTGAACAGATGGCACTGCATTCACTGGTAGCATCTATTTTTCATGTATTATATTATTTTAGGCTTAAGGTGGAAGTTTGGTTCATGGCATTAAATATCCAATCCGGCATTTACTTTGGCGGCTCAGGGAAATCACGAAAAAATCCCAGTCAGGTTAGTGGGCCCATTGGAATTGAGCTCAGAACCTTCTGAATGTGAGCCTCACACATTACCACAGAGCTATCTTGCTCGGAGGTTATTAGTGTAAATTTTGAGGCATTCATATGCAGGAAGAGCTATGATTATTCATTGTTAAATCTTTTTGCGGCATACAGTAGCCTTAAGTGCTAGTCAAATCGTTTAGGAGCTGGTCCTTATATGATGCCTTTGAAATTCCATTCTCTTTGCATGACTAGGACATGCAAAAACGAACAAGGACTTTATATTTTAGACAAGTACAAGTATTTGAAGACCGCCTCCGTAATGCAGTGGAAGTGCGCCTGCCTCTGGTGGACAGAGTTGGGGAACGCAGCGGTAAGGCGACAAGCCTTGACCCTTCATGGACTGTTGCGCTGGGGGTTTAGTTTTACAGGTGTTTGAAAATTCAAACCAGTAACAATGAATGTTTCGAAAGCGGTTTTTTCCCAACCCCCTGAAAAACGTTATTGACATAAATTGTGTGTTAACGAAATCTACATTTTTTGTGTAGTAAGATTCTGTCTGACCGTTACGATTTACTAGCTGTGCAAAAGTCATTCAAAATGAAGATGACTTCTGAGAATATACCTAGAAAATTCAAAGTATACATTTCATTAGTCATGAAAAATATCTTAAATATGTTATATTTTAATAAAAAATCGTAGTACCATTTGTGAGAAAATCAACATTTTCGAAAAATGTACCATGTAAAGGGTACTCTGAGGTGGAGGTTTTTCACTTGCAAATGTTTGTGTCGCATCCTTAGAAGCTGCTGAATGTCAAGTTGTGTAGTTCATCGACTTTTCGTTTTTAGTTATGCTGTTTACACACAGACACACATGCACGCACACGTACGTACACACACGCACACACACTCACACACTCATACACCTTTTGCTTTTTCTACTACATATAGTAATTAGGTTAAGTATTTATTCAATCCAAAGTTCCGATATCGAGATTTCACCGGAAATATGTTTTAGCCTTCTAAAGATATAAGCAGTTATCGACCAATATCTTTAACAAGCATTCTATGTAAACCGATGGAAACTATGATAAAGGACAGGTTGAATTGGATTCTAGAGACTAATAACATACTTTGTCAACAGTAAGCAGGCTTTCGTAAATACTATTCTACTACACAACAAATTCTGTACTTCAGTCAGAAAATCAAGGACTCGTTAGAGAAACAACAAACAACTCTTGCTATATTTATAGATTTCGAACAAGCTTTCGATACAATTTGGAAACTTAAATCACTAGAAAAACTGTGTAGTATTGGAATTAAAGGAAAATTATTGCAATGGATATTCTTTTTCCTATCACAGAGATTCTGAGCAACACGTGTGAATTCATTTCCCCCAGATATAAACAGAAACATAGACTACCTCAAGGATCTGCTTTGAGCCCAACTTTGTTCAATATTATGATCAACGATTTACCTCCATCGCTAGAAGAAGTACCTCGGTATACAAATAGACCTTTTTGCTGATTATTTATTGCTATGGGCCTCATTGCCAAAGAAAACACAAACTTAGCTCTCTGATACAATGAGCAATGCATTGAAGAACTTGTTGCAACGGTCAAATAAAATCTATTGATGGTAAATGCAGGTAAATCCTTTTATCAAATCTTCAGCTTTGTGCATAGCACACCTACCATCAATATTAACTATGATGAAAAACAAATTAATAAAGCCAGTGAACCAAAATATCCAGGGCATCATCTAGATCAGAAAATGAATTGCAAAGAACGTATATACAAAACGTCTTGCAAAACTAGAAATAAATGACGTATTCTTAAGAGACTTGTTGAGAACAAATGGGAATGCTCTAGATTAATTTTACCCCTGTACAGGTGTGAGGCACTCATAACTACAAGTCATACTAACTTTAACATGTTAGAACTGATCCAAAATCAAGCAATGCTACTCATAACAGGAGGGTTAAAATCAACTCCTATGCCAGCCCTACTCGTAGTCACAAATTGTTTATAAAGAAATTGATATATGTAATGAGAACTTCTCCCTAAAACCATATACTCGAACATGAACAACCAGGATTCTCGGAGTAGGCGTTCCGAAGGCATATTTGTCCCCTAAGTCGCTAATTTTAACGAGGGTGGATGTTTTCAAAACTAAGATGTCAGGAGTCTGTGTGGTCCAGATTGGGAGGTTCAGAGGAAGCGGCAGAGAATTAGGAAAATTTAGCTGTGTGACTTGGACGAGGCAGACGTGAAAAGATGTGTGATAAGAAGACTCCGCGAATGGGCAGTGCGAAAATTAACAATCTCGAGGATTAGAATTTCATCATGGAAATACCGGTTACAAGGGACAAGAAATTATATACGGTCACGGAAATTTTTCTCCGAGAATTCTGGTACCTACATTTTGGGCAGTTGTCACGACAATCACAATAAATTAGAAGTGCGGTACAGAAGATAGTGTCGTCTTCCTTGTTGGACACACGAAGGTTCTCCGTGACCTTCATTGCACCCTGAGATCCAACCAACCTGTTTCGCCACATCCCTATATTGACCGTTAGTTTGTGTGGCCGGCGATAAGCACGATTTGCCGCCATGAGCAGCCGAGGAACGACGACGACGCCGACGTTTGGGCCCGCCGCCTAGCATTAATAGTGTATCAAAACTTAATTAGAATGGCTTCAGATACATTTTGGACCTCATGTATACAAACTCCAAGAAAATTAAAAACTCAACATGGTTTCATCACAATAATTGACCCAATAAACGGAAAGTATGTACCTGTTTTAACCAGCAACTTCACCCCCGGATTTTATTTATGTCGAGTACCGACTGGAGCTTAATACACAATTCAACAAATCTGAAATGAATTATGATATTATGAAGCTGTTGGCTTTACAAACAATCCACTCACATTACCCAGAGGAAGACTGAATTCACATATACACGGTCAGATCATACATTGAAAATTGTGATGGTTCTGATATCTACAGTAAATTGTTTAATTTCTCCACACCGCTGGGAAAGTTGCTAACAAGTTTCGATAGAGTTAAAACAATAAATATAGCTTTAAAACAATTACACTGTCAGATACATCAATTTGGAAAAGTCGTTACATTCTATGATTCTACCTCAGCTGCACAAGTAATATCATTGTCCACTAATCTTGTTAATAATACCATAATTGAAATTCGAATTTCCAGCACTGCAAATCAAATTTCAGAGGATCCTTTCCCACAGTGGACTATTTGGCAATGATATGGCTGATATGTATGCCGAAAAGGGCTCAAAAGGTCTGCAAACATTTACTTTAGAGCAAACTTTAGGGTAGAACAACAAAACCATCCCTTACCTGTGAGTTAGTCAAAGATATGGAACCAAAATGTAACCAACCGTATACTCCCGAACCATCCCAGACAAGAAGCAGTTGCAGCATTTAGAATTGCCTGGCAGCCCATCTCCACAAAATACCAATTCTGGATTCATCTAAGTATGTCTTTTGTGCAGCAGATAACTCATTATGGATTGGAGTCATATCTTGCAGTGTACTGGTTTAAGCGATCTTAGACTGAAATATGTAACAACTGAGTCATTGTATTGGAATCTGAGGAAGTAATTTGTCCTAAACTGCCCTTTATGTGGAAAAGTTTTCGAAAATTTTGATTTTCTCAAAAATTTTGATTTTGATTAAGATGCCATATATTTAAGATATTTTTATTGCACCTTAAATGTATATTTTGAATTTCCTGGCTGTAGCCCGTTTAGTACTGTTTAATCTTGATGACTTTTGCATAACTGGTAAGGCGTAAGAGATAGACCAAATCTTACTATACAAACAATTTACATCTCGTTAAAACACAAGTAATATCCAAATGCATTTTGTTGTGCAGTGAACCATTTCGAAGATATTACTTGTTATTTGTGTGATTTTGCAACATTTTCCTTTGAAAAATTTTCCTTTCCTCAAATGGAAGGTCATTGTCAAGGTTTTATCTCTTGCACTTCAAAGAGAATGCATTTTCAAAGCTTTAAAAGATATGATATCTCTCAAAGCCTACTATATTCCCATATTCCCCTTGCGCATACAAGAAAATCAGCAATAAGATAATGTTCATCTCAACTGCCATGAAGACGATAGAGGAATAAGGTTTGTAAGAATAGATAGTACGCGAGTAGATAAAGTCATGTGTGCAGCACATCAGATTTTTATATTTTTTTATCCAAAGGGTCTCAAAACGTGTATATATTTCCGGGTGAAACTTGCGTATCACATCTTTGGGCTGTAGCGCCATTGAAAGAAGAAGTACATAGTGAGAAAGTAATAAAATATAACAGTCAACACAACTAAAACATTATAAAAGTTCAGCTGTTCGATTATGGCCTTGAAAGTTGGTCATTAGTCCGATTAACTAAGAGAAAATAAAAATCTAATGGAATGCAATTCCTTCGTGATGATGGTCTTAAGCTGGTAGTCTTTTTATTTCAATTCGAATGAATTTAGTTACAATTTAATGTTAACATGGCGTTGCCAAATTGGTCTTAGAAGTTAAACTTGCATGACATTTCAACATTAAATTGTGACTAAATTCATTAGAATTAAGGTAGAAGTACATTAAAGCATTGTTCATCCAAGGTTTGCACGACAAATATTGAAATAATAAACCATGTGTACCCATTCGTCAAGAAGTTAGATGGCTCCAAATATTTCACAGAAATTATTTTTTTCGGCGAAACGTTTCTTTATTACCAATAACTGTGTTGGACATATTTGTTACACTTATCATGTACAATCCCTGGTTAATGTATGGTAAAAGCAGTACCTTCCAGCCTGTATATATAACTGTAACTGCCATATCCTCAGCGTGAATTATTGTAAATTACATGTATTGCTACAAGTTGTGCAATATATGGGTGTAATGCAATGCTTCGTGTGCGCGAAAGGCGATGTAAACGTTTTAACAAATGCACAATCTTAACCGTGAATTCCTCTATATTGTGAATGACCTTTGCATGACTGGTAAACCGTAGGAGATGAATAAAATCTTCCTTGACATAAAATTTAGTTCTCAGGAAATCCACAACTTATGTCGAATAAACTGCTTTGTAGCGTTTAGCATTTTAAAGATATTTTTGTAATTGTTTTGGCTTTTTGAATACTTTACGTTTTTCTCATTCCTAAATGTAAATTGCTTTTCTCTCTTTCTTCCATCCTTCCATCTTCTCATCCTCACATCCTCCCTTTCTCCCTCCATCCCACCCACCCTTCCTTCCTCCCTCCCTTCTTTCCTTCCTCCCTCCCTTCCTTCCTCACTGCCTCCCTTTCTTCCTCCGTCCCTCCATCCCTTCTTTCTTTCTTTCTTTCTTTCTCTCTCTCTTTTTTTCTTTCTTTCTTTCTTTCTTTCTTTCTTTCTTTCTTTCTTTCTTTCTTTCTTTCTTTCCTTCTTTCCTTCTTTCCTTCTTTCTTTCTTTCTTTCTTTCCTTCTTTCCTTCTTTCTTTCTTTCGTTCCTTCTTTCTTTCTTTCTTTCTTTCTTTCGTTATTTCTTTTTTAGTTTATTTTCGTGTTCATGCCGGTTTTCAAAATGTTTGAGTGTCGGTTCAACATACTCTATTCTTATACGGTAATGAAACGTGTGAGTAATCTAGGACTAACTATATTATAAAGGAATGGATAGAAGAGTAAGCCGTTGTAAGAATAGCTTGTAGAAAAGTGTGGATAAAGTCATGTATTTTAATACCAACCAAGGGGATATAGAAATTTTGGAAGACTGAGTAGATACTTTGAAGATGGAACGGACTTGCAGACGAAGAAGAGGAAAACAAACTTTGCCTCCTGTGTGCTTCTGAAGCCACTAGTCTGTAGAGGTAAGCCAAGCTTGTTGCTCCAGCTTACCGCAGTCTATGAAGGGGACTTTGCTGTTCAAATATACATGTGTCGATATTCAAGCAAATGTTTCGTGTTTTAAGAGCTGGGGGACGTTGAAGAAGGGGAAGAGTTTTTATATGAAGTAATATCCTAGATTATGGGGTAGTTTGTGTACGGAGTGGGGAAAGCAAAGCTTGGGTGTATGATCCAACCCATTCAAACATAGACGGCCCCCCTGCTGAAGAACAAGTGAATTGTTAATGGCAGTGACCACGCCCCATGTGGCAACACTGGATTCGGTTCGGACACGAGTCATTAGGTAGGTAATGAGGGCAGCACAGGAGGTGGGGTAGTCGTAAAGAACGGGTCACAAGACCTTATAGTGAATTACGCGTTCCCCTTGAATCTTTCTGGTAATTGCGGTGTGTCGACGATACTCATTCTTCAGATTTGCAACAGCAGTGATCAAAATCAGTCCGAAAGACAAGAATCTCATGTGGAACACTCACACACCTTTCTGCACTCATGAAGAGTTCACATACGTAAAAAAGTTATTATTCTCTTCACGTTACATTACTCAGGATACGCTTTACGTATTAATTCAGGAATGGACATTCTTGACCCCCTGTGTCACTGCAAGTGACGAGACCTCTGCCCCTCCGCTTCTCATTTGCTGTTCACAACACACAATCAGCATTTATAGCTTAGTGGTAGAACACGTTACTAAATCTGTTCCACAATTTCGTGGAACAATGGGAATTTTCAAACTTTTGAGTTTTATTTATGGATACTCCTTAACTATTATGGTTCTCAGCGTCCCGTTGCATATTGGGTGTGAAAGACCATTTAATTTTTCTAAGAGGCCTGTTTATCAGGCTTGAAGCTTTTTTATCTGCCGTAAACCTAAGACATGGGACCACCGGTTTTACTTCCCTTCCGAAGGAAGCCATGCTAAGGATTTTCACAGCCGAAAAAGTCCATCGCCCTCCGCCGGGTTTGAACTCGCTACCTGGGAAACCAGAGGCTAATATGTTACCCGTAGACGACGGATGATGATGATGATGATAACGAAGACGATATGTGTGTGCGTACGCGTACGCGTGCGTAGCTTTTACTACCAAGTTCAGCTTCACCCACTTGGAGGCTGCCATAAGGAAACCATACTAAGCAACAAAAGTGTATATATATACATACCTAATAGAAATTGTCATGAGTAAAAGTAAAAGGGAGCATAGTTGCAGCTATATAAAACACTATTTTAAATAATTATAATCTTCAAATATATAAATGGAAATGACCCTTATCTAAGTTACATTTGTATATACGAATAAATTAATTTATGTAACATACAAATGATGTTGCAACGTAGGTAATTGCCCGTAGGGCTACTGCTTTGATAAATCAATTGTTGAATTTACATTTTTTCAAAGCGACACAAAAAGGCACGGGATAGTACCCCTGACTCGATTAGTAAACTAAGATCTATTGAAGCAAGATTATACGTAATTATTAAATATTGAGTATTGTTTGTTCATTTTCCTGCAAGTTTATAAGCGATAATGTGTATATTTGTTCAGTTTTATAAAAAATGTGATATATTTTGAGTTTTAAATCATTATTATATGAATAATAATGAATAAAGTGCTTCATTTTGTTTTGTCATTTAATGCGTACCCTGCACTTTAATTAATACGCATTTCTAGCTTTTCAAAATTATGAATCGCATTGGGTGGTATAAATAAAAGCCAGCATTAGCTTATACTGTATATCATTATAAAATGATGCACACTAAAATGTAGATCACAGATTTCCCTATCGTCTCCATAGTAATTTTAAAAATGTTTAAGTACTAACAAATAGCCTTACTATTTTTAAATAGCGCCTCAGATTCACTTGCACAATATCGAGTTTGTCCTAATAAATTAAACAATAAACTCGGACATTTTGGACTACTTCCTATGTTGGTTGTGTATGCTGTAGAAGCATAAACGATTTTCCTCCGTTGGCTGTGTCATCTTTCATCCAGTTCTATTCTGCGCACAGGTGAGGACAGTGCGAATGAGTAACCACAACAGACCGATACTGTACCACCTTCAAGACTGCAAATGGTAGATACTCTAATATCAATCAACGTCAATGTTGGTTCTAGCTGCTTAGATTTGGTCACTTGGCCACAGTGTAGATTCAACCACGTTTACCAGATAACACTAGCAAACTGCACAGAGGCGTTAGCCGTTACGTAATCACGTCAAGTCGAGTACACGGAATCGTGCCGATACTTTTTGGTTTCTATAGTGTTTTTCTTTATTTAATATTGGCAGAAACTCCTTACCATATGTGTACAGCATCAGTCCTGGGTGACCCACCTTGTGGGCCTGAATTCAAGTCCGACATACAAGCATGCATTAGACTAGTAGCAAAGGTCAGGCCTAGTTGAGTGGCGAAAGGAGAGGAGTACGGAAACTGTTCATCTAAGTGACTGGAAATCATGCTTCCTAACGACCGCGTAGGTCCACGCAAGTTGAAACTGTTTCGTATTGTTTTGGTGTCAAAACTCAGACACTGGGTTCAGACTCAGGAGCGAAGGAAAAGCGAGGAGTAAGACAAACATTAAGTGGAGTGATGGATCCAGTTAGGGATTGATGTCTGGGTGTTAATAAGCGGTTTAGTCTTTCTTTACCAGTGCATTATATCGCCATACACTTGACTGTACATATGGTAGAAAAGACAAATAAGATCTACAAAATCCTTTTATTTCAATAATTTGACTAAGTCTGCGAGACACCAATTGGATGATATATAAATACAATTTCTGGTATAGTGTAAATGCTCTCTTTCAAGGATGCAACAACCAAC
>JAUKNM010000157.1:60000-100000 GCA_030765045.1 Tenodera sinensis
AGGCCCACGTGACGGTATATAAAGAGGCGAGGAAACAGTAGAGTTAGTTACAGTTTTCAGTTTGTCAGTGTGTCAGGGACACGGTCGTCGTGAAGAAGGTTTGACGAACGTCTAGTGATTGTATCATCGGAGTTAGTGTAGTTAGTAGGGCTAGGAAGTTCATGCATTTGCATATTTTTTCGTAGGGGTTAAAAATGTATGCTTTTACATTATGTGCAAGAATTATGGAATTTTCAGTTATTTGCACATGATTTTATGGTGCATATAACTGCATATTTTCTTGATTTTGATAAATGCATAATATTTCAATATTATAACCCATATATTGCATATTTTAATGATTTTTATGTTTTTTTATTATTTTTTCCATGTGTATAATATTTTTCATATTGGTAGAATTGCACATGATAATTCAATTTTTGAGGTGGCGAGAACTAATGATGAATCATGTTGTCATGCAGTGAGTCGTCTGTTTCCATCCTTTCATTATATGTATGTGCGTAGAGAATAATCAGTGCGTTATCTGAGAGGTTTATATTAACAAACATGAAGTGGAGGTCAACGTTTTGAGCAGCACGATTATAGTAACGCTTGCCTGCCCACCAGTAGTTGTGTCGTGGTCTTCAAACGTAACAGTGTTGTAAACTAGTTCCCACCAAATTACAATTAGGCGTATAGAATGTTAAAAAGCTCTTCAAATGCCAACTTGGAGTGCTAGATTAATTCATTTAAGAACGATTTTTCGGGTGGTTTAATATCTACAGATAATAGAACTCTAAAGATTCTTTATCAATAGAAACTGCAAAATATTCAGTCAGGCACTGGGTTAAAAGAGAATCTTAGTTTCATATCTGCTCGTTTTTCTTTCTTACCAACAGTCATAACGGCATTGATCTCCTTTGCATGAATCGCTTACTTTCTTTGAAAAAACAATATGTGATCTAAGTTCGGTTCCTGGTAGCATAGGACTAAAAGTGAGAAAGTGAATTATGTAATTTCAAAAAATTCTGGTTATAAACAAATGTGCGATATTCGAGAATCCTCGAAAGAAAACCATGTGTCACACCAAGAGACATGACTCTCTCTGTGAAGCAGTTAACATCATTTAAATATGCCCCGATAACATTTTGTAACGTGGAGAGAAGTTTTTCACGTTACAAAAGTGTTTTGCGAGACAATAGACGAGGTTTTACAGTCGAAAATTTGTGCAATGTGTTGGTTGTAAACTGCAATTTAGCAGTTAATACTAGCAGCGGGACCATCAACCTCTAAGTCTAAGGAATAAGGTAACTTCATTTATTGTTTATACTAACTCGTCTTGTCTACTGCAAAGGAACATTAATTGTTTTAGTTACATAGTGCATATTTCTTGGCATATTTTCAACTTTTTAAGAGCATATTTGCATGCATATTTCAGTGTTTTTAGGGCATGAACTTCCGAGCCCTAGTAGTTAGTGTATGAGAGACAGAGAAAGTGAAAGTATCATGGGCGTCGCGAAAGGGGGGAGGAGCCCCCTCCCCCTTGGAAGTTGGTTAACTTAATGTGCAATAATTTACTAACTGTTGAAGTATTATTTTAATTTTGATGTAAAGAACAATTTTTATCTAGCACAAATTAATACGGTTATCTGGAACAAATATAAATTTTGACAATAAAATAATGAATTAATATGACCTATCTGATTGCAAACTTCCAACATGTGGCTCCCCCCATGGAAAGGACTGAGTGAAGATTAGCAGGTGTGATATTACGAAAGACTGTAGACTGTGTTAACGACGAGAGGATAACTGTATTTGTCCAAAAGTTTAGAAAACAAAGTGATAGAAATGGAACCAGACTGATTATGCCATTTTGTCAGAGTATTTCTAAGTTATAGGTACGCTATACCTCATGCTCTAGAGGTGAAATTTGTACTGATATACTTCATCTTATTCAAGAGTTATTTAGAAAATATAATGCTGGTAATTAGAGATACACATTTTCCTTGCATTTTGAGTGTAGCAAAACCGTCTACATTTTCTGAATGTGTTACCTAGAAAAGAATAATTATCTGAAAATACGCGTAAATATTTCATGTGAATTTTAAAAGCAATTGTTTTGAAACTGTTAGAAAATGTGTTTTTTTTTTTTAAATCACATAGGTAGCACCCGGTAAATAGATTGGAATTTTGCGTGCAATAGTTCCTACAACAGAAATTTCAGCAATTAGATTCCCTGATATTTTACGAAAGGACGGTGACACCTCATTGATTCTGAAGACAAAGGGTTGGTGTGAATATAGAGTTTTTAAAAAATGTATTTTCCAGAGCCTTTGCTGTGTAACCTGCGCCATCGTTGAACGCGTGTTTTGCCACGACAGTTAATAAAGTAAACATTCTTTGTAAGCTGGATCCTTGATTTATGACCTGCAGTCGAGTCACGGAGTAATGAGAAGGGGTAAGCGTTGGGCGACAGTCCTTTGTTACGAATGGCAACCCACCAGCTATTACACATATAATGACTAAGTCAGTGCAAATACTCTGCCTCAACTCCTTTGCATGAGGAAGTAGATCTGTACACTCAACGAAAATTGTGTAGCGGAATAGTCGTTGTAGGGCATTTAAGGACATTTCTGTGGAATTTAAATAAATCCACAAGTTTAGATCGATTCATCTGAAATTTTAATACAGAAATCAGGATTTAATATACCCATGACACTGTAACAAAGTTCACAGGTGAAACTTAGCACCTCGACTTTTGAAATCCGTTGTAGCTATGTCCCTGACGAATCCGTAACAGCTGGGCACACTAGCAATTGGGCACAAGACAAAGACAGCAGCGATTGGGCACATGGATATCAAGCAACCAGCAAAACCGCTTTCAAGCACTGTGATTAAGGGAGCCACAGAAGGTTAATTCGCACGATCATGTTCATTATCTTGCATTAAAAAATGTTTTGCGTTATTGTTAACCAGTTAGGGAATTTAAAGCATACTATTTCCCGAACACACAAGGTGGGAGCTATGTCTTATTGCAGCTTAAAAAGTTATTCCTTAGGTCGCATCCTTGAAAAATATAAAATGTAAATACACCTTTTTTTTTTTTCTTGAGCTATATATGTTGTTCACACCCGGGGCGCCTGCCCGCCGCCCCCCCCCCCCCCACACACACACATGGAACTATTTCTAGAACTGCCTATTTTGGATTCAGTGGATCTCAAAGATTATATATTTCCGCTAAAATCCTTACATCGAAATTTTGGGTCGAATGCAATACTTTCCCTACTAAGAAGTCACTTAACCAAGGAGAAACATAAAGATGCCCATTCTTTGCTGCACTATCCAGCGTTTATATCCACGATGATGTTCTAACGTGGAATATTACTGCTATTTTAAAGCATGATAAATGACTACCAACAATAAACTTATTTTCCGATGATACACGTTAGAGCAGGATGACTTGAGAGCTATGCATATGTTATAATTTCCAAATCTGAATCAATAAACGTACAATTGAAGCATTTGGACGAAAGCATTCCACGAGACAACCAATGATTTTGACAGATGCTGCTTCTAATGAGTTCAAATACTTTGAGGAAATTATTTTAATCCAAAATTATTCAAAAGATATTAATTTTGTGCGACACAATGAAAAGGGAACGATCATTCGTACACTTTTAAGATTGAATAACGTTTTGGCACTCTTGTCGAGGTCAACTGTACATACTCCCTATTATAATTTGAATCTAAAAGGCTATTAATAGTTTGAATTATAAAGTGAAATAATAGAAAAAAATCTGATGTGTTGCACTCACATGACTTTCTCTACTCTTGTACTAACCATTCTTACAAAATCTCATTCCTGTATCTTCTTCGTGTTAGTTATAAATATTTGCAGAAATTATCTTATTGCGTATTTCCTTATAGGTACAAGGGGAATATGGGAACATTCCTTTGGCTTTGAGCGACAGTCAAATCTTTTAAAGCTTTGAGATTTCGTTCTCTTTGCACGAATAGGATATAAAAACTGAACAATCATCTTCTATTTTATGAAGGTTTAAGTATTTCAAAACCCACACAAATAAAGGAATATCTCCAAAATGTTCACTCTACAAAAAAATTATTAGAACATAAATTGGTGTTTGAGCAAGATCTACATTTTTTGCACAGTAAAATTTGGTCCCTTTCTTACCGTTTACCAGCTATGCAAAAGTCATTAAGAGTAAACAAGGGATACATGGGCCATAGCCGGAAAATTCAAAATATACATTTTATTTGCCATAATCATATCTTAAACATGTGACATTTTAATCAAAATCGTGACATATTTTCCAGAAAATCAGTTTTCAAAAAATGTTCCATGTAAAGGGTGGTTTACGGTGAAGGAATTTTTTTCAAGATCTTCGTGTCGCATCCTTAAAAGATATTAAACTTAAATACCAATTTTGGTTTTTAATCGACTTTTCGTTTTTGAGTTATGCTGTCCAAAGACTGGCACACACACACACACACACACACACACACACACACACACACACACACACACACACACACACACACACACACACACCCACACATACCCATACACACATCCACACACCCACACCCACACACACCCACACACGAGAGAGAGACACACAGACACACACACAGACCTTTTTCGAAAAATGTTTTTTTTTATTACTATTTATGGGGCCTCAAAACATATTTCCGGTGAAATTGGCTATCGAATTTTTGGGTGGAATACAATACGTCCTCTACTTACTACAGGTAGTAGATAAAGTAAAAAGATGCGCGCGCATGTGTGTGTCTGTCTGTGTGTGTGTGTGTCTGTGCGCGCGCGCGTCTCTGTGTGTGTCTGTATGTGCGCGCCTCTCTCTTTTTCTGTGTGTGTGAGTGGGTGTGATGTCATAACTCAGAAACGAAACTGTGTTTAAGAACCAAAGTTGGTATTTAAGTTTAACATCTTTCCAGGATGCGACATGAAGATTTTGATGAACATTTCTGTACCCTAAGCTAATCTGAACATTTTTTAAGAACTTTGATTTTCTTAAAAATGGTTAATTTTGATTAAAATGCCAATTGTTTAAGATATTTATATGTTGAATTTCCTGCTATAGCCCACGTAGCCCTAGTTACTCTTGGTGACGTTTCCATAACTGGTAAACCATAGGAGAAAGATCACATTTTATTATACAAAAAATATGGATCTCATTAAACACTGAAGTTGAAGTAAGTTTCACGTTGTTGGGCGCCAATTTGTAGCTGATGAACCTCCCGTTGTGGTAGCCAATTTGAAGTATATAGGATGTTAAATATGCTACTGTTGGGAAGAGGGTCCGCCGGATGCTTTAAGGTGTTCTTAGCGCCATTACCTCGGCTTAACTTGGTAGAGCATGGATTTGAAGTTCTCATGTTACTTTGTGGGTATTAAAGAAATAGCCCAAACTTCATTTTTAGAGGTTTATTCGATGTATTCCTTCTTTTCAGCATTGAGAGGAGCCGACCATAATGACCGTCCAACAATCCTTCTCACCGCTTTTCATTGTACTGTCGCAACGGTCTCTCCTAGTGTACTGCCGTTGCCATACTCATGCGCCACCTGGGTTTCAAACATTCGTCCGTTGGTCACGTGAAGCTGGCATGTTAACCTCACGGTCAGCACGTGATCCTGGTTCGCGTACATTGAATTTCTGTTTCAACACACAAGTTAAGCCCAAATGCTTTTTTTGTGAAGTGAACCATTTCGGAGATATTCCTATTTATTTGTGTGGGTTTTGCAATACTTAAACTTTTCTCAAATGAACGTCGTTATTCACTTTCTCTTGTCCATACAAAGGGAACGGAATTTTAAAGCTTTCAAATGCCGACAGCTTTGAAACATTTGACTATCGCTCAAAGGCTACTGCATTGTAATATTCCCCTTGCACATACAAGGAGATTAGTAATAAGATAATTTGTACAAATGTCTATCTTATCTAACATGAAGATATAGGAATAAGAATAGTACAAGAGTAGAGAAAGTCATGTGAGAGCAACACGTCAGACTTTTACAAATACCTATTTTGCTATATAAGAGATAAATGTTCATTACATAGTTACATATTTTTTGAAGGATGTATTAGGCTAAAGTTGCAGATGACTAAAATTCTTTAGTCACCGGAAAAAAAATTTGATTACATAATTTTCTCTACTCACTCTTTGTATAAATTATAACTGTATAAACTATTATTACGAAAGCTTATTGTTCTATGTATTTAATGTTAATCGAAACAAAATTTAAGAAATGTTTTTATTACGCACTTCATTGTAGGTAGTGAAATATTTTAAGACCTAATTGCTATGTGAGGACCTTGAAATTCCATTCTCTTTGCATTACCAGATAAAAAACGAATGAAAAAACTGAATATCAAATTCACATTTCCTATGAGTATGGAAAATTCAAACCAATAACAAGGAATACTTCGGAAATAGATAATGAAAAAAAAAAAAAAAACTGACATAAGTTGTGTGATTTAAACGAGATATACCTACCTAGATCTTTTGTGTAGTAAAATTTTGTCTTTGTCTTACAGTTTACCATTTATACAAAAGTAAGTCAAAATGTAGAGGACTTTGGAAACTATTCCCAAAAAAATTAAGATATACGTTTTATTTAGCTAGCGCTGCTGCTTACCAAGCGGGAGACCTGTTCCGGGGTGCACTCAGCCTCGTTAGGTAGCTAAGGAGCTACTTGATTGTTAAGCAGTGGCCCCTGGTGGCCAAGACCTTATATAGCGATTGGGAGGTAACTGAGCGTTGGCCACGTTCCACTCCACCCCACTTCCTCCGGTTGCCCTTCACACATATGCGTTGTCATGTCATCCTGCTGCCATCGTGAAAACGATCCACAAGATTTCATGACCACGTATCTCCTGGAGCACCTTCTCAGTCATCTTACTCCTGGCGGGTCTAATCTTCTCCAGGAGAATCCTGTCGACCATGAGATTCGCGCTGGGGCTCCGGAGCGTTAACTCGACTTGTCCGACTTGCAGGACCGTCCTCGTGGCATGCAGTCCCTGTGTCACTTTCTCAGCTACCCTCGTGACGAACACGCACAGACCCATAACGCTCTCCTTCAAGGTCAACTCCAGCCAGGCCTCCTCCTTCACAGGTAAGGTGTCACCCGAAGCCGCCACTATCTCGTAGGGTCGATCTAGTTCCTCTTAGGCATGTCCTCCGCCACATACGATCCAATCACGGTCACGGCTGCGCTCGTGTCCATTAGTATTCGGCACGGCTTCCCCTGTATCTTTCCGTCCACGATGTCCACCAGTCTTCTATTCACGGCACTCAGCGTCACCTGTTAGGACGGCTCCGTCAGTACCTCCATAACCTACACCAAGTTGGTACTTATTTTTCCTCGCTAACTCATAGACTACCCTGCTGACAGTACTTCGCGTATCCTGTTTGGCTACACACTTCTGTAGCTGATCCTTGTCGACGTCTCTTTGACTTCATCGTATCGTACACTTCCGTTCTCCAGTGCGGGCGTAACTGTCCCCTCGGTCAATCTGTACTATTCCGCCCACCTCTGGCTTCTATATCCTTGACGATGCCGTCGACTCTTCCTTCCAGGGTGCTAAAACATTCCCCGACGTCCTCCACGACGTCCACGCGCTAGCAGAGGAGTTCCACCTTCCCGTCGAGTTGTTCCACGTGTTCCTTCACGCCGACCAGTTCCCCGTCTATCTTCGTATCGATCACTTCAGTGATCTTTCCCATTCCAGAATTCATTTTTGTCTTCACTTCTTCCTTTACACTCCTTATCTTCATCTCTGTCTTCTCTTATAGCGGAATTCCCTGTTTCTTCGTTTCCCATCTTATCAGTATGGATTTCATTTCTTCCATTCCCTAGTTTACGTTTCCCATACTTTCTCCATTTTTTCCATTCCCGGTTTCAGGTTCTTAATATAGGCTAGTAGGCTAGTAATTCTTTAATCTCTTCCATGATGACATCCATATACCACCCCTGACAGCAATGTAGCAAAACGGCAATTCGACGAATCCCACCTCCGACATCAATGCCCTCTCAACTTCACCCTCGCAACCTCGGCTCATCACTCCAGCAGTCCCTTCCGCGAGGTCACTCATGAAGTCGCTCCCGAGATCAACGAGGTCCTTCCCCCCGCTGTCACAAGCGGTGTCGTAGCCGGTGTGGTACTCAGTGTCGTACCCAGTTCGTAATCGGTGTCGTACCCGGCGTCGCACCCGGTGTCGCACCCGGTGTCGTACCCGGTGTCATAACTGGTGTCGTACCCGGTGTCGTACCCGGTGTCGTACCCGGTGTCGTACCTGGTGTCGTACCCGGTGTCGTACCCGGTGTCGTACCCAGTGTCGTACCAGATGTCGTACCCGATGTCGTACCCGATGTCGTACCCGGTTAGGTACCCAGTATCATACCTGATGTCACTCCCGGTCTCACTCCCGATGTCACTCCCGTTGTCACTATCGATGTCACTCGGTGTCACTCGTCACTCGATGTCACTCTCGATTGTCACTCCCGATATCACTATCCATGTCACTCCCGATGTCACTCTCGATGTCACTCTCGATGTCACTCTATGTCACTCTCGATTTCACTCTCGATGTCACTCCAGATGTCACTCTCCATGATAATCTCTATGTCACTCTCGATATCACTCTCGTTGTCTCTCTCGATGTCACTCGATGTCACCCTCGATGATACTCTATGTCACTCTCGATTTCATTCTCGATGTCACTCCAGATGTCACTCTCGATGATAATCTCTATGTCACTCTCGATATCACTCTCGATGTTACTCGATGTCACTCTCGATTTCACTCTTGATGTCTCTCCAGATGTCACTCCCTTGGCTGTTCCTCACTACAGCTCTCTCACCCTCTCACTCCCGCCCGCGAACCCTCTCACTCCCACCCGTGAACCCTCTCACTCCCACCCTCGAATCCTCTCAGTTGCCCTCGTCCTCTCTCACTTGAGCTCGGCCCCTCTCACTTGCCCTCGACCCTCTCACTCGCTCTCGAACCCTCTCACTTGCCCTCAACCCCTCTCACTCGCACTCGGCCCCTCGACCTCTGCGCCGGCCACGCTCTCCAACCAGTCACCGTCACCCCTTCTCCCGCCTTCCCTGTTCCGCTCCATCTCTATTTTCCTATCTCTCCTCATCGCTTTCCGACTCGCCCCATCCCTCTCTCCAGATCTCTGCATCTCTCCCCTCTCTCGTTTCATCACTTCCCCAGTCTCTCTCAATCACACTCCCAGTCTCTCACCACATTTCCCTCCCCATCTTTCTCTCTGTATATACCAGGTGAGTCAGCTGCCCCTTATTCTCGAGTTTTATGCAATCCGCATTTTATACTCCAACATGAAAACATCGACCCCATTACTAGGTTCTACCCGCGTATTTAACATGGATGTTTAACACTCGATGAAATTAGTACTAATATAGATGTTATCACATCGGCTTTTAATATATTCGTAATTAGACAGCTGACGTTTGCACTTCTGCAAATGTTCACTGGAACCAGCGAGTATTACATCTTAAACGGTATGTTTACCTCACACGTTACATGATAGCTCAGTTGTAACGAGCGTAAGACTCCGAAGTAATCCGTGTGCTGTGAAGGTGGTTCGAATCACCTGCATGTACTAATCTATTTACGGTGCAATCCTCACAATTTACAAATTATTATTCTGAAAACGGTTATTATATTCATTTTTATTGCTTTATTTATGTTTTATGGCATTGTTTGGTGTTCCTTTATTGGTGAACTACAATTAGGTAGCTGTTTAAGCATACCTATAGTTAGGTGCAATTAAAATAAGGATCATTTATACACGGGGTTGAACAGATCTACAAGCCACTGTAATACGCTGAGGAAGGGTTTCTGGATTGTCCAGCTCCTCTGCATAAATGCGTTCTTTTAAATAAACCCAGAGAAAGAAGCCAAGGGGTGTCAGATCAGGTGATCTGGCAGGCCAGGGGACTGGTCCTTGTCCTCCTATCCAATGACTAGGATGTGCAGCATTCAAATGATTGCAGACGATCCTCGACCGATACGGAGGAGTGCCACCGTTTTGAAACCACATCGTCATTCGCTCCTGCAGTGGCACAGTCCCTAATAATAAGGGGTGAGCTAAAGAGGAATACCAAGTAGCGTGCTCCTGTTACATTCCCCTCGAAGAATAATGGTTCAACAGGGTGGTCTCCCAAGATTCCACAACAGACATTTACACCCCACTGCTCTTAGAATGCTGCCTCCCTTACCTAATGAGGATTATCAACACTCCAATAGCGCATATTGTGACAATTTCCAGTTCCATTGTTGTGGAATCTTGATTCGTCAGAAAACAATATCCTGGATGTGAATCCCACATCACTTGCTACTCGCTGCAGCAACCATTCACAAAAGATCACTCGAGCTTCGAAATCTCTCCCGTGAAGTGCTTGGTGTAGGTGCAAACTATAAGAATGGAACTTATTAGTGTTCAATATTCGCACTACAGAAGACTGGCTGATATTCACCTCCTGAGCAGCTACCCGTGTACTAGTATGCGGATTGTTCTGGGTGGCATTCAAAACTGCTTCTGCATTAACGCCCGACGTTGCCGGTGCGTGTCTCACAGGAGGCATTCTTGCAAGTGACGCTGTTACACGCAGATGCATTTGAACATTCCGATATCTGTTTGCTGTAGGTTGTCGTTTATTCGATTATCTCTCCAGAGATGTTTTCTCCGGTGTATTTGTTCTTACTTCTCCGTAGATCAAAAGCATGTCTACGTACTCGCCTGTCGAATACATAATGAAAGACTGGCACAAAATGTTGTGCCACAGCATACGTGTGAGAACGCAGGGGTCGGCATTCACAACACAATACATCATGCCAGTCCAATGGTGCAGAAGTCATTACAGCTGTTCAATTACAAAATGCTGACAACCAAAAACAATTTAAATTATAATGTCTTAAACGCTCAGGGATTTTATAATTAGATTATTGTGAATTCGGTTTCCAAGTTTTGATGAACATAAAAAATATATTTACACCAGTGAGACTCGAAACTATGACATTGGGGCTTAGCACAGAGAATCCGTCATAATCCTATTCAGCTATTGCGAGACTTACCTGAGAGAGCGTAACGCGTTCAATAGTATGACTTGCATGCCTGGCGCTAGGCCATTGCCACTTCGCGAGTTTTTGGGCTTGATTTAGCCTTTTAAGACAGTTTTAATCATTTGCTGGGTGTTTTAATATTATTACTTAAATGGCAAAGGCTGTTATGCATATTAATTGAGATGCACGAGGCGTAGTTCACGCGAAAATGTAAATAAACTGTTATTTAATATGTCCGTTTTGACTGTACGGGTCCATGATGGATGAGGCGTGTCTCTAAATGTTTCCTAAGTTTTGGCAGTCAACCCCTGCTCTAAGTACAAGAATCCAACATTTTCTTTTTAGCTGACATTGTTAGCGTACCCATATGATAGGTTCAATTTTTCCGAGGCGTTTACTGAATTACGTTGTTATGTGTACTCTAATAAAAAGTTTGTAAAATCGGCTGGAAACCGGAATTCGCTCTCAATAAACGAGTCGTATGTTTTTGAGGTGTACTTTAGCGAGGAGTACGTTCTGTCCGTTAAACCGCTGTTGCTCTCAATTTTGCGCATTCCTGTCTTTAAGAACGTCAAGCAATACATTTTAGTAAGCACAAAACTGGACTAAGGCGCAAATGCCGTTAGATGGGTGGCCTACCTTGGAAAAAAATAAGGCGCTGCTGACTCACCTGGTATATACAGAGGGATATATCCCTCCTTCTCTAGATATCTTTCCATCTCTCTATATCTATCTCTCGATGTGTATGTCTATATATCTGTATGACACACACACTATCTCTCACTCACCCTTGGAATCCGTGTCTCGTCCACACGCAGGCATGCATTTTCATAAACTGTTAATATATTATTTAATAATTTATTTACTATTCGAAAACCTTGTATGTATGACCTACATATTGCATCAGCTGATATTTGGAGTTCTGCGCAGGCGCTACACGATCGATTTGTTCCCAGCACGTCACAGCTGCATGGTGAAAATGATAACCTTGGAATGCTACGTAACATTAAAAAATAGAAGGCAAATTGAATATATTGGTTTCCAGGCGAAACTTTGTTTCATGTATATGTTATTTATCGTATTGATTAGCGAAATTAATTTTCGAGACTGTGCTTAGTGCAATGTTCTTGAACGTCGATGCTGTATTGGGGTTAATTTGTGTGTTTTGTCTAAGTTGTATCTAACTTAGGCGGAGTAAGTTGCATCTCACTGTCGGTAGTGTCCGACATTGTAGCGTTTTCTAAACTCGCGCTACTTGCGTTTCGGGAATTAATCAATATTGCGCTTTGCCATTGCTGCATAGCAATTCTCGGGTTAGTGGAACACCTGTCCTTCAATGAAAATTGAACTGTCCGATTGGATGAAGACCAGTCCTTTAATGAAAGTTTGAACTTAAGGAGGTCTATTACAGGTTCGCTATCTGACTTGTAATTAACAAATTTGGGTATTGTCGAGCACTAACAAAATTATAGCTTTAGATAAAACATAAAGGAATGTACAGATTAAACACATTAAATTGATATAATGGAATTAAATAATTAAAAGTAAACAAATTAAAACAATTCCTATACAATAAATAAGCATAATGGAGATAAATAGATTAACGGTACAATAAGAGCGTAAAATAAATAAGTGAAGCAGCAAAGTGAAAATATGGAAGAAGATGGGTGGAATAAGAGTACAATAGCTGAATACATATGTAAGTAAATGCATACTATTTAAATAATACCTAAAGTAAATAAACTAAATTTTAAAAAATGAACAAAAGCAATGAATCAAGCAATTTAAATCAGAGTAAAATGGATCATAGCGAAGCAAAAATGTAGGAGACAGAAGTGATTAAAGGTACCTAAGCAAGTCATATAAAACAAATTTAACTAAGCAAAACTGAAAACTAATTAACATAAATTAAATTAACATAATTAAAGTAGGTATATTACTTAAATTTGACTTAACTTATATTGCACCATATTATATTAAATTAAGGTAATTAAGTCACAAAATAACGAAATTGAAAATAAATTAGATTAAAATTAAGGATAGCAAATTACGTATCAACGTGCAATACCCATAAAACGGAACATGATAAAAGGGAAATACATTTGTGCTAGTTACCAGCGAGTACCTTTTATTCCTGGATACCGCTAGATGCATATTAGATATAGGATTTCATTAGCTTAGTAAGGGGATTATAGCTGATTAGATGCTACATGATGTTTGTTAGCTTCCAACAGTTAGAAAAGACTTGAAATATGGGGCATATTGTCCAGCGAGATAGCTCCGCTGTAACATGTAAGATTTGCATTCGGGAGATCGCGGGTTCGATTTCCATCGACCACCTGCTGACATTAGCTTTCTTTCTGGATTTCCTTACCGTCATTTTTCTACCCTTCCGTTTCCTTCTCATCTTTCAGGTTTGCTTTAGAGGTTTCATGGCGTATGGCAGTGCCTGATAGATAGCACGGATGCTTGCTTAAAGATAAGAGTATTTAGTTGACGGGTCGTTCATCGTTCTCTCTACGCAGCTCCAGCAGTGGGATGAGCCGTCAAGCCTGGAATTGTGGAGGACTTCCGCGCGTCTCTGTAGCTTGTCTGAATTAGGCCAATAGCTTCTTGTGGTTCCTTCACTTCATCCCTTGTTCCTGTAGGTAAATGTTTTTGCTTTTATTTTAGTTACCCTTTTGGTTTATTTTCCTTAGTTTTAGTGAAATCTGGAAAATGATAATGTTATTAAAATGTTTTGCAAACTGTGGAATAAAATATAAAAGCTGTCAATGCATGTCTCGGGGTAGAATACTAGGTACAAAAACGGGGTATTTCACATTTGTATTTGTTTTCTTATTTATTTCTTTATTTATTTACCCGCCTGCCTGCCAGCCGGCCTGCCTGCCGGTCTGCCTGCCAGCCGGCCTGCCTGCCAGCCGGCCTGCCTGCCAGCCAGCCTGCCGGTCTGCCTGCCTGCCTGCCTCTTTCATTTGAGAAAAGTTTAAGTACTGCAAAGCTTTTACAAATAACAGGGAATATCTTCGAAATGATTCACTCCACAAAAAATGCATTTAGATACTTGTGTATTTCAACAAGGTCTACATTTTTATAGTAAGATTTGGTATATCTCTTACGGTTTACCAGTTATGCAAAAGTCATCCAAAGTAATCAGGACTACATTACCTATAGCCTGAAAATTCTAAATATACATTTCAATTGCCACAAAATATCCTGAACACATGGGGTTTCAGTCAAAATCGTTAGAGCTATTTTTGAGAAAGCCAAAATTTTCGAAACAATTTCCATGTAAAGCGTAGTGTAGGGTAGAGTAACTTTCTTGAAAATCTTCGTGTCGCATTCCTGAAAGATTTTAAATTTAAGTATCTACTTTGGTTTTTAACCGAATTTTCGTTTTTGAGCTGCGCTGTTCACACACACACACACACACACACACACACGAACCTTTCTAAAAATGCTTTTCTTAGACTCAGGAGCCTCAAAGATATATTTCCGTTGAAATCTTGACATAAGTTCTTGGGTCTAATAAATACTTTCCCTACTTATATGTAGAAGAGAGATTAAAAGTGAGATATTTGTGATGAATTCTTGGATGCACAACAATTGAACAATAAGAATTGAAGATGTAAGAGCACGGTTGCACATCAGCAGCCTTTCTGTTATAAAACTAACAAATCAGCAAAGTGCAGGGATTATATTGGTAAAATAAACAATTCCAGATTGCCTAAACAACTTCATGATCACGGGGTAGTGAGATAGAGGCTGCCTACTATTAGGTCGGAAACACCAGGTTTCCTTAAGGATAGTAGAGTCCAAGATCGCAAATACATTATTGTTATTGTTGTTGTTGAAATGTGGACCGGTTACTGAGAGTAGCTAAAGTACTAATTTAAACATTGATTTTCAAGCATCATAAAAATGTCATGGAGTGCAAGTTTTCAAACTCAACTTACAGCTTTTAAATGTTCCTATTCATCATAAGCTATCTCCAGATTCCATTATTTACACTAAGGTGGCAAAAATGTCTTCTTTTCCAATACATATGCAATACATATACAATATGCGCTTTATCACTTACCAGCATACGAAAAGCTAAGTTACCTACAATCAGTTAGCCAGAGATCGAGCAAAATGAGTCCTTTTTTATTGACAGTGATGATACTCAAAGTAATAGGAACAGAAATAAAATAGGTATATACAAAGTTTATTTCTTCTAACTTTTAGTAATCTACGGTAGCGGAAGTATTGCATTCGATCTAAAATATTTATATCAAAGTTTCACCTGAAGTATAAGTTTACTCTCTAAGTTAAAAAAATTAATGTTTGAAAACACAATATGAATGTGCCCACATGTTGGAAAGGGAGAGAGAGAGATATTAAGATGGAGAGAGAGATAAAGAATATACATTTGGGTGTTAATTTCCTACCAGAGAAAATTGTATATATCAACAACTGATATGAAACATTTAATTCTATTCTTATGAAGGAAACATCCCCCTATCAACAAACTTTTTGAACATCAATCTAACATTCAGCAAAAAGGGGACACCGAAACATTGAGTGTACACGACAAGGTATGATTAAAAACATAAAAATATCATTCACGTTCGCTTACAACATACAAGGTGCTGCCATTTTAAAAGGTAAAATATAAATATCATGGCAGTAGTAAGATTCTGAACGATTTTTAGAAATGACATTTTCAACTCTGTCAATTTATTAAAATTAATAGTTGACTTCCAATTTCCAACTTCCAACCTAGTTTAATGTTGACAATAATGTTTAACAAAGTCCGTGTGCAGTAAGAAAAATCAGCATAATGTTTTCTATTTTTCAAGAGTTACCCATATACATCTGTATGTATGTACAAAATCAATTAATTTTTTCTTAATTACTTGTATTTTTAATTTCTCCCAAAGAAGTGCAAGAAGCGCCACGTAATTGTTTTTATATCAGTGCTGATGGTATATGCAGAAATCATACACAAGAATAATTCAAATATAATACTTGTTTCCACTCTTCATGTGATCATAATTGTAATCATATTACGTTATTAACATCTCTTTCGATAAAATCGAACTCTCCACTCATTCGAAACTAGTATGTTTCAGTTCAGGTTGCAAGATTAGGTTTACATGACGTACTGTCCTGAAACTTCTGGTTTAAATTGACCTCTTTCTAGCGGTTCCTCGAAGTCAGTCCCCTTAACCCGTTTTATACAGGAGCTCGTCCCGAATGCATCCCCTTATGTACACGAACTAGCCCTTGGTATAAACAGGTATAATCACTTTTCTTCCCATTTTAAAGAGACTTAAGAACTGGCATGGCGTTTACTCCTCTTGTGGTTAAAAGTGTTTCATATCAGTGCATACTTAGTGCAGAGTCACTTCGTCAAATGTTGGAATCTAAATAGGGACACATTTAAAAGCTACGCTTCGAGCAAAGTCGTTTCTTGTTATGGAAAGCGTTTTGTATTCCATCATTTTATATAAAATAAACGTCTGTTTTTGTAGCTTCTTGATCTTATTCAAATATATGTGTCACTTTGAATGTCCCTTAAAACGTTAATAAACTGAAACATATATGGGTGCGTATGATATAATAGTTCACTCAATTTAGCACTGAACGCTTCGCATTTACTTGTAGTGTGGACGGAACTTTCGGAGAATTTTGGCCACATTTCTGGGGGAACGTGCTTGTCCATCTATGTAGTATTGTAACATGTAATCACAGAAAGCTTCAACTCGTTTGTCATTTGGCTTTCGGGAACTAAACTAAATCTGTCATATATTTCTATTACCAAACAAAGGTAAACCAACACAGTTCCTAAGAAAATTACTAATTTCACTGGTCTTTTCTTACTTTGCACTGCTTAAACTCAACTCTGGAATTTTCTTTCACCATATCTGAGCTAAATGGAAGCGACATACCTTAATAATGGCAGAAGGCTAAACACTAGATGCACCAATATGAATAGCTTGTTCAAAGTCACAAAAATATATGTTGGTGAAAATATGTTCTTCACTGAGCATAACACTGTCTATCACGATAGGGCTCATTTTCTGTTATATGACTATCTCACTCATAAGACTGCTCTGCACTGCAGTGACGCGAGGTTCGATCTTATGGTGATGAGTTCATCCACAGCGTAGCAGGTAAACAACTGCCGCGCAGTGAACAGTTTGGTTGCCTCAGCACCCATAGTCTGGACCGAGTTCGTTAGCAGCCCTTTCTATACCCTGTGCGGTTTATCTTGTCTTTGGCCTAAAGAAAAAGAAAGAGATATGTTGAAAAGAGACGCAGATACTCACCCCTTTGTGTCTGTTGCTATGGGGAAGGCGGGAGAAAATTCGGCTGCTTCTGTCCAATCAGTGCTGGACTGAAGAAGCAAGTATAAATAGGCTTCTGACGTTTCTGTACGCAAAACATTTTTTCTACCCTCCGCTCCTAACCGGCGTGGTGGAAGAGACCTTCCAGTTTTATGGTTCTAAGAACAAGTTAAACCACCGGAGGTATAGTGTTAAAGTTTAGAGCAGTGGGCTATCAGCTCGGCGCTTGAGCCACTTACCAGCAAGCCCTTTCAATCTCTCTGATGTCTTTGGCTTCTTCAAATCCAGTTATAGACGTTAACTGGGAGTCCCTCCAAATGTTTGACGTTCAATTAACTGCTAGCCGGGAGTTACTGTTAGCAGGTAGCAGTTAAGGAACAAATTCGGAGGCAACTATAAAACTATGGCAAACCTTCGACCTCGACTAGTCGATAGCGATTTCAAGACGAAATATTGGATCAGCATTTATACAAAAGGAGGAAGACCAAAATAATTGAACTTCGAAAGAATAATTTCCACGTTTTTGGGCGAGGAGAACTTTCGAAACGTCATAAGATTGTCGAAAGTTACACCGGTTGCTTTAAATTGTTTTTACATTTCTGCTGTATAGCGTCTACAGAATTATTCTTGGGCATAGTTTTCTTAACGATTTCTTTTCTTTTGGTTTCAACGTGCATGCCAGTATTATTTGATTACATAATATGCAAAAAGACATTAGCATAATAGGTAATCATAAAAGCGTCTAACTTAATCTTTAGATAACGTTTACAAAATACATGAACAGCGAAGTTTAACCACATATTCCAAAATGTACTATTTTTCTAGTAACCTATAGGAGTCGAGAGACAAAACTGCACAAGCTGAAACTGTGGAACATATTTCATTCTAATCTACCTAAGACCCATGTTATATGTTTTCGTTTGTATGTGGTCGTTTCCTTATAAACCAAAGCATTTATTAATAATTTAACACTAACCCACACAAACCATATTAACAGTGAAACCTATAAAATTCAATAGTCTGAAAGGCTTTAATCCAGCGAAAGCACTACATTATTCCTTTTGTAGCGATGCGAGAATGAAGTGCTGAGACGTTAGCTATTTATACCTGTGTGTGATAGTAACAAGAAGAGAGAAATGAAGAAATTGGCAAACGAAACGAAAAATGCGCTTTGCCTTTATTTTCTATTACACTTGTGCTCTATAATAATACTTTCTAGCAGCGTCATAATTATAACCTGTTCTTGAGTTTAAAAACATTTTAGAGCTGGCAGAACTAAAAGCTTGCCTATCTGCAGGATACGTGAACGTACCGTTACGCCTGTTGTAAGGCGACAGCATCCCTGTTACGGGCTCTAGTATGTAACAACGTCTCGAGGAGTGCATATTGCAGTGAATGTGTGTGTGTGTAGAGAGAGAGAGAGAGAGAGAGAGAGAGAGAGAGAGAGAGAGAGTAGACAGTGGGACTGGCAGGAACAATGTGGGGAGTGGAAATGGCATGTGGTCTTCAATAGTGCGAGGTAACCCAACTTTATACGAGTAGTACCGAAGTTTCGCGCAGCTCTCGTTGGCATGTTTTCGTTGCGCTATATCTAACTCACACAACTTGCCGACACGGTTTCTTCAGGTGCTCTACCAAATGGACTATGATGCCAGCCCTTCCTCCAGATGCTAGCATCTGGTTCCCGAAGTCGCGGGTTCAACCTGGCAGAGGGCGATGGATTTTCTTCGAGTATAAAAGTCCTTAGTATGGTTTCCTTTGGAAGGGAATTAAAGCCGTTGGTCCCGTGTCGTAGATTTACGGCACGTATAAAAATCTCAAGCCTGATAAAGAGGCCTCTAAGCAAAATTAAGCGGTCTTTCACGCTGGATATAGAATGGAACGCTTAGAATCACAGCAATTAAAGAGCGTTCCTTAATAAAAACACAATTGCAACGCTTTCGTGAATGAATTCTGCACAAATTTCATGTAGCGGGATAAACCTTATGACTGATATCCCCGTACCATCAAACACCTGTTAGAGATGAAATAAGTATGACAGTTGTACGAAACATCCTCTATACCATTTTCATTCTCCTAATGATTTTCGAAAATTTTAATAGAAGAATTTATTAAAGACATGTTAGCGTGTATTGGAGTTAAGATAGACTCCATCCTTCTCGGCTACCAGCGTGTTCCTAAGAAATCTACTTCCACATGAACCTAAATTGAGAGTGAACTCCCATTTAACTTAATATTCTGAAAGGCCCAAGCCTATTTTCAAAATACTTTACGCATATCCTATTTGGCACCACTTTCAAGAACTATATTAACGCCAAATCATTCTGTTTTAAACATAGGAACGCACTTGAGCTACGCCAAACTCAAAATGCGAACTAAACTAATGGCATTAATCCTTTGCACGCGTAGCTTAATATTTACAAATATATCACTAACCTATACAAAACATATTATTAACAGCATAGTGCTTTGTTACGTTCCCAAACGCATTCAGATTAGCGATGGGACCTCGATACGCTCGATACCTCGAAGTATCCAAGTGAATTTTCTGAAGTTCTCTTTATTCTGATTTGCAATAGCTTCTAACCCGTAAGAGAGACAAAATCTCACTATACAAACACGTAGGTCTCGCTAAAGCATACACTTTATAACAAATATTTTTGTGGCGTTAACATTTCCAAGATATGTTTACCTTCTCTGCTACGTATAGGAAGTAAGGGAAGTATTGTATTCGACCCAAACTTACGATTCTTGATTTCACCGGAAATGTATGTTTTGAGGCCCACCTGATTCCAAAGAAGAAGCATTTTTAGAAAAAGGCACGTGTGTGTGTGTGTGTGTCTGTGTGTGTGTCTGTCTGTCTCTGTGTGTATGTGTCTGTGTGTATGTGTCTGTGTCTCTGTCTGTGTGTCTGTCTGTGAACAGCATAGCTCAAAAAGGAAAACTCGGTCAAAAACCAAAGTTAGTATTTAGCTTTAATACCTTTCAAGGGTGCAGTAGGAAGATTATGAATAAAATTCCGCCACCATAAATTACCCTTTACATCATCATCATCATCATCATCATCATCATCATCATCATCATCATCATCTGCCTTAATGAATTTAGGCCTTTGACCTGTTTCCACATCAAGAAATGGAATCTCTCCATCTAGTAAGTGAACGTCCCATTCTTCTTCTACCTTTTGGTTGGTATTGAAGTAAAATATGTGACAATCTGTGTTGTGTCATTGTTTCTATATGTTCTAGCCAGTTTGTTTTTGTTTGGTTTATTCTATCTTTTATATTGTATATCTGTAACTCTTTCCTGATTTCAGTGCTGTGTTTCTTAACTAAAAGTGTGTAATCTGCTACTGAACGTAAGAATTTCATTTCGGCTGTCTCTTTCTTCTATCTGATCTAACAAGGGTCCAATTATCATATGCATATGTCAACATGGGAACTGGCATTGTTTTATAGAATTTTAATTGAGTTGTTCTTAATGTTTTATTTCTCAGTGTTCTTCTTAATGTTCCACACATACTATAAAACCTATTTAATTTTATATGAATATCGTTCCTTTGACAGTAGGATACATTAAATGATAAATAATTAAAATTATTTACTTGTTCTACTATTTTGTTATTGATTACTACCTTATATCTTAAGTGGTTTGTCCCTTGGAACGCCATCACTTTTGTCTTCTTCTCTGAAATTCTCATGTTATAAATACTACTAGCTATTTCATTTAATTTGTGCACTGACATTTGTAATTCGTCTTCTGTTTTACTAAATATTACTTGGTCATCTGCATACAATATGGTGTTTAAGGCCTTGTCATTTATTTTAAAATTTACATTTAGGTTTCTTGCCATTGTCTAATGAGTTAGTCAACATATATGCTAAACAATGCTTGGGACATTGGGCAGCCTTGTTTAACACCTTGGTTTGTTTTAATTAGTTTATCACTATTGTTAATTTATATATATATATATATATATACTGCATGATATAAGCTTTGAATAACCCTTATTAGATGCTCCGGATAGCATTTGGATTATCTTCCAATGTTTCCTCCATATTAATCTGTAGAATGCTTTCTCATAATCAATAAATAATATATAAGTTGGCAGATTAAACTCTATTCTTTTCTGGATTATCTGTTCTAGTACAAATATACAGTCTGAACAAGCACGTCCCTTCCGGAATCCATTTTGTTCTTCCGAAAGCATGTATTCCTTTATTGTATTTAATCTGCGAGTAAATTACCCTTTACATAGAACATTTCACGAAAATTTTTATTTTCTGAAAAATGGCTCTAACGATTTTAATTAAAATGTATATATCTTTAAATATTTTATGGCAAATGAAACGTATATTTTAAATTATCTGGCTATAGCCTATGTAGCCCTGTTTACTCTTGATGACTTTTGCATAACTCGTAAACCGTAAAAGATATACCAAATCTTACACCACAAAAATGTAGGTCTCGTTAAAACACACAAGTTATGTCCAAATGCATCCTTTGTGAAGTGAACCATTTCTGAGATATTCCTTGTTCTTTGTGTTAGTTTGCAATACTTAAACTTTTATCAAATGAAAGGTCGTTATTCACTTTTTTATCTCTTGGCTGTGCAAAGAGAATTAAATTTCAAAGCTTTAAAATATTTTACTATAGCTCAAAGCCTCCTGTGCTCCCATATTCCCCTTGCACCTACAAAAAAATTAGCAATAAGGTAATTTCTGCAAAAGTTTATCTCGGCTAACATGAAGATCGAAGAATAGGAGTTTGTCATGAGGTTTAAATACCTAGCCAAGCAAAATTAGATTATAAAGAATGGTGTAACAAACTTTTTCTATGCTGGGAGCTTGCCTTACGACAAGTTTAACATCGTTTCGTGTCGTTTCGAGGAGCAAGTGAAGTTAGGGATTTAGTTCTCATGTAGCACGTTAGCTGTTAGTATTTGCATTAAAAGCCGTGGAGAAGTTTGATTGCGATATAAAAGAAAATGTGTGTGACAGAAAAACAAAGAAGCAGAAAAGGCAAAGCCCAACAACAATAAGTCACTCTTAAAAGCTGGTGAGAAGCACAAACACGAAAACGTATGTAAAGCCGCGACTTGTATTCAACAGCAAGGCAAGATGGTGTTTAATAAACTTGACTTCTTAAAGTCTGATATTGATTGTATCGAAGTGAGGAACGGAAATTGTGCAGTATTTTGTATGGATCTTCACAACAAAGGGGATGGTGATCGAGAAATGAAATTCTTCTCTTCGTCTCTTTAATCCTCACTTCCTGAGAGTTTCTTGCTTAGTTATCTACATAATCTACATATATCGACGCTAGTCGTCACTTATCACCTCATCACCAAGACTGAAGTGTAGAAACCTACACAAAAGTCCCACATCAGTAAGAATAGTACAAGAGTACAGAAAGTCACGTGACATAAGATTTTTTAGTCTTGGTTTGAATTTCCAAATATGTATACTTTTTGCCTGTGGCAAGAAATGCAACACATCAGATTTTGTTTAACGTCTATATTTTATGATATAAACGAAATGAATGACCTAATTTCGTATACAAGTGTCAGTTCACAGGTCCCCTTGTTTAGAAATACAGACTGTACGAAGTTAGCGTGTTTGTTCCCTAACTGCCATAAAATGAAAGTTCCGCAAGGGAACATTCGCTATCCTATAAACCGTTCGTCATCCGCGTCCCGGGCTCGTTACTCTTTCACGAGATTGTCCGATGAAGCCCCAGCCCGCCAGCATAATCTGAATTGATGTCTTCAGTTCTGACGAGCCATTCGCTTGTTTTACTCCTACTAGGACCTACGTCAAGCAATAGGGATTTTAATAGTAATTTCACTTCTTCCAAACTCTTTTTGCGCTTTTAACAGGCAACTAACTTATTGTAAAGAACTTCAGAGGATAAGTGTGTAGTGAGCACACATAACCATGTTGTAATCGTATCCTAACGATATGCTGGACACTCATCTGTGAAGAAATCGACAAATTTCATAAATAATAGATTTTAGTATTATTAAATATTACAAATGTTCTACTTTGACTCAATGTCAGCTACCGCGAACCGAGTGGATCCTAAGGGCGGCCCGAATGTTGCAACGACAAAGCAGGGGTCAGGGTTCCTACATTTTCCCAGTTAGAAGCACCCCGGCGGAGTTTGGCTTAGCTAAAAAGATCTAAATTTATAGAATAAATAACGCAAATTATTCGTCTAATACAGGCCTGGGGGAGTCGTACACATTGAGTGGAACTGCGCTCACGACCTTGAGCGTGTGTGTTGGGTGAGGACGATGCAAGCACACACCAGTTCAGTGACGTACCTTTCACAATGAGTGAGGGCGTGTTACGCCAACATTTAATCCCGAATGGGAAGAAAAGTATTTCGCCGTCTTCGAAGGTGGAAAATCACATTGTTTGGTTTGTGGTGCAACAGTATCATATCCTTCACATTATAACATTAGGAGGCATTTCACAAATGCGCATGCGCAAGAATATGGTGAAGAGAAGCTGACAGGTGTGGCTCGTGAAAAAATGCTGGATCGTCTTAAGGAAAATTTACAAGCCAAAAGTGACAGTACTAGCAAGACGATAGTTGACCGGCAAAACATAGTTCGTGCCAGTTTTAAAATTGCAAACGAAATTGCCAAATCCTCTAAACCCCTCTCTGAAGTAGACTTTATAAAGGAGTGCTTGATAACTGCTGCTGAAGAAATTTGCCCTGATTTAGTGAATTCCTTTAAATCTCTTAGTTTATCTCGTCGAACAGTCACCGAGCGAATTGCAGAATTTGCTTGCAATTTGGAGAAACAGCTGAAAACGAAAATCGGACGGTTGGTGTACTACTCATTAGCACTAGACGAGTGTAGTGACAGGGAAGACACGGCTCAGTTAGCTGTTTTCTTAAGAGGAGTTATGAAAATTTCAATATCAGCGAAGAATTTCTAGATCTTGCATCGTTAAAGAACCGGACCACAGGCGAGAATGTGCTTAACGCTGTGCTAAAGACAATGGAACACTTTAATCTTCCATTGGAAAAACTAGTTTGTGGAGCGCCATCCATGATGGGTGATACGTCGGGATTTGTAGGAAGACTTCGAGGTGTTCTTGCAGCAAAAGGAATAAACCCAGACGGTGTACTACATGTACATTGCTTTATTCATCGCGAGGCATTGTGTGCGAAATCAGTAACGTTGGATACAGTGATGCCAGTTGTTGTGCAAATTGTGAATACCATTAGGTCAAATTCACTTCGTCATAGACAGTTTCAAGAATTTTTAAAATATACAAATTCTGAGTTTTTAGATCTGCCGTATCATTCTCAAATTAGATGGCTAAGTAGAGGCAACGTGCTTCAGAGAGTTTTCGCGTTACGAAGCGAAATAGACATTTTTTTTAAAAGATCAGAAAATAGACTTTGGAGAACTTAGCACCAAAGACTGGATTTGTGATTTAGCATTTTTGAGTGATCTAACGTTACACTTAAATACATTGAACACCACCCTACAAGGAAAAGACAATCATTACGATGATTGATGAACTAAAGGCTTTCATGGACAAATTGCGACTCTGGATGTATCAAATACAGCACACAGATTTGTATCATTTTCCAAATTTGAAATGCGTATTTATTAAAGGATCTTCTGAAGTACTAAATAAATACAAGACAATTCTGGAAGATTTACTGAAAGAATTTAAAATCCGATTTAATGATCTGAAGACCATGGATACAGAATGGAGGTTGTTTAACAACCCATTTGCATTCGATGTTAAAGATGCACCACACTCTTTGCAGATGGAATTAATCGACCTCCAGAACAACACACTTCTGCAAACTGTAGGACTGCTGGGAGTAGAGTTGTTTCGTACACTACCCAAAGTGAAGTTTCAAAATGTATGTCTCTTTGGCAGTCGCATTGTAGCTATGTTTGGTACAACATATTGTTGTGAGAAGTTTTTCAGTAAGCTAAACAATGTCAAAACTGCTTCACGCAGTAGTTTAAGTGATGAAAATTTAGTGCACATATTGCGATTGCAATGTTCAAATTTGCAGCCAGAATATGACGAAATAATGAAGCACAAAAGATTCCACGTTTCAACAGTGACTCAGTAATTAGCGCTCCAGGTTTACGTGATTTACGAAGTGTTTTAGTTTATTGCATATTAATATACTTCAAAGTCTTGCAAGTCTAAATAGCATTGTAAAATCTGAAAATATAACACTACAACATATACGTAAATATTGCATAGTGTTTAATTTTGTGTTTGTAATAAATTACAATTAAACAACACGTGTACGCCACTGACTGGTTCATGTGCATTTATTGCACGCACGTATGGGACGGTAGAAACCTGTTTTTTTCTCACGCGAACACACGACGGCCCCAGGTCTGGTCTAATATCAGTCATTCTTGTAGATATTTCTTTTATTGTAATGACATTCCCTCCTCCCCCCCCCCCCGCCCCCCGTCAGGCTTGTACCATCCCATGGGGAGACCGGGAACCAGTGGCACACCTTCCAATGCGGAGGATATGGAAATCCTTATCAGCAGTCACCTAGCGACCCGGGGAAACCTCCGAAAAACCCACTGATCAGGAAACTCGACCTCCCAAATGCAAACCATAGACGTTACCACCTGAGCCATCGCACTCGGTCTGATTGTGTAAACTTCCCTTCGAAAATAATGAAGTGATAAGAAGCTCGATTTAAATATGCGACATGCAGGAAGACGCCATTGCTACAAGGTGTATCGACGATCGTCAAGTGGGTGGCCTAGGGATAACGTTCTTGTCTTTGGATGCGCTGGTACTGATTTTGAATCTCCGGATCACACAGTGCACTTTTGCGCTTCTAAACATTTCTGTTTATAAGGCTATAACATGACATTGTATAGTATAGCTTACTATGCAAACGACATGGTGAAAATATTATTGCTCATCCCTTCTGCGTTATTAAGCACAACACTTAGCCTTAATGTGTTACAAATAAAAACAAAAATAAACTTTCATATTCTTGAAAATGTAAAATAGATAACATTCTTCAAAAAATGTATATACAGGTGTCCCAAAATTAGACCGACAAACTTTGGGGCTGATAGATAACCTTATTTTAAACACTTTTTGTTGAGGTAAGTTTTTTGCTGCGGTGCTTTGTTATAGCGCTAGACGGGTTAATGTCAGGGATTATTGCGTCCCACCCAGCTCAAGTATTTACGGCAGAATCAACAATGCAAATTAGTGTTGCATTTATCTTAGTAAGACACAATCTTAATCCAAGAAACAAAGACAGAACACATAAACGAAACACAAACATCTGTTGTTTACAGTTAATGACAGCTTTACTATTAAAAGTAAATGTTGGAACGCACGCCCATTGCGATTACCACAAAGAGTGCATCGACGTGTCCTCCCACAAAGACACCAGCCATTACTCGGGTTCAAAGTTTTTTGGTCTAATTTTGCGACAACTTATATATACATATATGGTGTCACAAAAAAGCACCGACAACGCTTAGTATGTTGTGCGAGACGGTAAACTGATTGGTTTCCCTGTCCGGAAATGCGCGGATTCGACGCTGTAGCTCATCGAAGTGTGAGATGGGTGTACGTTCACATTTCATTAATAAAGCCAACATCGAGCTGTCTACATTACAAACAGGCTTGGAACTATGTACCTCCTACGTCCTTGCAGAGCCTATATTGGTGGTGGTGAGCCTCAGGTACATAACCCAGTGTGAGCGGTTGTCTTTAAAGATTTTCAATCCCTCCGTAGACTTGAGCCATAAGGTCCTCCGCTGACGTTACAGGAGTGCTATACACCATACTCTTCATACAACTCCACAGAAAATAATCGAGAGATGTCAAATCTGGTGACCGTGCTGGCCATGGAATTGGTCCATCTCTACCAGTCCATCGATTTGCATATGCGATGTTGAGGTGATTCCGCACATTAACATCAAAGTGTGCTGGAGCTCAAGTTGGCCATTTCAGCAGTTGTGTACCGATACATGTCGCACTGCTGTTAACAAATATTACTGTTCTGGAAACTACACAAGTAACGCACTAGAACGCGCACCGAGGACTCTGTGGAGGAATTTAGCGCATGCGCAAGAATATTATTATGCTCAGGTCGTTATGTTAACAAATTGTCACAACCGTTGGTTTTCACAATTCGATGATATTATATATATATATATCTGTGTGTGTGTGTGTGTGTGTGTGTGTGTGTGTGTGTGTGTGTGTGTGTGTGTCCTCTATGCACTCTTGATTGATCACCTCTCTCTCTCTCTCTCTCTCTCTCTATATATATATATATATATATATCATGGGGAAGGTTTGTATGCTATCCATTTTACTCTAAAATGTAACATTTACATGGTTTTCTCTGCTTTCTTTACTCTGATTCCTAAACTAGTTTTCATATCCCCTTCGGAGGCACCTCGAAGCGATTCGAATAGCCGTGATCACTTGAGGAATACGCAATTTAGAGTTGGAATTCCAGCAACTGCAATCAAATGTGCATGTGGTAAAGGATGGGAAGGGGCCAAGTAAAATAACGGGTGTGATATCACGCTTGAAAGTTGACGGGGTTACATTTGACTGCAGTTGCGTGGATTTTGCTTCTTATTCTTCAAAGACCTCGAAATTTGGCCTGTATATGTATTTTCTTATGGAGAATGTTGGTATTCTATCCATTTTTACTATACATGTAACCTGTACATGGTTTTCCCTATTTGTTTTTATTTTACGTAATAAATTTACGTATCTTGCCCTATTCGCCCTTCAACATAGAATCCATACAATTTTCTATGACTGAAATAGAAATGCCGCATGCTACTTCACAAAGTTTTCTCTATTCCCCTTTTACGAAACACGATGGCATTTCTTTCTCTATTCCCCTTCAACATACAATTCATACAGATTTCTATGATTGAAACATAAGTGCAACACAGTACATTCACACGATCTTCCCTACACACTCTTCTTTTATAAAACACAATCAAACTTCTTTCTCTACTCCCACTTCTACAAACAATCCGTACAATATTCCATATGTATGAAACTGAAACGCAACGCAATATATTCACATGGTTATCTTTACCCACGCTTCTTTTAAGAAACATAATTACATTTCTTTCTCTACTACCACTTCTACAAAGAATTCATAACATTTTCTATATGCTTGACGTAGAAATGCAACATCTTACATTCAAGCAGCTTTCTATCCTTGTTTTTCTTCCTGTGTTATTTGAGGTTGTTGAGCAGTGTCTTTGCATAGCGTTTCCCCGGTGTTTTTATTTATTTTGTTCTCTTCATAGTATCCAACGTGAGTCCAACAGTTGTAGGGATTAGTCAGCATACCACGGGCAACGCCGGGTATTTCAAATAGTATTATATATTTAATAATGCACAGGGATTTTTGCATCTTCGTTGCTCTGAGAAAAAATATCTTCTCTCTACAAGCCACGGTAACTTGGGCCGTATTTGCCCAGTATTTATTCACTGCTACAGGAAATACGTCATTGGGATGCATGCCAACAATTATGGGCAATATCGAATGTACAGCAAAACCTTCTAATAAAGGCAAGGTTGTATAAACAATGTTATGTGGGCGAAATGTGTCTGTTTCTGGTCGTCCTGCATATATGGTGCTCCATTTTTAGCCACCCTTATAGGTACCCACTACAACTTACCTGGGAGCGTCGAGTGATTCCCTATTGGAAATTGGGAGTCATTCTGCAGGTCGACATCTAACATTAATTCTTGCCCGGTGCTGCAGTATTTCGTGCCTACGACCTGTTAATGTTAACTACCATTGGCCATCAAACCTTCTTCCGAGCCTCGTGTGGACGTATACGATTCGAGACACCAACATCAACAGTTCCTCCTAGCCTATAGTTTAGTACAGCACACAGAAAGGTCACATTCGTCTAACTTGTTTTCTACAAAAACTGTAGACGCATTACCTACTTCATAAGCTACTTAGGAGATTTATCACTTTCTCCTCTCGATTTATTATTCAATGCAAACAAGAAGCTGAGAAGAGTTCAGCCAAAAAAGATAGTGCAACTATTTACCAGCATTAGTCCTTAGTGCCATGGTGCTCGACATTGAGATGTCAGTGGAATGAGCCTTCGCTAAAAGGTCACCTATACATATACATAATTGTAACCTAAATGATTTTCGGATACTTTTGGATCTTAAACTAAGCCCAGGCACAACAGCCCATGGAGAGTCAAGCCTTACCGCCCAGCCGCTGCGTCCCCCACCTCACCCCACTACAGGAGTCATGTGTGGAGTGCCGTACTGGAGTGTGGTACGTGGTCAGCGTCCCGATCCCTCCCGGCCAGTGCGGTCTTCATGATCTGGGGCCGCTACTTTTCCATCAAGTATCTCCTCAGTTGGTCCCCCCGAGACTAACGAGGCTGAGTGCACCCCGTGCCAGACCTCCCAGAGGGGAAAAAATTCTCATGCTGGTACCGGGGATCGAACCCGGGTCCTCCACGCCAGAGGCAAGCGCGCTACCAACTGCGCTACGGAGGCGGTCAATTTTGGATTTTAGAAGAATAATTTATACTAAGAACTGCTGTTGCAATTCGAGCAATGCTTGAAGAAAATCGACGAACATCTTATGAATTTATTCGGGCGACATTGGGCATTGGTATCAGTGAAATCGAAAACATTTGCATCAAGAGTTAAACTTGAGGAAACTTTGTTGTCGATGGATTCCGCTTAAACTGATTCCCGATCAAAAACTACAACACATTGATTGGTGCAAGAAAACTGGAAAAATTCTATGGCGACATTTCAAATTTGGTTTTGAATATCGCTACTGGTGATGAACATCGCATTTATTGTTATGAAAAGGAAATTCAATTGGCTCAATTGATCTTTGGAACAACCTAAGCCTAAAAAATCTCACGAATTTGCAGTGCTGGTAAAAAGAGAATTGTAGATTACTTGTTCTTTTTCAAAACGGCTCATATTGTTACTATATCATTAGAAGATAGTTACCGCCCAATTGCACACAAATGTTTGTTTACCTTAGATGTTTCAAAAAATTCTTGAAAAACGCCGAAAGGAAAAGTAATAGTTTTATATCAGTAAGAAAGGCAACGAACGGAATCACCTTCTTGTCATCAGATGAAGCAGTGGAACATTATCAAATTGTGGTTTCCGAAGTAGCCTAGGAAAAGTGGCGCCATGGCTTTAAGGAGTGGTTTCATCGAATGCAAACTGAATCTATGTCAAAGGAGAATATTTCCAAAAATAAAAAATTTGTTAACTTTTAAACTAATTTATTGATTTTCAAAAATTTTCACTTTCTCCCCGTACTGTGTAACAAGTTAGTTCCACTAAAATGAGTCATGTGACATCTTTACTAGGTTTGTTATGCACATCTCAATAGAATGTGTATTTTATAATATATAAAATGTATTATTGCTATATGTGGCTGCGGTGGTGGCGGTGGCGGTGGAGGTGGCGGTGCCGGTGGCGGTGGTGGTGGTTAGTATTCATGAAGGAAATATAAATACCCAACCCCAGTGAGACCTGCGCGAAGGGTCACCTAATTCTCAGGCGTACCTAAATAGAGGGCGTGAAAATGAAATTTATAATATATGCTCTCCTTGCTGTTCAGAGAGCATGGTAGCCATTGGCTCACTTCGTAGCTTTGGAAAGCGATATTTCAGCAATTATTCTACACTAGCGCTCAAATACTGTGTCGGTTAACTCAACGTTTAGACGTTGCCTTTATCCTGATTCTCCATTTCTGATAAAAAGCTCTGGAGAACTAAATATGCTGGTTAATTTTCCATTTCACAAAAGAAACATGCAGTAGGCGAGGTTTGAACCACTCAGTACTTTCAGCTCCGACCGATGGCCATCCAACTCGTCGGCTATTTCTGTGTTGGTTAGTATGCATTGTATTCACATTTATCATTAAGTTGGCAACAAATATCTTTGGAAGGCGGGAAGTTCGTAACAACATTAACAAGAGTTTAAGTATTCTGCTTTTGTTTCTAGATATTCGTTTACATTTATTTAGGGAAAAAAAAGAACATTAATCTACAACAAACCTAAGTATGGCAATGTTCAGTGTGCATGGAAAGTTCCTTAAGTTGCTTTTATTAATGACAAAGATGAAACGATTAAAATAATAATAGTTAATATACGTCCCCATCGATAGACGTTTGAAAATACTGCTGTTCAGATTCATGTCCAGACATGACTTAGCATTGAGTACTAATGTAATACATTTAAAGTATGATATATCTAACAAGTATTATAGTTGACTAATATTAAGTTTATAATCAAACCCTCCACCTTGTTTTGCAGTAGATGCCTGCTCTACCAACTGGAGGTTAGAACCGAATCTGTTTGCAATGATATTTTAACTTTATATTTCTTTCAAGGTGCACAAATCAGCTCACGGACGAACAGCCTAAATAATTTTTCGGATTCAAATGTGCCAGCTGTTGCTATTTCCATCGCTGCCTTCCAAAAGTTTTTGTTTCTTTTCTTGTGAAATTAAAAATTAACAAATGCCTTAATTAATCTAGCATATTTTTTATCGGGAGTAAAAAATCAGGATAAGGTCACGCTGAATTTGAATTAATGCGTCGAAATGATGAAAATGGCAACATGCCATATGCAAGCATTTGCTTCAGCTTCAAATAATCCACAACTTTGTCATGTTCTGTTTAATATATCATTAGTTGCTTTATTCAGTTCTTATACACATTTATGACCAATTATACCACATTTTATACTATTTAACACTTTCCTATGGTAAGCAATACATTAATTTTCTTTCGACCCTTTGAGTCTCGTTCTCGCATACTGTGGTATTTGTTTCTATTACTTATTTCATACTTAAGTATGTAGGATTGTAGCCATACCGGTTCATTAAATTTTGGAAAAAGAATTATTTTCGTTTGTGTTCCTGAAACATTTTAATCTTCATGCATGTCGATATCTTCTAATATGAAAATATAATCACCCTTGTGTCCATTGTATGCTAATGTATAGATAACAGTGCACGACGGAAGTAAATTCTTTAACATGGAAACAGTCTTCGATATTTATCGAGAGATACACTTGAACGTGTGTATTTCAGAGTAAATGTTGCTAGTTTCTGGAGGTGTGAATGACAGTTGCGGTAAGTGTGTTCCCTGTTTTATCTACAGCAATTGTAATTAATATCTTCTAAAGCTTTCAGTTCTAAAATTTCAATGTACTTAACTGAGTATTCACTTTTGTAAAAGATAGAAAATGTGTCAGTTAGAAAGTTATTTCTTCAAGAAGTTCATAAGTGTTTTCTGTTTGACGGAACACGACCGCTTCTTTGCCACAGGTTCGCGCAATCATCGTAGCAGTCTGTTGAAGTTGCTCTTACTGTTGCCTTAGGTACTTGATGGTCCTTTGTATAACTTTGTGGCTGACTTTTACATTCTCCATTTCAATGTCTTCATTGTTACTTTCACTTTCTTCAGACTCTATATTCACTGCCTCTACTATCATCTAATCAGTCACTTTCTGTTTTCCGTCTGCGTTGATCCACTCGTCTACATCGTTTTCATTCATTGTGTCATCTGCAAATCTTTGAGCTAGCTGTGCAACTGAGGTCGTCATACTCTATGGCCAAAGTTTCCGTGAAGTTTAATAACTTTCTCCACTATTTCTGAAGAACAGAACTTTTCACCTTGTTCCATGCCTCAGCTGACATATAAACATCTTTCATTGAGATCTTTTAAGAGTATGTGCGACGTCGTTTTCATCAATTGTGCTAATGAGGCATTTCAAAAGTTTGCTTTTATTGTTAGGCTTCAGGTTTTCCAACACACCTTAGTGCACGGGCTGGAGAACAGGCCTAGCGTTGGCGGTGGTGGTGGTGGGGGAGGGGGATAAAAGCATAGTGTTAGTATTGCCACATACCCTTTATTCCTTTGTACGTGTTTGTTTTACGCTACACACCTGGCGGGGCACACTTTGTAAAATGGGTCATCGGTTAACCCCAAACTAGGTTAGTCGGGGCTCGGATAACCGCGGCTCTATTGTATTTAATATACAGGTGTCTCAAGAAACACCGACAACGCCTAGTATGTTCTACGGCATGGCAAACTGATCGGTTTTCAAACAGGAACCGCTGTTCGGAAATGGACGGTTTGGACGCTGTAGCGCATCGAAGTGTGATGGGTGTACCTTCACATTTCGTCAGTAAACACAACATCGAACCGTCTATATTAAAAACGGGCTTCAAACTGTGTAGCTCCAACGTCATTGCAGAGCCTATACAGGCGGTTGTGAGTCTCATGCACATGACCCAATATGTGCGGTTATCTGAAGATTTCCAATCGATCCCTGGACTTGAGCCATAAGGTCCTCCCCTGACGTTACGGGAATGCCATACACTATACTCTTCATACAACTCCAATGAAAAGAGTCGAGAAGTGTCAGATCTGGCAACTGTGCTGGTCATGGAACTGGTCCACCTCTACCAATCCGTCGATTTCGATGTGCGACGTTGAGGTGACTCCGCACATTTATATCAAAGTGTACTGGAGTCATGTCGGCGATTTCGGCAGCCATGTACTGGTTCATGTCGCACTGCTGTTAAAAAAAGCTTACTGTACTAGAAACTACACAAGTAACGCAGTAGAATGCGCACCAAGTACTCTGCGTAGCAATTCAGCGATTGCACAGAAATGTTGTTATGTTCAGGTCGTTCATCTGCTGTACACAGATGGGTAAAGGGTTGCATACCTTCCGTATTAAGATACCAAAATGAATATTAACAAATTGTCATAACCGTTAGTTCTCAAACGTCGAAGCTCTACAGCGTCCAAACCGTGCGTTTCCGGACAGGGGTTCCTATTTGAAAACCGATCAGTTTGCCATCCCGCACAACATACTAAGCGTTGTCGGTGTTTTTTTGGGATACCCAGTAGAGTGAAAATCGCTGCCGTCAACACAATAGCACGAGGGCAGCTGTGGGTTCTGTTCCTGGCGGGAAACAATTTAATTGCAGATTTCGAGAATTAAATGTTGGCGGGTTACCTAAATTGAAGTACCGTCAACTTTATAATGGATATTTCTAGTTTCACAGCTTATTAATAATTAAATTTCATAATATTGCTCTTCGGGAAGGAATTAATCATAAAGATGTTGGAATTAATATAAGACCAATAAAAGCTCTTAATCAATTGATTGATAAATGTAAGATATTAGATGATGGATCAGTCAGGAAAGACTGTTTTGCAGTGCTTAGCGTCGGGAAGTGATTTTACCCTAAGTGTTTAGGTGTTAACATGCCCCTGTGCATGGATAAAAGTGTTTTGTAAACAAAGTAGTGTTATCACGAAACATAGAACACCTATATAAACACTAACACACTTCCAAACCGAGTGAGGTGGCGCAGGCGGTAGTTAGTGAGTGTGATTCGCATTCGGGAGATCGTGGATTCCATTCCAGCCGACCCCTTACTGTGACTTAGGGTTTTCCGTGGTTTTCCCCTTGTTACTTCAGCGAATGCTGGAGTGGTCATCTTCATACCATCGCTTTCCAGTCCACTTTTCTCCGTCCTGGTGATTTCTTCCTCATCCATTTCAGGGTTGTAGGACCAGTGGACGGTGTTCGGCCTGTTGCGGCTAGACGTTGGCTATACGCTCTGTGAAGGTTTCCTCCCTGGCGTCGTTCTGGGAATGCGCGGTCAGGACCCTTAGTGGGGTTGTCGGAGGTGAGGTGCTTGTTTGGATGGATTCGGGCGGCGTCGGATACGTTCGTACAGTAACAGTTAGGGACCCCGTCCATGCATGCACCCGTCGTCATCCGGATCTGTCCTTTGAGTCGCTGTAACCATCCTTCTCTCCTAGGGGTGATGATAGCGACGCAGAGGGCCTAGTGGCCTACATACACAGCTATGTCTCGGTAATGCGGGGCCCCCTCGTTTGTCTATCTTTACCTACAATTCCATATAAATGTCCACGTGGAAGACAATGGTAAACAATGATAATTTGTTTTATAAAATGCTTTACGTACGTAACTGCAAGATAATGGCATGTCACCAACGTAATTAACACCAAGTACGGCCATTTCTTTAACACGGGTAGAATTTTAGAAATAGTTGCTGGTACTGATGTCAATTGAACCGAGGGAATGTCACCAAATATAACCATGGAACTCTACAATGGGGAAAATATGTCAGAATTGCCTTTTGGTGAATTTCAATAAATTGCACTCAGGACACTCACTTTCCATTAATGACAATCTGTTGCGTCTACAGTGCAGAAGTCTTTGTCTGCAAAAGCTCTCATAAAACCTATAGGAAGAGTACTATACACATACCATCATCATCATGATCTTCATCATCATTATCATCACCAACAACAACTTCATATCTTGGACCTGTTGATCTATTCCATTACCCAGTGGAAATTTTGTGCAGATGGTCTCTCCATCTTCCAATACTTCTGTGGCTTAAGGTTTATAATTTAATATATGTTTTGGAAATCTATCTTTGCTCATTATTGTTACATATTGAAACCAATTGTATTTATTTGCCTTTGTCTTATTATGTAGTCTGAAAATGTTTAATTCGTTCCTGATATCTTCACTCCTCTTTTGGTCTCTTAACGTTACTTCTACGACTCTTCTGAGGAACCGTGTATTTCGGCTGTTTCTATTTTTCTCTCCTCCAATTTTGTTAAAGGCCATGTTTGTCATCCAGTACGTTGGTACTGCTATTGTATAAGATTTTAATTCTGTTTCCTTTGTTGTTTTATCTCTTAAACATATATTTACTGTACCACAGATATCTTGAAATTTTTGTAATTTCTTTTCTATTCCCATGTTATGTCTGTATGTGATCATACTTCCTAAATATTTAAACAGCTCACTTGTACAATTATTTCTGTTCCAATTACAATTTTGGTAATACCCATCAATATATTTATTTTACTATGTTGCCTGAAATGTTCATGTAACATGGTATAAGGAGAAAGTGGAGGTTTACTGATTGTGCGTTTTCAACCTACCCCATTTAATCCTATTGGTTTCACAGATTATCAGGATTCCTTGTCGAGAAACTGACATTTCCACGTGCTAGTCACGGCCGCACCTTTGATCGTTTCTATTTTTGTCAGAAGGGGTCAGTACCATCCAAAAGGGCGGCGCCGTGGCCGAGCGGTTAGCGCGCTCGCCTACCACCTAGGCGGCCCGGGTTCGATCCCAGGGATCCGCATGTGGTATTCGTGGTGGACGAAGCGACGTCAGGGCGGGTTTTCTCCGGGTGCTCCGGTTTCCCCCACCATCTCATTCCACCGGTGCTCCATCTTTATTCCATGTATCATCAGTGTCACCGCCTGCGGTGCCGTAGTAGTAAAAGCGGGCGTTAAACACTACAAACCATCCGAAGGAGAAAAGTATACAAATGTGCTGTAAAGGGAACGAAGGGATCGTCCGTCAAGTCGCATCAACATAAACCTTATCCATTGGCTTACAGTTGTAACATGTAGATCTAATGACAAGCCGAAGGGTGAGACCATATTACTTCTAACAGTTCATCCCTTGGGAGTAGAGTGCCTTTCCCTCCTGCATCCCTCCCAAGTCCTATGCGACAAGAACAAAGAAGAACCAGAGAAAATGCTTGTGTTTTCAGCTTATCTTTGTCATAAGCTAACGCTGCTTACTATTAACCCGAATGCGTGATGAGAGCAGTGGCGGAGGACTCTACTGTTCAGAGCACTATTTCGTAAATTATTTTTTGCTCGATCATATGTTTTCGACGTCTTCCCTATAATATCTACTTAAAAGATTTTAGAGTCCTAACACATAATTGAAGACCACATAAAAAGAACATTCTAAGTCACAAAAAGTTACTTCTCAGTTTATAAGTTTATAAGCGAATTACATTTCACATATTGAATATAATATCTATAGAATTAAAACCAAAGAATAAAGTATGAGTTTAAAATGGAAATATACATGACAACAAAATATTATTCTAATATAACTATGCATTCATTTTCTTCTTGTGCGCTTCTTTTTTAACTTGAGTATCGTACTATGTCGTAATTCTGCAATAGTTGGGACCTCTTCTCCTTACTAGAGCGTATCATCGTCCGGATCTGGTCATCCTTAAGGTCCTTCCTTCATTGCTTCTCCCACGGGTGAGGAAAGCTACAAAAGGCCTATATTGGCCTACGCGCGGTGCAAAGTTCCACTGGGTAAGGACGGGTGGGTGGGTGGGTGGGTGGGTGGGTGAGTGAGTGAGTGAGTGAGTGAGTGAGTGAGTGAGTGAGTGAGTGAGTGAGTGAGTGAGTAAGTGAGTGAGTTGGGTTTAAGGGCCCGTCGACAGCTGGGTCATTTGGGCCCGACTGGGTAAGGAGGAGGGTCCCTCAGGTTGACTAATCCAAGTCCGTGGTATTACATATAGCTATTTAATTTGCAGCGTTGTGCTACCGGAAACCTTCTCATTGCTTCTCCCATGGGTGAGGTAAGCTACAAAAGGCCTATAATGGCCTACGTGCGGTGCAAAGTTCCACTGGGTAAGGATGGGTGGGTGGGTGGGTGGATGGTTGGGTGGGTGGGTGAGTGAGTGAGTGAGTGAGTGAGTGAGTGAGTGAATGGGGTTTAAGGACCCGTCGACAGCTGGGTTATTTGGGCCCGACTGGGCAAGGAGGAGGGTCCCTCAGTTTGACTAATCTAAGTCATAAGCCGTGGTATTAAATATAGCTATTTAATTTGCAGCGTTTTGCTACCGGAAATCTTAAGCGATTTAAGTTCATTAGAAATTGATTTTCTTAATGATCCGTTAATATAACACACACGATCGTGCAAAAATTAGTGCGCAATATGAGTGCGAAATGCATTACAGAATCTCAAACCCATCTTCCACTCAGTAATAATGAATTGTTCATACTCATAGCACTAATAATGGGTTTGTTCATGACAAGTCTGTGATAATGCCCAACAAACATGAATGGTGAGTGTTCCAATCAAAGTTGAGCACGTTAAACTATGCTGGGTTCTGGTTTCTTGGGCAACAAAAATGCCCTGCTACCAAAAGAATTTCTATCAGGTTTATCAAGGGAAATATCGTTGTGTTTATAATCAGTTTAAAGACTGTAGTGCACCTCATCTTAAGTTCGTCTTCTAAGACTTACAGAATATATGCTGGTGAGAAGGCCAGCGAAGTAGGAAGATATAGTCCATTTTAAAATTCAAACACCGCAATACTTACAGCTGGATTCACCGTTCTTGGCCCCTGACCTTGAGTGGAAGACCTGTAGACGAATCTATATCTTCTGTCTCTCTCGTAATCTCATATAATTCTGGGAATGAAACCATGCACAAAAGGTGGGGTGGGCATGGGGAAGGTAGTGATGTCTGCATTTCAACAGTCCTTGCAAATTCATAGTTGCTTTTTTGTGTAGCGTACAGTAATTGAAGACATATTAAGATGTTTGCGATAAAAAGTGAATATAATGAATTTATGAGACATTGGTCATAGCGTAAATCAATTATGCTACCACTGTTTCCACATTAGGATCCAAAACATTACACAATCAGAGCAGCGAAATTGTTTCAAATGTACGGACACTGCATGAAGAAAAATCCTAAAAGCAAAGAACTGCTTACATCAGAAGTTTTTCATAGAAATTTAAAAAGTTCAAAAACTTGTATCAGATGCCACAGGAGCGTCAGAAAGAACAGTGAAAAGAATTGTTCAAGAACGCGAACAACATGAAAATCAGAACATTTTGGAACTCCCGGCAAAAAGAAGTTCCGAAATGAGTAACTGATCTAGATGGCTTCGATAAATGTGTCGTTAGAAGAACGATTCATAATTCTTGTGTTCAGGAAAAACGTGCTTTTTTATTTTAATTAACGTCCTCCAACGTAATGTCACATCGGACGGTGAATGAAATGGGTGAAATGATGCTCAAATGGCCCCGAGGGCCACGGAACTTTAAGTTACCCGACATTCGTCTTCTCAGATTAGGGAAAACCTCGGAAAACTTACCTCGGATAAGTTACCCTAAGCGAGATTCGAACCCGCGACCTCTTGGACGTTAAGCAGACACGCTAACCATCACGCTACCGAGGCGGGCAAAAAAAAAGTGCTCCTACAATAGCTAAATTACTTAGAATTTTAAGAGAAGGCAAGAACTTCCAGGGCACCAAGTCATCCTTAAACAGAATAGTGAGAGAACTGGGTTTTAAATGAAAAAAAGGCCAAATTTACAATATCTGCAGTGATGCATGTATTAATACGAAGACATTTGAACAGCTAATTTAGCTAGGTACATTGTATAGACATTTTTTCTGCATGGACTGTACATACTACTTTGCGAAGTAGAACGTTATGTGAGTAGATATGATGCTGACGCACCAATTTCGCTTGCTGTCTGCGGCTTCGTAAGTAAACTCGCTTTCAGCCTTTACATTTACTTCCTTCAGGGGCCAAGAACGGTGAATCCAGCTGTACCGTACCTCGCCACTTCTGGCGTCACATCCTTCATTGGTTCGAATACAGTCAATTCGTATTGCTTTT
>JAUKNM010000157.1:105000-142500 GCA_030765045.1 Tenodera sinensis
AATTTCTTATTTTCTCCCAAGTAATGCCCATGACATAGGACATACGACCAGTGCAAGAGGGACTTAGTATCTCAATCTTAAGTAGATGTTTTGTGTCTGTGCCCCTGACGGGAACCTCTGGGAGGGATGGTTGAAGGGAGAGAAGACAGAGCGTGGCCGGATCAGTAGTCAGGACAAAGCATGGAGCAGGGTCCCCATATTTTTTCAGACTGAAACTCCCCAGTGGAAGCTGGTACAATTGTTTCCCTCCCCTTGTAGTCTAGCTCCTTTAATTGGGAGACCCTGGACATGTATACCGCTCCCGTTCCGGGGGACGGAGTTTACATAGAGCTTCCTTTTTCCCTGCAACTTCCTCCGAACTCCTTCATAGTGTCATATATTATGATTCAGAAATTGTTCTTTTTTATTCGCGAAGACTTGGTATCACTTCTAGAATTTAGAAGACTGCATGGGGAGTTAACGAATTCAGGAATACAATTAGTGATGTTTCAAATACTTTTTTATTTTTTTCCTGAGCATCAAAATATTCTTCGTTTTTAATTAGATTATCACACGGCTTTAGGAAACTGCAGTTATACGGTGTAGAATAGAGGATTCACCATAAAGATAATTTGAGAGTAATTTAAATAAAATTTATTGGGGAGATTAAAAAATTAATTTAATCGTTATTCAAGATTTCAGAAGCAACACATGCAACTGCGGTGAAGCCAACTAAAACTGCGTTCTGTCAATTTTTATAACCAACAAATTCTGTACAAACATAATGCAAAGCTGTTGTCAGAGCTATGTACAGCGTAAGGAAATGTATGAAGAGTTTAGAACATTTAACATCTAAAACAAATTTGATTTTATGTATTTTATTATCTTTAACTGTTCGTTTCAGCAGCTACCCTAAATAATGTTTATTCAGTGCACCAGTTAAGTCTTAAGTGCACTGTGCTCCAGGTCTGGAGGTAATACAGATTATGATTGCTATTTGCATCCATGCAGGCCCATTCACATTTATTTCCGAGCACTCTAAGAGGGAATGGCCTGCACAATAAATAATTAATATTGTAGAAAAGCGACCGAGCATTTGAGGTTTATCGCAGTCAGCCGCCGTAATCATAAGTTTTATTTTCCTTGGATAAACAGAACAAATCTGCATTGATCGAACAGAATAACGAACACAGAAAAAAATTCTTATAGTTACTGGTTATGTTTCGAATTGGTAGCTTTCCACTCATAACAATACTTGTTTGTATTTCTCCCTTGGGAAAACAAACAACAGAGGCAAACAAATATAACGCAGAGTGGGAGGTAGTTGGATCGCGTGTCACGGGCTTCTTCATGTTACATACATGCGTAGATCCCATCAGGTTTGCCAACATAAGTCACCGCCTTCTAGCATGAACTTGTTGATTAGCTTACTGATATGAGATTTTTTTTGTTGCGTTTAACACATGCTCCCTTGATATCAACTTTATAATTATATTTTCAAATGTTTCTAGGTACTAGAACTTTAGTTGGGCGGTTTTCAATATTTAAATGTGACATATTTGAGTACCTATTCAAAGCAATTGTTGTCTCTAGGAATGATTCTTTCACACAACATATTGTATGCATTTCCGAACATTTACAATACGAATATTAATTTTTTAATATTTAACATTTTTACTGATGTGCTTTTATTTTGTCACGGAAAAATACAGTATTTTAGCAATAACTGTCTAAAAAGTTGAACATTGTAAGAAGGTCATTTTAAAACACTTTTGGCTACTGTAACAATAACTGGTAAGAGTTTCATCCTTCTACCTTCAGTAGTCACAGAAAAGATACAGTTGAGTGAACGGAAACATGCTGATACTTTTGGTTTACCAAAATTGGTTATTGTCTTTCTTTATGTTGGCAGAAACTCCTTACCATCTGAGTGAACCAGTCTCTTACTGCTTGGAATTCAAGTTCGACACACACACACACACACACACACACACACACACACACACACACACACACACACACACACACACAACACCCACAAACACACACACACACACACACCTCAGCCTATGGACAAAGATCAGTGCTGAGTGAGCGGCGAAAGAGGAGAGGTACTGAAACATCTCACCTGAGTGGCTGGAAGGCATGTTTTGGAACGATGGTTCACACCTGTTCCTGGAGGTGTCTGTCTCGTGTTGGGTCGATGGCAAATGCCTGGCTCTCAAACACTAACCCACAAACAAAGTTCGGTTTAAGACGCAGGTGCGAAGGAAAAGGGGAATTTATGGCAAATATTAGGTATTAGAACCAGGTATGGGGTGGGGGCTATGCATGACAGAGGCGACTTGGTATTGTAGCGTACTTCAAGCGGGGTCTGCTGACAGTAGGAGGGCCGTAGGCTCATGTCAGTGACTTTCGGTGGCGCGATGGGGAGGTGGCATCGTGGGACAATGATAAGGCCTAATAAAGTCTACCCCAGGTTCTATCAAACTACTAGTGACTGGCATTTTATTAAACACATAAGGTGTGGATCCCATTGGCGGACCCCCGGTGCAAGTGCTTATTTAACTACAATTCCCACTTTCCTGTTGTGAGTTTTGGCATATCTGGAGGCACTAAGAAATAATACTGAGATGTCGGGATGACGGACGGGTGCCAAGTAGAGCAGCACCGTAAAGGCGTCTATCGCGGCTAGAGAGCCTGCCGTCAGTACTCTTACTGTTGTCGATATGTACCAGTTTCGACATTTTATGAAATCTGTTGCAATTTTCCGTTAGTGGCGTGGGCTCCCACGAAGGGTCATTACAGTATTTCCTTATCAACATGAAATACTGTTCATTCTATCCACTTTCATTTAAATAGTAACAAACTCAAGGAAAGCTCAGTCTAAAGAAAATGCTTCCTTGCTAGTAAATTCCTGACCTAGTGATTGCTTATCTGATTACCCTGCATTTCATCAGCAAGATTCCTTTTGACATGTTCCCATGTACCATGAATTTCTTTTCCTTGCAGCAAATTCAAAACCAAACATATTCACAAACAGTGACGAGAACTGTTGCAACTACACGTTCTTTTTCAATACCATAGCGAATTCACAAAATATTTCTTATAACTTATATAGCAATATGATCCGACAGACTATACTATTTTAATCAAATAAAAACTACTCCTTTTTCAATTTTTTTGGGCCGGCTCCCTTTAGCTTCATAATAGCTAGCAAAATCCCTGTAGTAATTTTCTATTTTGGATGAACAATGGTGGTAAGATGTAAATTAAGTTACTATATAGAAAGAACAGCCAAAAGCTGCATTTTTAATGTGGTTGTGGGCATGTATACCCCTGGACAAAAAATGAGTCATCTCTGGAAACCCCAATGCGATTAATTTCTTGTAAAATGCGCAACTTAAATATCATTTTTGGTACTTAACCGACTTATTTTTTAGTTAAAGTGTTCACACAAACGCACTCACGCATACACACACAGAGGCATATATATAGTACCTGGGCGACCGAGCTTCGCTCGGCGATTTTCACCTCTGGTTTTGTATGACCTATTTGTAGAATAGTGAGCAGAGAAAGAGATGTGAATGTGTTACCTAAAAGTGAGAGGAGAAAACAGTGTGAATGTAAAAGCATTTCTATTTCAACCATACAGAACATGGTATGAATTATTTTAAAAGCGAGGTAAATTTTTTTGTGTAAAATCGCGCTTTTATGGAAAATTGTTTATAGAAGAGTGAGTAGAGAAAGAGATGTGAATGTGTTACCTAAAAGTGAGTAGAGAAAACACTGTGAATATAATATGCAACATTTCTATTTCACACATGCAGAAAATTGAACAACTTATTTGTAGAAGAGTGAGCAGAGAAATAGATGTGAATGTGTTACCTAAAAGTGAGTAGAGATAGCACTGAGTGCAATATGCAGCATTTCTATTTACAGAAAATTGTATGACTTATTTCTAGAAGAGTGAGTAGAGAAACAGTTATGAATGTGTTAGGTACCCAAAAGTAAGAAGGGAAAACGGTGTGAATGTAATAAGTAGCATTTCCATTTCAAACAAGCACAAAACTGTATGACTAAGTTGTAGAAGAGTGAGTAGAAAGAGATGTGAATTTGTTAGCTACAAGTGAGTAGAGAAAACAGTATGAATATAATATGTAGCATTTCTGTTTCAAACATACAGAAAATTGTATAACTTCTTTGTAGAAGAGTGAGTGGAGAAAGAGATGTGAATGTGCTACCTAAAAGTGAGAGGAGAAAACAGTGTGAATGTAATAGCATTTCTATTTCAAACATACAGAACATGATATGACCTATTTTAAAACTGGGGATAAAATGATTTTTGGTGTAAAACATTATACATACAAGAATTGCTCGTTTAAATATATAAACACACACACACACACACACACACACACACACACACACACACACACACACACACACACACAAAGGCCTTTTTCTCGCACTTTTAAGTCCTGGCAATGCAAAGAAAGTAAATGATCAATATTTTGTTTGCTAACTACGCTTGCAATAACCTGGAACATTGTACCTATAAGGAAATGTGTAATAATTTCTACAACAGTTCAGCTCGTTTAAGAGTTTGTAAGAAGAATTCGTATGAAAGTGAGTAGTGAAGGTCATATGACTCCACACTACAGATTCCCCCACCTCCTATGCTTTATCTCGCTTTAATTACGTCTTCAATTTGCAAGGAACTTAGGAACAGACAGGGATCTCTGATTCTTAACTATCGGGCAGATGGCATTAGTATACCTGATTTCATTATTCTACAATAGATGGAAGGGCATCTACTACAGATTATTTCCAGTTTTACTATATTACTAGACTCAAGGTGGTGCTTCGCATGTTGGCATCAGATATCTAGCCCAGTAATTACCTCTGTAACTGAGATAAATCACGAAAACGTCCGTCAGATTTCTGAGCTATGGGGTATGAACTCGGAGTTAACCGAATGAATGGAACAGATGTCACCTGAAGTTGCTTCATCAGGACTGTCTTTGGAGCTGAATTCGACGGGGAGGAGAGTGGAGCAACAGAGCTCGGTGAGTGTGGAGGTGCTTTGTTAGCGCGCACGAGAAACAAGCACGTGTAACGGTTTGGCGGGATCATTGTCGGGGATACAACTGCCACATTTCTCGCGGGAAAGGCGTGTTCAAATAACAAGTGACTGTGACTGTGAAGAGTGAGTATTAGAGTCAGCATATGACCGTTGTGAGAAGAGGATCCTTTGTTGGTGCGCACGTGAAACGGTTTGGCGCGATCATTGTCAACTGCCATAATTTTGGCGGGAAAGACGAATAAATATCAATTGGCTGTGGTGCTCTCCACACACATTTGATTAGGGATATTGAGTACAGAGTGTAGTTGTTATATAAGTGTTGTTATATATACTCTATTCATCAAGAGATTAGAGGAGATATAAACAAAGCACCGGTTTGTATCACTCCGCGGCCACGTGCTTCCACAATGACGCAACACGGTTACCTACGGCTACGTGTAGGTATAATATGCATTTTACCCTACTAAAAGGATATATTTATTTGATCCAAATAACATATAGCACGTGGAAATTAACTGCTACTTACGTCTTCTCTGTCCACAATAACACTTTTTCATTTCCTGCTCACAATCTCGAAACCAATCTCCAGAAGCAGCTTGTGTAGAGAAGTTCGTTTTAAATCTGGAAGATCGGGATCAGAGTTAACTGCCAACAGCACTTTGTTTAAGGTGGAGGTTCATTGTTATCAAAGAACTGGTGAAATTTTAGACGGATTGCAAATCTCACACTCACAAATTCGTCGCAAACTACATCCACCATTTATCTGGCATGTGGTCACTTTTTGTCAGGATCTTCAACAACTGGCGATTTTTCGTGGTGTGTACTGTAAATACTTGCAACTGACACACTGGTAAACTCGGATGTTAATTTCATCACGTCTTCGATAGCTAGTTCGGGATATTTCTCGCAAAACTTGTTAAATACGTTCAATATTGTTGTCTTTTCACCACTTCGCAACGGTTTGCCGCACTTATGTTTCACAACTCATCTGTTCCGCCATGTTACTTTCATACTGAATAATGCGCATGCAGAATGAGTTAGGCTGGTTACAGATTCACTTAACTGCGTATTCTTACAATTTAGCTATGCTTAGTACACTTAGTTCATGCTTTAGCAAACATTAAATGACATTTCAGACCTCAGTAACAGTATTTCTTCAAGGGACTATTTACACGGCGAAAGCGTCAAGAGGGCGCGCTGTGGTCAAAACGCACGTGGCTTTGTTTACGTCTCCTCTAATCTCTTGATGAACAGAGTATAGTGTTTTGTTTAGTGTTTTGACGCGCATCGTGTAGCGTCCCCACGCCGAGTGGAGGTTCCCAGAAGCACTTGCGACTGGGAGCGAGGACAAGAAGGGGGCATGGCGACAGCCACACGCACCCCTGCCATGCCGGCCCTGACCGTAAGCGCAAATTCAACGGGCCCAACCGCAGCCACCAACGATCCGCCCACCTGCGCGCCATTGGTCGCAGCTACGGGAATCCAGACACAGACAAACGCCGCGGACCCTGAGGAGGAAGAGCGAAAGGCCGAGCAGCAATGTAAGCTTCAGAAAGAAGTAGATGATCTCAGTAACGAGATCATCTTTTATCAGAAACTACTGAGAGAGATGGACGGGGAGTCCAACGACTTTCTAAAAGTGGCACAGGCCCTCGGACGCTGCTACAAGGAGCATGCACAAAAGAAAAGGCTCCTTGTAAAGCTAGGGGAGGGTTGGAAAACCGTCCCTGTAACGAAGAAGCGCCCACATAACCGAGACCTGGACAGTGACTCCGACAGCGAGAGTCACCATCAAAAGCCCAGCAAGCGGGTTAATCAACAACAGACTCCACCACAGGTTACCATACGGAACCAATTTGTACCCCTAGCGTCACAAGAAGCAGAGTCCAAAGACGAGGCGGAGGACCTGTCCCCTGCAATAAACCGACCTAAATCCAGACCACAACGGCCAGCTAGGCTATCACCCAAACCAAATACACCACAACCCTCCACCTCAACTGCCACTCCCACATAGAATCCCACCCAAAACCCCGAACTCCAGAAACCTCCCAGAATAATAATCCCGGACAAGGCCCAAACCGTTAAGGTCCTCCGGCTCCTACGATACTCACTGCCAGATGGAGCTTACAAGTTACAAACCACGAGGGAGTGCCTCAAGCTCTTCCTCCAGCACAAGAAGGACTCCCACAGGACAATGCAGCTCCTGAAGGATGCCGGAGTTGAAAATTTCAGCTTTACCCCCCGGAACGACCAGCCTCTGCGATGCGTCATCAAACGTCTTCCTGTAGACTTGGAGGTAGACTACATCAAGGAAGACCTGGAGCAGAAGGGGTATACCGGCATCCAAGTACGTCAGCTCATTTCCCGCGGCAGGCCTCTACCAATATTTCAAGTAAGTGTCGACAGGACCACCACCAACCAAAAAATTCTTCAGGAACGAGAGGTGTGCCATATGATGGTCACCGTGGAGGTCTTGAAAACCAACACAAATATTACCCAATGTTACAACTGCCAGCAACTAGGGCACACTTATAAAATGTGTAACATGACCTCCCGGTGTGTCCTTTGCGGTGGCCTCCACCGCCTTGCTGACTGCCCCAAAAAGGCAAAGCAGGACGTTCAACCCCACTGCGCAAACTGTGGCGAAGCGCATCCTGCAAGTTATAGGGGGTGTGAGACGTTCAGAAACGAACGCCACCGCCGTCAACTGGCAACCATAGCCAGGACCACTCCAAGTGTTCAGCCAGGTCCCAAACCCATCCTACACCCGGCCCCGGTTCAACCAGGCTTCTCCTTTGCAGGAGCCGCCGGAGGGCAAAAGGCGCCTGCGCCACCACTAAATGGTCCCCCTCCACAACCTCAAACTCCGCAAGAATCCACCGGAGACCTGGGCGGTTTAAGAGAAATATTAAATTTGCTCAGGGATCTCAACCTCCCAGCCCTTTTAGCAAAGGTGCAGCCTTTTCTGATTAAGTTCAGAAGCTGCACAAACACTATGGAGAAAATAGAAACCATCATATGCATCCTCTCAACCCTCCTAGAGTAAATGACCTATGTAAGGGGAGGTGTAACTTTAACCCACGCGCTCCTGTGGAATGCAGATGGCATCCACAGGAAGCAACACGAACTTGAAAACTACCTACGGCGTAACAAAATTGATGTCGCATTCATTTGCGAAACAAAATTAAAACAAGAGCACGTTTTTAAGCTCCAGGGTTACCAAATTTTCCGAAACAACAGAATTGGCAAACAGGGGGGAGGGACTGCTATTTTGCTGAGAAACTCAATTGCTCATGCTCCTGTCACGCTGCCCGCACTGGCAGCGTTAGAGTGCACGGCTCTTAAAACATGTGTTAATAGTAAAACGGTGATGCTGGTAGCACTTTATCGGCCCCCTAACTCCTCAGATTTCATACGTGACCTCGAACAAATCCTCGCTTTAGAGGAGCATGTTATAATTGCAGGAGATTTCAATGCCCGGCACCCCTGGTGGTTTTCTCGCCGAGCAAACGCGGCCGCAAATCTCCTGGTTGAACTTATAATAGAAAATGACGACATTGAGGTACATCTCCCCCCAGAACCCACCTTTTGGCACAGATCAGGGCACTTTGACACTGAGATTTTGGACCTCGTACTCACAAAAAATGCGACACTCTCAAATAACTTCACTGTGTATCACAGCCTGGACTCCGACCATCTTCCTGTGCATTTCGACATACGGGCGCTATTACGGCTGGTGTCTCTGGCCCTCGAAAGAGGGCAGACACAGACTGGGATAGGTTTACCGTGGAAATGCACAGAATGGCGCAACCCGGGCTGTCATACTATAGCGAGGCAGACATAGATGTCGCCATTGAAAACTTCACTGCCTCGCTACGCACGGCCAAAAGAAATGCTACCACATACACCACAAGACCACCCGGTTTTTGCACGTACCCCGAGGTAGAGCAACTCATTGCGCGGAGACGACGCTTGACAAAACTGTGGCGATACACCCGTCAGCCTGAATATAAAGTGCTAGCAAAATGGCTACGCAACGTCATTCGACAACAAATTAAAATCAACAAAATTGAACAGTGGGAAAACAAAATGCTGAGTACCACCCATTCGGACTCTTCTTTGTGGAAATTACTAAAGGCTTTTAAAGTTTCCACGAGTGTTAACTCCGCAACTGAGGCGCTGCACACTCAAGGCGGCCTGCACTTCTCCGAAGAGGAGAAAGCCGAGGTCTTCGCTGACTGTCTCCAAGACAGATTCACCAAAAACCCAGTGACCAACCGTGAAATAGAACGGGAGGTCCAGACACGGGTACAAACCTGGGTGGCGCAGAAGCAAGAGCAACAGCTATCCCTAATAACACCGCAGGAAGTTTACAAGCTCATTAGGAAATTGCCTAATGGTAAAGCTGCCGGCCCAGACAAAGTGACTAATGAGGAACTTAACCATCTCCCGAGCAAAGCTCTGGTGCAACTGACAAAGATATTTAACGCCTGTTTGCAGCAAGGCTATTTCCCCTCTACTTGGAAACGAGCCAAGGTTATCATGTTCCCAAAGCAAGGGAAAAGCACCAGACAACCGCAAAACTACCGCCCCATTAGTTTATTGTCTACTATTGGTAAATTGCTCGAAAAACTTATCCTTTCTCGACTTCAAAAACAAATTTCGGAAACACATTAACTCTCAAATTCACAATTTGGCTTTAGAAAAGGACATTCCACAGAATTACAGCTTCTCAGACTAACTGATGATGTAACAGAGCAATTTAACAATGGGGCTTCAACGTTGGCATTATTTCTGGACGTAGAAGCTGCATTTGACCGGTGCTGGCACAATGGCCTCATTTACAAACTGCACCACAATTTCCCGGCACTCCAAAATTATCTATACCTGCTGCACAACTTCTTAGAAAATCGACACTTCTATGTCCAAGTGGGCCACTCCTTCTCTCGGGAGAGAGTGATGCGTGCCCCACAAGGGGCAATCATGTCACCGTTCCTGTACATACTGTTTACAAATGATTTCCCAGTGGATGCCAGATGCAAGGTCGCCATGTATGCAGACGACACTGCAATATACAAGCACCACAAAAATCCTCGTTTCGGCCTTGCAGAAATGCAAAGATACACAAACAACTTCCTCTCATGGCTCCATGACTGGAAAATCAAAATTAACCCCAATAAATGCCAGCTAATACTTTTTCAAAGCGGCATCACACTTTGGCAATGGACCTAACGGTCGGTGGTCAGGTATTGCAATGTCGCCAGAATGTCAAATACCTTGGCGTCACCATGGACCGCACGATGTGCTGGTCCACCCACATAAAAAATACGGCCAACAAAGGCAGACAGCGGATAAAGTTGTGCCCCCCCATCTTCCGCAGCAAACAGCTACAACTTAAGTCCAAGCTGATTTTATATAGGTCATTTATACTCTCGGTGGTCCTGTACGCATGCGTGGCCTGGGCAAATGCCTCTAAAACCGCCCTCAAACAAATTCAAACCCTCCAAAACCCCTCCCTTAGAAAAGTCCTCTCTGCTCCACTCCTTACCACTAACCAAACTCTTCACCTCGAAACTCAGATCCCGTCCATCCCAGAGGCAATAGCAAAAAGAGCAACGGCAGCATGGACGCGCATTAGGAACCACGAAAACTACGTGATCGCCAACATTGGCAAAGGCGAGCCGAAGCACCGCAAACATACTAGAATAAAAATGTTCTAGACGCGGCACGGCTCGCCGGCTAATGCGTGTCCATGCAATCTCGCTCTTAGGCCACACACACGTTACGGCAGAGGCCCTCGCCTCGGAAAACACGCAGTAGCTACACCCTGCCCGCGCAGGAAAACAGCGGGAAAATGTAAATATTGTAAATAGTGCAGTGCGCGAGCTGGGACGCATTTTTCTGGTGTGCCCAGTGAACGTGTGTGTGTAAGCGTGTGAATGTGAGTGTGTGGGTGAATGCGTGCGTGTAAGTGTGTATATAGATGTATATATGTATATAAGGAAAAAAACAAAAACAACAACAAATAATAGGAATAGACACCAAACGACTAATGAAAACTATTCTCGGTGGCCTAAAGATGGCCACCGTATGGGTTTTTGGTGACACCCAAAACTATAAGCTTGTAAAAAGAAAAATTGTAAATAAATGTAAATTTATAGCCTGTAAGCCGGGGCCCTTGTACCGGCACCAGGCCAAAATTATGAATAAAGAAAACTTGAAACTTGAGAAAACTTGAATTCTACGGGGATAGTCTGCACCTGGCAGCGGAGCAGGTAGGACCTACTTGAAAGCTCGTCAGAACCGGTTCTTCGCCATGCCCAAGAAGAAACCTCGCAGCACAGCACTGGTTCCTGCCGGCAAAGTTCCAGCATCTACAGCCGATACAAGCGCCTCAAGCACACAGACCGGCCAATCAACAGAGATCTCAACAGCAACTCCTGACGCATCTAGCAGCAGTACTGTGGAAGCGATGGTGGCAGCGCCACTCCCGGTCTGTGCTACGGATCCACCACCGACCACTTCCAGGCTACCGGACAACTCCGGCGTCTCGCCTGCTTACAGTAGCAATGCTTCGGCTGCCTCACCATCGCAGTCAGCGCCCCCTGTGGCCCAATCGGGCCACAGCGTGGTTATCTACGGAGTTCCCAGAGACCTTCCAGCGCGTTACATTCTCACCGCCGCACAGCACGAGTGGATCTCAGCAATGAGGGCCACGCGTATCATCACTCGCAGAGGACCATCAAGCCTCATGCGTCTAGTCTTCGCCGATTCACGCGACCGCGAAGCTGCCTTACACACGGGCCTGCCCCTGTTAGGGCGGTGCTTGCGCGCTGAGTTGAGCCGAGCGGAACGTCAAGTACCCTGCCGCCGCTGCTGTGCCTATGGACACGAAGACACCCACTGCACCGCCCCTCTTCGGTGCCACTACTGTGGCGCCCAGAACCTCACCAGCGACTGCACATCACATGATCTATGCAGACGACGCCGGTACTGTGCCTCCTGCAGTGGCTTTGGCCACTTTACGGGACAAGCACAGTGCCCACTGTATCCCCGGCACGGACACACACACACCAGCACATCCCAACGCAGCTTCACGGCCTGCACAAACGACAGCACCTTACACCGCAGCTCCACGGCGATACACGCGTGCGGCCCTAACCACTACAGGAACACCACCAGTCTCCGCAGTTACAGACACATCGCCACAGACCGCAGCAGTCCCAGCACCCGTCGTCGCCGATAGCATCCTACGAGACGCGGTTCAAGACCTCCATTCAAAGGTTCTGAACATTGGCTCTCGGCTGGAAGCTATCACAGAACACAACAATACGCCGGCAAAGAACACCAACGTCACTGAGCTCCTACAGCGCTACGACCACGCCACAACCAACGCCCTAGCAGCAATCCAGGCACACCTCACGGAGCTCATACAGATCCTCGCCAAAACAAGTGAAGAACTCGCCCGACTACGCCAACATACAGAGACCATCTACCGCAACACACAGAAGATCAAAGACACCACAGCACTAGAGACCAGAGTCAACCAGATATTCGACATCATCACACTCCCCAGATTTCCCATTTCCAATGCCGCACACAAACACCCCAAGTCGCAGGTCAATGTCAGGGCATCCGCCATGATATTAGACCTGCCCTCACCCACCATTATCATAACATGCACCCACAATCATCCGGTTTGCTTCGGCGGTACCGGACCTCATATCACCCCTTGTTCAAAAATAAATTGTACCACCACAGAATAAGTTTAGTATAGAGAGGGGGGAAAATAACTCAATGAACATAAGAATTAGGCTACAAAAGTACAGGTCATACTTCTGGATCAAAAATTTTGGTTATCATTGGTATTCCGATTTGTCGGAATCTCAATGATATCAAAATTTTTGATGACAAGGTATGACCTGTAGTTTTGTAGTTTGATTCTTGGTTTTGAATACCAATAATAACACTGTTTACCCAAGGACATGGGTGCTATTACTTATAGTAGAGCATTCCTCCCAGGCTCCGTTGTACCACATACAGTGGTTAGGCTATATTCCAAGCATTCACTATAGCACTTTTCTTATATAAAAACATATTTTAGGGTCTCTTAAATAAGTATCTGGTGTTTTTGTATTAATATTACTTCTTACACATTTATACACCTTTTGTTGTACGTACATAAATGGTGATCGCTATGTAATGACTTGAAAAGGTATGTTCCTTTCATGACAAAAAGATAAAAAGCAAATAGACTTACCACTAATCTAATGCATTGCATTCATATGATCTTGTCTATTCACTCCTCTAAAAACTATTTTTACTTCTTTCTAAACCAGATAAAGTTTCAATTCACATTTACACATAACAGTGTGTCTCTGTGTAATGGCTAGGAACCTTTATGCTCTTTGTATGACCCGAGAAGAAAAGGCAAAACAAAGACTCTATTTGAGAGCGTATAGGTATTTCAACATTCAAATCAATTACCTATAAGAAATAATCTCAGAAACGCATACTTCTAAAACGAATACACATATAAAAGAATAAATAAATAAATATGTAACAAATGTATTAATTTAACAAGATCTATAACTTTTTAGCTGTGTTACTTTTGTCTTTTCTTACATTTAAAGTTCTGGAAAGTTCAAATAGGATGAACAGGACTTCAAAGAACGTTCTCTGAAAATTCAACATATATATTTCATTTGTCATGAAAAGATCTTAAACTTGCGGTGTTTTAATCGAAATCGGTATAGTTCTTTTTGAGAAAATAAAAACCTTCATAAAATTGTTCATTTATAGGGCGATTTGTGGCGAGGGGATCTTGGAACACTTCTTGTCGCATCTTTCGAAGAAACTGTACTCAAATACCAAATATTCTGTTTAACCAACTTTTCGTTTCTCAGTTATGTTGTGTAGCGGGATAAATCAAATCGATTTGATAAAGCAAGTTCTTATATAAAATGTTCCCCAACCGAGCATGCCGTGTAGCAGGTAGCTGTGTAACAGGTGTGTATCAGCTAGAGTTTGCTCCAACTCAGGGTAAAACAGTCATTAGTGTGACGACGCAGACAATGCTGAACAAAAGGCGAAAAATCCTTTTGAGCCTTTTGTTAGGCTAATAGGGACGCCCTGTGCAGTGAGGCGGAATCCCCTCCTGGAACTCCCGCCACAGCAAGGCATGCCTATAGGTGGAAATTCGGGAGCCGCGCGTACAATATGAATTTCCACCAATGACGGCAACCCCGTGGACAAAAGGTAAGGGTATAGTCAGGGGAAATGGGAAAAGTTATAAAACCAGCGAACACGCATTTTAGAAAGGAGTCCAGTCCTGTAATACACCCCGGGAGTCCTACAATATACACCCCGGGAGTCCTGTAATACACCCCGGGAGTCCTACAACATACCCCGCGAGTCCTACAACACACACCGAGAGCCCTACAACACACTCCGACATTATTACAACACCCCTGCAAGATTAGTATCAGCGCCGGCCAGTACCGCGAGGAAAAGTCAGTGGCGAAGTCAATAACAAAGGGTATATGGTAGGAAGAGTAGCATTTACTGTGGACTGGAATAAAAAAGGTTTCACAATAATAACTGTGGTTATTATTTCTTCAACACCCACGAGATAAGATCTCAGCCGAGGCATCTGTGTGAGACCTTAGGACGACCAGCCGCAGCTGTCAGCCATATCATACGCAGACACACACACACACACACACACACACACACACACACACACACACACACACACACACACACACACACACACACACACACACAGAGAGAGAGAGAGAGAGATTTCTGTAAAAATGTTTTATGGATCCAGGAGCCTCAAAACGTGTGTTTTAGGAGAAATTACACCGTATAACTTTGGTTGGAATGTAGTAACTTTTCTATATGCAATGCAAATTCGCACTTACTATGGAAAAGTAGTAGAAAAGATCTGATATGTTGCACTCACATCACTTTTTCTACACACTCTTGGACAGATTGTTCTTAAAATGCTTATTCTTCTACCTAGGTACTTCAAGTTAATCGAGATAGACATTTGTAGAAATAGTTTCATTCCATGTTTCCTTAAGGTATGGTCATTGGGTATGGGTGAATGGTCAAATCATTTATGGACTGGTTGCTGTATATTGGCTTTCACATTCCATTGTCTTGGCATAGAAAATAAAAAAATAATAGTATTTCCTATTTGAGAAAAGTGTATATATTTCAAACATGTAAACCAGAAGCGACTAATATCTCCAAAATATTTATCTCCACACAAAGGAAAAAAATTATTTGATTTAAGTTGTGTGGTATAAAGAGGCCTGCATTTCATGTTTAGTAAGACTTTTTCTGTATCTTATAGCTTACCAGTTATGCAAGAGTCGTCAACATGAAGAGGGCTTCATAGGCCATTCCCAGAAAAGTCAATACATAAATTTTATTTGATATAAAAAAATTTTAAACATACGATATTTTAATTAAAATCGTTTGATCGGTTTTCGAAATCTTTTCAATGTAAAGGGAAGTATGGAGTGGACACCCTCAGTATCTCACCCTTGTAAAATGCAGAACTTAAATGCCATTTTTACTTTCTCTACTGGTAAGTAGGGTAAGTATTGTATTTCACCCAAAAATTCGATGCCGAGATTTCACCGGAAATATGTTTTGAGACTCCCTGAATCCAAAAAAAAAGCATTTTTAGAAAAAGGTCCGGCTGTGTCTGTGTGTCAGTCTGTGGACAGCATAGTAAAAAAACGAAGAGTCGGTTAAAAACCAAAGTTGGTATTTAAGTTTAATGTCTCTCAAGGATGCGACACGAAGATTTTGAAGAAAATAGCCCCATCCTAAACTACCCTTTACATGGAAAATTTTTCGAAAATTTTGATTTTCTTGAAAATGGCTCCAACGATTTTGATTAAAATGTCATATGTTTGAGAAATTTTGATGACAAATGAAATGTATATCCTGAATTTTCTGGCTATAGCCCCTGTAGTCGTATTTACTCTGGACGACTTTTGCATAACTGGTAAACCGTTAGAGATAGACCAAATTATACTGTACAAAAAATGTAGATCTTGCTAAAATACACAATTTATGTCTCAATAAATTTTCTTGTAGGGTGAACCATTTCAGAGATATTCCTTGTTATGTGTGTGAGTTTCGGAAAACTTAGAACTTTCGTGAAATGGATCATCGTTGTTCATTTTTTTTATATGTTAAGTGTGCAAAGACAACAGTATCTCAAACATTTGACTATCGCACAAAGCCTACTGTATTCTAACATTCCCCTTGCACCTACAAGGAAATAAGCAATAAGACAATTTGTACAAATGTTTATCTCAACTAACAAGAAAGAAGATATAGGAATAAGAGTTTGTAAGAATGGTTAGTTCAAGAGTAGAGAAAGTCATGTGAGTGCAACACATCAGATTTTTAATGTTTAAGTGATATTTATTTTCAGTTCAGTACACACAATCATACAGAGAGAGAGAGAGGGAGAGAGAGTGATAGAGAGAGAGTGAGAGAGAAAGAAAAAGAGAGTCATACACATATATACATACACACAGGCACCCAAACAAAAAGTCGGTTAAAAACCAAAGTTGGTACTTAAGTATAATATATTTCAAGGATGTGACATGAAAATTTTGAAGAAAGTTCATCCACTCTAAACTACCGTTTACATGGAACATTTTCCGAAAAATTTGATTTTCTCAAAAATGCCTCTAATGATTTTTATAAAAGTGGCATGTTTAAGATGCTTTTATGACAAATGAAATACATAATTTGAATTTCCTGGCTATAGGCCTTGTACTCCTCTTTACTCTTCATGATTTTCGCGTAACTGGCAAACCGTAAGAGATAAATCAAACCTTATTATACAAAAAATGGGAATCTCGTGAAAATGCGAGTTATGTACAAATGGATTTTCTTCGGAGATATTAATTGCTATTTGTGTGAGTTTTGCAATACTGAAGCTTTTTTCAAATGGAAGGTCGTTATTGACTTTTTTATCTGTTGTCCGTGTAAAGAGAACGGAATTTGAAAGCCTCCATATAGCGATCAGCTGTAAAATATTTGACTATTGCTCAAAGTCAACTGTATCCCCATATTCCCCTTGCACCTACACGAAAATTAATAATGTATTATTAATATTATTTCAGCTAACATGAAGAGTGAGTGAGTGAGTGAGTGAGTGAGTGAGTGAGTGAGTGAGTGAGTGAGTGAGTGAGTGAGTGAGTGAGTGAGTGAGTGAGTGAGTGAGTGAGTGAGTGAGTGAGTGAGTGAGTGAGTGAGTGAGTGAGTGAGTGAGTGAGTGAGTGAGTGAGTGAGTGAGTGAGTGAGTGAGTGAGTGAGTGAGTGAGTGAGTGAGTGAGTGAGTGAGTGAGTGAGTGAGTGAGTGAGTGAGTGAGTGAGTGAGTGAGTGAGTGAGTGAGTGAGTGAGTGAGTGAGTGAGTGAGTGAGTGAGTGAGTGAGTGAGTGAGTGAGTGAGTGAGTGAGTGAGTGAGTGAGTGAGTGAGTGAGTGAGTGAGTGAGTGAGTAGGGTTTAAGGGTCCGTCGGCAGCTAGGTCATTAGGGCCCCGCTAACATGGAGATAGAGGAATAAGAGTTTGCAGGAGTAGTTAGTACAAGAGTAGAGAAACTCAAGTGAGTGCAACAAACTAGACTTTGTATTTTATGTTTAACTACCGTTAATCTGAAAAATCATATCGGATGATGAATGACATGAGTGGAACGATGCTCAAATGAGCCCATGTTCCACAGAGCTTAAAATTACCCAAAGTTTGCATTCTCCGGATAAGGGAAAACCCATGCGAAACCTTATCCAGATAACGCACGCTAACTGAGATTCGAACTCGGGACCTATTGATTATGAAGATCACACGCTACCCCTGCACCACAGAGACGGGCTATCATAATTCTTGTTTTTTTCTTAGAAATATACCATGAAATTCATCTTAAAAGCATTATTAATTAACCTCAAGCTGGCCCTGTAGCTCAGTCGGTAGAGCGCCTACGGTGTAAGGGGACCCGTTTTCGATTCAATACTAGGAGCTGAGAATTTTTTCCTAGCCAATGTTATTCCCTATCCTGCCAAAGAGTCTGGAAGTATGAATGAGAATGTGAATGTGTGTTTGTTTGTGATCAAATGTATAAAACCCAAAGAAATCCAATGACAAGTGTTCACGAACTAACACCATTGCCAGTATGGCAATATGTTTCAAAGGTGAAAGGGTGCCTATAAGACCATTGCAGTTAAAGGATATGAATGGAGTAATTAAAAAAATAACATTTCCTTGCAACACAATTTGGAAATACTATTGTCCTATTTTTCTTATCAGCATTATTCTTATTGAGCCACGACTTTGTTAAAGTAATTTTAATTTCAAAAGTTACGTAAGCTCTGCCGTAGCTCCTAAAATACAAGTGTCATAAGTGGTTTACTCCGCTGTACCATATTGTCACCCATCGCATTATTGTCGGCACTACCGCAAAAGAGCCGAAGGAAAGAGACAGAGAATGGCCGCATTGTTGGGGCGCTTGCCAAAAGAGAGAAAAGGATAGAGACTTCGGGAATCTTCTGCTTTGTATTTCACCGCAATAACTGAACTTTCCAGAATAGTGCCTGGGAGATATAAATAGCGGTAAAGTGTGACAGACAGCGGACAGACGTATGTGAAGCGTTGAGTAGTCGTGCCGACGGAAAGAAGAGACGTATGCGAAGCGTTGAGGAGTCGTGCCGACGGAGAAGGGACAGTTTTGTGTGTTACGAATTCGGAGCCGTGCTGTTGGTGAATCGGTAAAGACTTTCTTGCTGTTGCAACGAGTGTACAAAGTTACTGTTTACGGAAATAAAAGTGTTTCTTTATCTCGACTACATCTGTCTTCTTTACTTTACACCCACCAAAAGTCACACTGGTGTCAGGAGTGGGATCCGTGGAATTGCTTCTAGTTTCGTTACATCGTCGTTAGAAGTTGCAACGTTAGAACCAAGGTGGAGGGAGATTCGGAAACCAGGATGATGGCAATGATGAAAGAATTCTTCTCCGAAATGAAGACAGAAATGTCCAAGATGAAGACGGCAAACGACAACCTCGCCGCCAAAATGAAGACGGCAAACGACAACCTCGCTGCCAAAATGGAAACGTCAAACGACAACCTCGTTGCCGAGCTGAAAGAGATGAAGACGGAGCTATCGGCGAAAATTGATGGCGAACTGATTGGCGTGACGGAAGACGTGGAAGAACTCGGCGAGAAGGTGGAAGACCTCTGCCAGCATGTGGACGTCGTGGAGGACGACGGCGAACGTCTTGGCGCCCTGGTAGTAAGAGTTGACGAGAGCGTCAAAGTACTGGATGCCAGGGGCAGACGGAATAGCGCGGAGCCGGGGAGGGAGCACCTAGTGGCCAAGGCGTAAGTTGCGCCCGTTTCAGATGATATGAGGGAAGACGTGGAACAACTCGGCGAACTGATTGGCTTGACGGAAGACGTGGAACAACTCGGCGAACTGATTGGCATGACGGAAGACGTGGAACAACTCGGCGAACTGACTGGTGTGACGGCAGACGTGGAAGAACTCGGCGAAAAGGTGGAAGACCTCTGCCAGCATGTGGACGTCGTGGAGGACGACGGCGAACGTCTTGGCGCCCTGGTAGTAAGAGTTGACGAGAGCGTCAAAGTACTGGATGCCAGGGGCAGACGGAATAGCGCGGAGCCGGGGAGGGAGCACCTAGTGGCCGAGGCGACAGTTGCGCCCGTTTCAGATGATATGAGGGAAGACGTGGAACAACTCGGCGAACTGATTGGCGTGACGGAAGACGTGGAACAACTCGGCGAACTGATTGGCGTGACGGAAGACGTGGAACAACTCGGCGAACTGACTGGCGTGACGGAAGACGGAAGAACTCGGCGAAAAGGTGGAAGACCTCTGCCAGCATGTGGACGTCGTGGAGGACGACGGGGAACGTCTTGGCGCCCTGGTAGTAAGAGTTGACGAGAGCGTCAAAGTACTGGATGCCAGGGGCAGACGGAATAGCGCGGAGCCGGGGAGGGAGCACCTAGTGGCCGAGGCGACAGTTGCGCCCGTTTCAGATAACGAAAGTGTATGTCTCGGGGAAGACAAAGGGGCAGTTCAGGGACGTTGTCGAGGATCCTCTGGAGGAGTGTGTCGGGTACGTAACCAACCAGGATATGACGTGGATGACGATCAGCAGGGAAGCGCACAAGCAAACGAGCAACACGCGAGAACCGACTTGGCGTGGGACATGGGGGGACCGTCGGAGCCATCCAATCACCTGACGCATAGTGCCGTGAACGGAAGAATGGCGGACATCATCGTGGACGGCAGGATACAGGAGAGGCCGTGCCGAGCACGAGTGAACACGAGTGCAGCGGTGGACGTGACTCGCGCGGATGTGGCGGGGGCTGTTGCCGGATCCATCGGAAGCAAGGTGGCTGCGAAGGTGCGCCAGAGAGGTCGGCGGACATGGTACTCAGTGAACCGTTTCCAAGTGCGCAGGATGGCCCGTCAACACACCAGGAAGAAGGGCAACTGCACGAGGGACCGTCAAGACCGGCGGTACTGTTGCAGAATTTTGAAGCAGGATGGCATACATCGTCCTACCCGGACCAAGGGACACTATCCAACAGCGATACCTAGGATCGTGCCTCCTGGAGAAGAGGTTCGATGGGTTAGTCCACCGGTGCGCAAGGGAGATGCCGTAGTGATAGTGCTGGTCGGGACGACCAACTCTGAGGAGGGAGCAGTGTCACCCATCGCATTATTGTCGGCACTACCGCAAAGGAGCCGAAGGAAAGAGACAGAGAATGGCCGCATTGTTGGGGCGCTTGCCGAAAGAGAGAAAAGGATAGAGACTTCGGGAATCTTCTGCTTTGTATTTCACCGCAATAACTGAACTTTCCAGAATAGTGCCTGGGAAATATAAATAGCGGTAAAGTGCGACAGACAGCGGACAGACGTATGTGAAGCGTTGAGTAGTCGTGCCGACGGAAAGAAGAGACGTATGCGAAGCGTTGAGGAGTCGTGCCGACGGAGAAGGGACAGTTTTGTGTGTTACAAATTCGGAGCCGTGCTGTTGGTGAATCTGTAAAGACTTTCTTGCTGTTGCAACGAGTACAAAGTTACTGTTTACGGAAATAAAAGTGTTTCTTTATCTCGACTACATCTGTCTTCTTTACTTTACACCCACCAAAAGTCACAATATTTTTATTTCCTACTTGTGAGAAGTGTTCCGCGACAAAGTGACAGACTCGCGTTCGGAATATCTGGGTTCAATTCCTGGGGCTGATCACTCTTATAATGGAGTTTTCCTAGTTTTTCCTAATTATTCTTCTTCTTAACTGGCACTACAACTTCATTAACTGAATGTTTTGGCCTTCTCTATGATTTTCTTCCATTCGATGCGATCTCTAATTAACTCTACCCAACTTCTTATTTCCATATGGTAAGTCTTGATTTATATCATCACTCCATCTATTTTTGGGTCTACTCCTTGATATAGTTTCGAAGGGCTTCCATAGATACGTCTTCTTAATTATTCTCTCATTTGGCATTATATAGGTATATAAGTGTCCTAACCAGTCACGTCTCAGCTCTGTTATAAAATGTATTATTGTTTGCTTCTTAATTGTTTAATTTAGCTCTTTATTTCTCAGGATCGTCCACTGCCCTCTATCTTTAATTGGTCCAAAAATTCTTCTTAAAATCTTTCTTTTAAAAATTAATAACCTTTGCTTTTGTGCTTCTTTAAGTACCCACGTTTCGGAGTCATATGTGACTATAGGTATTATAATTATATAATACATTTTTTTCGTACTTATAACAATAAGATGACTTTTAAATGAATTATTATACATAAAATAAGCTTCATTTCCAAGGATTACCCTCTCTTTCACTTCTCCTTCTATAGAATTACTAGTGTTTACTATGGACCCGAGATATTTGAATAAGTTTACAGCTTTTATTGTAGGGTTATTTATTATTAGCTCTTCCAAGTTTTGCCTAATTGACAAGTTGAATTATGGGCTGGTTCCCTTTCTGCTATGAATTCCTTTCTCCCATTTCCTTCATTTCTCTTCTCCTTTCATGTTTCGGTAGGATTAGTGGCTGTGCAGTGTCGGTCGGTGCCGCACAGGTGGCACGAATGCTTGCACTTTGGAAATAAAATTTATTTTCTATCCTGCCAAACGGCAGCCTTTTCCGAGCCTCCTCAGGTAAGTCAGGCTCTCCCCGATTCCGCCGGAGGGAAACCTTCTCTGAGCAGCTCTTCGGTATGACCAGGTGATCGTCATTTCCTTCTGTGTGCCAGCGTCCAGTTCCTAGTTCTGCCCAACCAATATTAAAATATATCATAAATTGTCTTTCAAAGTTAGAGAAATGGCCGTTCTCTTTGATTCTCAAGAGGAAACGACGTTTCCCTTTTGCTCCCTCAAATATTGTGTCCAAATTCATATTTGTGCAAAAGAGTGTGCTAACGTAAACTTCAACAGAGAGCAAATATTAGCAGCAGTTTAGCTTGTAGACGAGTGTGGAGAATAAGGAACAAGGAAAATATGATTTAAGTTAGGAAAATACTGTCAGCCAAAGACGTCCAAGGGAAGGAAGAAAGAAAAATAATAAAGATTAACAACAGAAAAAGGAAAACGACAGGAAGAGCCGTTTAGAACAAAGTAAAATTAGATTGAAGAGCTCGCTAGTGAAAGGATAACAACTCGACACAGGAACTTTTGTTTCGTAGTCAATTAGAGTGGTCCTTGGGCTCTGACAAATTAACATGCACACACACAGACAGAAGCGAACGCCAAGTTGGTCGCCTTCCTTCGGGGGAGGTTTTCTCTTCCTCAACTTCTTGTTGACTTTTCATCACGGGACTACCAAGTGAAGAGAGCAAATAAAGGTGTGTCCCTCGCTGGCTCGGCCGGTAATGGTGATTACAGACTTTCATTTTCCCAAAGCGAGAACTTGGTCTGCGACTGACGCTATCTGCTTAACGTAGTCGTGGCGTATCGGCGACGATATCCCGATCACTTCAGCACGGACAAGATACTTCCGGAGTGTGAACGTATCCTTAACAGATGCGGCAGATTTCACCGGTGGCTCGTCTACCGGCTGGCGATGATGCGGTAGAAGAATTTGGAGGCTTAGGTGCTCGCCTTTTCAGAGAGTCCTTTGACACTATCCTTCTTCTTCACTTCAAGGACTAGTCTTGTAGCCTGTTCCGACTTCACAATATCCATCTTTTCCTTGGTCTTCCTATATCTCAACTTCCTTTACTTGTCTACTTGTTTACTTCCGTTACTTGTCTAACTATCCTTTCTACTCCCAATCTTCCTACGTCCTCCACCTCGTTTTCCCTTCCTCTATTCTTTCATTCACGCTATATATGTTTTATTCTTTCCTTATTTCCAAATTCTTTATTTGGTCTCTCAGGGTACATCTTTTTGGTTTCCTTAGGAATTTCATTCCTGCAAACTGTATCCTTCTTTCATCTTTCTTAGTTTTCATCCAGGTCTAGCTTCCATATGTAAGCATTGGTGTTGCCATTACTTTATAGAGTTTTATCTTGGTATCTTTCCTGGTTTTGTTTGCTAATATTCCATTTAACGTAGCATATACCATTCGAAACTTATTAAGCTTATTGGAGATGTCATTATCATATTCATAACTTGCATCACACCCTAGCAAGTGAAAGTGAGATATATGTTCTATTGGTTTTCCATCTAGAGCGTATTGGGTATTAGAGCGTATTGGATATTTTCCTTTAAAGACCATAACTTTGGTTTTATTATCTGATATTTTCAAATTATGCATTTTAAACTTATAGTCCGTTGAGACAGTGGAAGGGGAAGATATAACCTTTCACTGTCTCAAAAGACTGAACAAAGTATAAGTACAAAAAAGGTAGAGCAATTTGTAAATCATCTTCCGTCTTTTATTTGGTCATAGGCAAAGCGTTTAAATACGCATTTTAGGTGTCAATTTTGTACCTAAGTTAACCTCTTACTCCCATTATCTAACAATACCATCGATATGTATGTCTTAGAGCTAAACTTTACTTTACAAAACTTTTGACATTCCTTGATATTTTTCTTTTCGTTCTTCTCCTTGACCCTCTTCTATTTAACATTACTCTTACTCTTCCGCCACCTCTTACAAAGTTATTCCACAGATCGTCTAATTCAGATATACGGCAAATTGCTAATTGATTTCCTATCCACGGTTTCCTTTACGGTAACGTAGCTTCTTTTTGAATGAATTTATAAGACTTTAGTGAATCCAAAGCTGTGTATTACGAATATAAACTATCCTTCTATTAGCTCTTCCTTTTTCTACGTTTGTGCAAACTTCCCCTTTATTTCCTTCCCTTTGACTGACAAGTCACTATTAATAAAAATATTTGCTCCTTTAAGTTTCTTAGCTCCGTGTAAAATTTTGCAGATAATACTCACGATATGAATTCTTCAATGATCATTCTCCTTTTGATTAGTTGCCTTCCCATCCAGAAAGCATCCGCTATGTTCCATCGACCTAGCTGCATTTACAGTCTATGTTTCAGAATATGTTCCACCTCCTCAAGAGTTAATTTTCCTCCCCTTTCTTCTAATTCGATAAACATTGGCGATTCCTATTTCCCAGTTTTTCTGTTCTTCCTTCAACTTCCTCCGGTTTTGATTTAAGTACATTAAATTATTCGCTTATATTTTGTTTAATATCCAAACCAATTCCATTCACCTTATCTCCTACGCGCTCTTCTAAGCCGTCCATTTTGCAAATCATTATTTCCACCACCCCACCTGCATCCATGATGACAGAGATACCGCCAATAATTAGTGGAACTGGCTTGTAATTTTGGCGATTAAGATATACTTCAACATCTCAACTTCTCTTATCATTTTTAGCTTGATCCTCATCATTACAAATTGCTCATTGCCCTATAAATAGCCAGATATACTCTTATTATAACTTGATTCCTTCTTCTACAGATCAGGAATTGTTACATAATTCAATCTTTTCCGTTCGTTATTTAATCAGTAGTGAAATGAAAAAGGAATTGATTTAATTACAGTGATTTCTTTCCAGTTAATATGCACTATTTTATGGTATATGGTGATATTCTGTACTTAGATAATGGCTTGTAAGAAAGCTAGGGCTACAATCAAAGCATGTCCATGTGTTTTAAAGTGTAGACATCCGAAGGAAACCTCACGCACTGAGACCAGAACAGACCTATTGTGGCTAATACCCTCCCGAAGGAAGGGATGAAGTGAGATAACCACAGAAGGCCACAGGCCGCAGGTAAACAGGCCGCGGAGACGCACGGAAGTCTCTAACAGGTGCCGAAAGTTCTTCACCCCAGCGCCAACACCAGGACAGCGACCACAACGCCGTCCCAACGCTAAGAACAGCATTTACAGAACACAAGCATCCGTCCCAACTGTGCGACACCGTCATGAAGGGGAAATTGTGGAAAAGAAATCATGGTATGAGATTAAGCATGTCAGCAGTCACCTAAGTAATATAGGTAAACCACGCAAAAGCCAAGAGTTAGAATGGTCGAATGATGGGGATCAAACCCACGACCTACCAAATGCGAGTCGCACACGTTATCGCGGCCCCACTTCGCTCGGTTACTATGTGTTTTACTCAGTACAAACAAATTACAACTACAGTTATAATTACTTAAGGTATGATTACAGGCTTCTTACTTTTGGTAAGCCTTCGCCTTTCTATCATTACTTCACATTTTGAAGGTTTTAACTCCTACAAAATTGATTGTCCTGAAAAAAAAAACAAAAAAAAAACCAAAAAAAAAAACGTTCTCATATTTAGAGAGGCGGTAGCGTGGTACAAAGCAAGGAAAGGAAACCTCTTATATGTCTGGATGCAATATATGCTGAGTTATGGCTTTATTTTGTAGGCGCGGTATATCTTTTAACTCCGAGCACCTTGGCAAGATACAAATGAGGAGACATTATTGCTCGATTGGTGCATACTTTGTAGTAAAACTGCAGTACTGTAATTTGTTTTATTACTTTTTTTTCTTTTAGACAGCTGGAACTTTTAACACGAGACATTATGACAGACACAGAACTTCATGGTGCCTGTTAGCTAATCATTACTATTCTCTTTTCTCTTGTGCAAATAAATTCTGTGGGCACAAATGATAATTATGTCACCGGCTTTACAGCGTGATTTCACAGCGTTTTTAGCTATATAATACCGTAAGGCGTGGCAAGCCCATGTTTGGATGTCGTGTTGACTCACCCGCTATTAAATTTTATGTCAATCATGGTATCAATGCTTGGGTAGACATTCACGTCGACTTCTTTCCATGCGTTCTAAACCACAAATGAATGATGCTAGGTATCATCACTTCCTTCAGAAGCAATTAATTATCTGTCTTCTTGGAGAGCGTGCCATTATATGAATGCCTAGTAATGACGTATGATGGGATGTCGGCCCATTTTCATCATAGAGATAGGCGACACCTAACGTGAGTTATTTGTATGCTACGGATTGGTTGGGGATCTCTCCATTTTTTCGGAGATGTGCTTTATTACTCCCAGCAATAATGGAAGAAAAATGTGTGCAACTTCCAATCCCTCTCCCCCCCCTCTCTCTCTCTCTCTCTCACTTTCTCCTGCCACTAGATTTATCGAGAACGAATGTGCACTTCTATGTAATAATACTAATTTTTGTAGTATTATAAACATTTAAAAACAGTGTGATACATTTGGTTTATTAAATTTATTTCATTACAGAATTATTGTAGTAGTAGTTTGTTAACTAACACATCTCTATTGTATGCTCTCTTGTTTGCAAATAAGTGAAAACACAGTTTTCAGAGAGAATTCCAGCAGTCCAGTTCAAGAGCGCTCAAACCTTTGTCCATTGCAACAACGATTGAGTTCATAGGTCCTAATTTTATTTGAAGTGGTGGTAAGAAAATGTCTTTCAGTTTCACCAATGGAACGTTTGTTACAATCCTGCAACTAGGTCCTATTTGTGTAAGAGCAGGCCAAATCCTTCTGTTATAGGACTCTGCTGACCACGGTTATTGCATTCACAAAGAAAACAGCAATATCTTGTATACCCATATTGTAATCCTGTAACTATCCGAATTACTTTGAAGTCACCATATATTTGCCACTTGTGAACGTTATATAGAATTTTATTCAACAAAAGTTCCATAATGCTGTATGGCTCCTTCATTTTAGTGGCATAACCTGCAGGAACAGAAGGATATACATTGCAATTGTGAAAGAGGACCACTTTGAGGGTAGTTTTGGAAGCATCAACGAATAATCGCGATTCCACTGGTAAATGTTTCACTCCCATAGCACTAAACAGACCATTCATGTCATTATACATACAGTGAGTCCTCCACGACAAAGAGTGGTGCAAAGGCTGATGACGTCAAAAGCAAGAAACTTTCTTTGTCTAGTAAACTCCACTGTTTTAGATGTGAACCCAATAGTTCAGCTTGTGCTTTAGAAAGACTCAGGTCTCTAACAAGATCATTCAAATCATTCTGTATCAAGATAAGTGGCATCATTTCTTCATAATCGGAATCAGTGGTTGCATTCTTTGTTTCTGTACTAACTTCGACCTGGGTTTCATCTTCGAATGACCATGTGTCTGGAGGAACGAGGAAAGGTAAGGAGGAACTGTGCGGTTTGGGTCGAATAGCTGACAACGTAGAGATACTTGATTTTCTTTCCATCCTTGCCCTTCTTCCCTGATATTTTAACCATGCAGAAATGGCAATCATTTAAGTGACTGGTTGATTCCCTCCATAACATTGGAATAACAAAAGACATTGCGGTTTTACCTTTTTTCTTCACCCAACCATTACGACGAGACAAACAGTTCACACAGACAAGATGTGGTGTCCGTTTCCGGTCCTGTTTTTGGCCCTGATTACCTAACTTGCATCCAAAGTGAAGATAATTTCTTCATTACGGGAGTCACATATATGGATTATTATTATTATTATTATTATTATTATTATTATTATTATTATTATTATTATTATTATTATTATTATTATTATTATTATTATTATTATTATTATTATTATTATTATTATTATTATTATTATTATTATTATTATTATTATTATTATTATTATTATTATTATTATTATTATTATTATTATTATTATTATTATTATTATTATTATTATTATTATTATTATTATTATTATTATTATTATTATTATTATTATTATTATTATTATTATTATTATTATTATTATTATTATTATTATTATTATTATTATTATTATTATTATTATTATTATTATTATTATTATTATTATTATTATTATTATTATTATTATTATTATTATTATTATTATTATTATTATTATTATTATTATTATCTATTATTATTATTATTATTATTATTATTATTATTATTATTATTATTATTATTATTATTATTATTATTATTATTATTATTATTATTATTATTATTATTATTATTATTATTATTATTATTATTATTATTATTATTATTATTATTATTATTATTATTGTTGTTGTTATTCTTATTGTTATTGTTATTATTATTGTTATTTTTATTGTTATTGTTATTCTTATTGTTATTATTATTATTGTTATTTTTATTGTTGTTATTATTATTCTTATTGTTATTGTTATTATTGTTATTGTTATTGTTATTGTTATTATTATTATTGTTATTTTTATTGTTATTCTTATTCTTATTGTTATTGTTATTATTAATATTATTATTGCTATGATTATTATCATTATTATTATTATTATTATTATTATTATTATTATTATTATTATTATTATTATTATTATTATTATTATTATTATTATTATTATTATTATTATCATCATCATCATCATCATCATCATCATCATCATCCAACCGGCTTAATCACTTTGGACTTTTTAGCATTGATTTTTTTTACAATGAATAGGGATCTGGCCTAATGCATCAACCCCCAACCTGGAGGACCAAGAATTTTTTATTGAGGTGTTCTTCCTCTAGCCTTTGACGAACCAACGCCTCACTGCAAGGCAGGAGCTGCTAGTTTTGGTCTTCCCCGGGTATTTTATTTCCCCGGTACCCTCCATATCTGGCGAGCATTCCCCTATCCGCCACCTGGGGAGGCACCCGATGGCAGACTAGCAACTCCTCACGGGCTAGTGAAGTACCGAAAAATAAACGAGCAGCTAGAGGAGTTTCAATAGTGATTAAGAATAAATTTAAAAAATTGGTTAAAAGTTGGCAACCAATCAATGAAAACATTCTTCAAATGAACATAGACATTTTTGGAAAGAAACTTACAATATTAGGGGTGTATGGAATAGGTGAGGATGAAAATCTGTTGACAAAAATTGAATTTTATGATTTACTAAATAATGTTATAAGTGAAATTGGTAATTCTAGAGAAATTATATTGGCAGGGGATATGAATGGTAGAATAGGTAAAAGATTTAATAGCGAGATAGTAGGTCCACAGGGGGAAGAGATTTTGAATGATAATGGAGGAAGATTGATTGAGTTATGTGAACAACATCCATTGAAAATTTTAAACGGCTTCTATCAACACAGAGACATCCATACAAGACACCAGGATACATTAGGTTCGAAGTCTATAATTGATTACATAATTGTTAAACAGAAAACAGAATTAAGAGTTCAAGATGTTCGAGTTTTTAGAGGCCCCACTTGTGGTAGCGATCATTATTTAGTAAATGCTAATATATATATATATATATATATATATATATATATATATATATATATATATATATATCCCATTTTACCATAACCCACAAGATAATGATATCTCAAATGGCAATTTGGATTGCTTGATAGTCCCACAATATAATTTAAGAGCTTTAGAGGATGAAAGTACTGTATATCTCTATGAAAAGAGGTTAGATGAAAAATTACAAGAGACAGATTTCCCTACAACTGAGGAATTATATATGTATGTGACTAGTAAGATACAGGAGGCAGCAAAAGAAGCTCTAGGAGAGAAAAGGGTAGAAAATAAACATAAACATGTTTATTACTGGAATGAAAATATTAAAAAAGAAATTGAAATTAAGAACAAGAAATACATTAAATGGATGAATACTAAGAGTAATGAAGACAGGATGGACTTCAAAAAGCACAAGCAAAAGTAAGAAAATTAGTTGCAAATGAGAAGAATAAATTTTGACAAAAAACATGTCATAAATTCAACATTATATTAGTGGAAAAAGAAGCACTGAAGCTTGGAATGTTTTAAAAAATTTAAGATGTAATAATAAAAATGGAAATAAATTAGGAGACATTCCTGTAAGTACTTGGAAGAACCATTTTGAAAATCTATTACAAGAACATCGAAAGGAATTTCTGAATGTGAATTATGAAATGGAAACAGAAGGCATTAATATAGTTTTAGACATAGAACTAGTAAAGTTAGTAATTGGACAACTTAAGAATGTTAAGGGCTGTGGAACAAATGGTATTTATCCTGAACTTATTAAACAGGGAACGGACAAACTATTTGAAATGTTGAGACTACTTTTGGAAAGATGTTTAAATGGTGAAGAGATACCAAAATCATGGAAAACAGGGCTTATATCCGTCATCCATAAAAAAGGAAAAAAGGATGATTGTAATAATTAAAGGGGTATTGCAGTACTTAACACAGTAGAATATATGGAAAAATTTTGAAATATATGTTAGAAGATTATTATAAGGGACAAAAACATGAAGAGCAGGCAGGCTTCCGAGCTGGCAGATCAACGACTGATCACATTTTTGTGGTAACGCAGTTAATGGAAAAGAAATATGTTAAAGGGCAGTCATTACATCTTTTATTAGATGATTTAGAAAAAGCTTATAACTCCGTTCCGTTACAAAAATTATGGGAAGTATTAAAGAATAAAATAGACAATAAGCTTCTCTTAAATGCCATTGGGAAATTATATGAAAATGCAACTTCCGGAATCAAGATAGGAAAGAACATTTCGGAGGAATTCCTAGTAACAAAATAATTACGCCAAGGGTGTTGCCTGTCTCCAACATTATTTAAGATATATATACAGCAAGCTTTATCCAATTGGAAGAAGAAATGTAAAAATATGGGAATACCTATTAATAACTCCACAATTTATACACTGTTATTTGGTTATAGCTCAATATTATGATGACATAGAATATATGACTAGAAAACTTATGGAAGAATACACTAAATGGGGTTTAAAAATAAATTTGGAGAAAACACTATATATGTCTTGTGGGGATGAAAGGAAAGACTTGATTTTGGAAGATGGAATGGAACGTATCAAAGGACGAGAAGAATGTGAATATTTGGGGGATAAAATAAATTCAAACTGCAGTCAGGAAAATGACATAAAATATAGAATCCAGAAAGGTAGATCAACAATAGCTATGTTGAACGGAATTTTGTGGGATAAGGCATTAGCAGTGGATACAAAATTACAAATCTACAAATCTATAATAAGAAGCACTACAACTTATGGAGCGGAAACATGGCACCTAAACACAAACCTGAAATTAAAATTGCTTTCTACTGAAATGGATCCACTAGGCATTCTAAATTAGAGAAAATTAGAAATACAACTATTAGACAAAAAATGAATGTTAATGATACATTATTAGATTTTGTAAAATACAAACAATTGGAATGGTATGGTCATACACGTAGAATGATGGAAACAAGATTGCCGAGACAAGTTTTGGAATGGATTCCACCAGGGAGAGGAAAGAGGGGAAGACCGCGGAAAACCTGGATATAAGGAGTAGTATGAAGGAGAAGAATTTAGAAGAGCGGGATTGGGAAATAAGAGAAGAATGAAGGAAGAAGATACGTACTTAAACACTTTGGATACAGGAAGATGTGATCTCACATTGTAAACCTGTTGATAAATAAAATTACTATTATTATTATTACTATTACTATTATTATTATTATTATTATTATTATTATTATTATTATTATTATTATTATTATTATTATTATTGTTATTATTATATATTATATATTATTATTATTATTATTATTATTATTATTATTATTATTATTATTATTATTATTATTATTATTATTATTATTATTATTATTATTGTTATTATTATTATTATTATTATTATTATTATTATTATTATTATTATTATTATTATTATTATTATTATTATTATTATTATTATTATTATTATTATTATTATTATTATTATTATTATTATTATTATTATTATTATTATTATTATTATTATTATTATTATTATTATTATTATTATTATTATTATTATTATTATTATTATTATTATTATTATTATTATTATTATTATTATTATTATTATTATTATTATTATTATTATTATTATTATTATTATTATTATTATTATTATTATTATTATTATTATTATTATTGTAATTCCTATCCCACCCGTGTTCTGTTACAGGCACAGCACAGTTCACCCACGCCACTGCTGTGACAGAGTGGTGAAGAAAGAAGTTGCAAATAGAAAGCAGACTGTTAGCATTAAATACAATGTGACAAGTAATGATGGCCGAGTATTGTCACTATGCACTACAAGTTTCCAAGGAATCACAGGGGTGTCAAATGATAGATTATCTGCTGGCTAGAAAATTTCACTTATCTGGGAATGCACCAAAGGAAACAGAGGAGGAGACAGAACAGGAATGTTACACAAGGGCATTACTGCTGTTATAAAGCAAGATATTAGGAAACACAGATGTACAGAAAGCCACTATGGAAGAGCAAAATCAAGGAGAGGATATTTACCTCCAGAACTTAATATCAGAAAAATGTGAACCGACTTCTGCAACGAAAGAAGATTAAGAAACCTACCAGTCTGCTCATTGTCAAAATATAAAAACATATTTTACAATTTCTTCAATCTTTCATTCCGTGTTCCACACACTGACACATGCTCAACCTGCAAAATGGGACTGATGAAGATTAAGAGAAAGGCAGATGTGGAAAAGAGAAACGAACTAACAACCATGTACAGGCTGCACAAGCACTAATAAAGGTGAAAGCTTACTTCTTCATATTGTTTGAAATTTCTTTGTGTGTATTCAATATGGGCGTTATATAAATAAAAAAAAATATATTGTCATTGCGAATGTAGCACTACTTAGTAACTTTATACCTAATAAACTAGGCCTTATAAACGTTAATATGTTGGTTGTATAGTACATTATGTATTATAAAAAGGTGAAAATAAATAAAAAAAATAATAAATACATAAATAAAAAGCAACAAAAACAATAAATGACAAACGTAACAAAACTTCATATGTTAATTTCTCGCGTATGCATAAAAGTTCATCAGCATTTATCGGTTTTTGAAAAAAACTGCATTTTCAAACCCCAAATTTGCACTAGTTAAACTATGCTGTTTGTTTCTTTTCACATTCAATGAGACAGTGTCAGGAAGGAGGATTGAATCATTAATATAGTTGCTGTGCTAACCAATCAGTATTGCCAATAAATAGAAAAAACTGTTTTTCTCAGGAACGCATTTTGTGCATTTATTGAGTTTTGAAAAAATTGCTAATATTTCCTACATTCTACACAGGACAAGAATCGAGTTTTGCAAAATCTGATTTCACAGAACGATGCAGAAGGTGAAAATTATGCCAATAGTATATATAACTCAATTACGTAAAATTTTTCATCCATTGAGTTTTGAAAAAACGCTCCTCCTCTGCCGTCACTTAGTGCCGATTTGCCCCGGTGCGTTCTGCAACTCTTTTAACCACAAACGGTTAGCTTCTCACCATAGTGCCGGATTAAGTGGGTCACCTGGTATAATAATGTCAGTCAGTACAAGTAACTTACATCAGTAGAAGTAGAAGTATACATATGGAGTCTTAAGGGACACTGGGAGTGAAAAAACGGCGGCGCCGTGGCCGTGCGGTTAGCGCGCTCGCCTACCACCTAGGTGGCCCGGGTTCGATCCCAGAGACCCGCATGTGGTATTCGTGGTGGACGAAGCGGCATCAGGGCGGGTTTTCTCCGGGTGCTCCGGTTTCCCCCGCCATCTCATTCAACCGGTGCTCCATCTTCATTCCATGTGTCATCAGTGTCACCGCTTGCGGTGCCGTAGTAGTAAAAGCGGGCGTTAAACACTACAACAACAACTGGGAGTGAAATTTTGGTCAAAATTGTCAAAAAATCGAAAATTGTTTTTTTACCTTAAACTGTTCCTGGAACACCTGTGCATTTGGATCAACTAACATTTTTCATATCCCACACTCCATGTGGTCATTACGGCCCTTTCAAATAGTGCTCTTCCCTTAACGTACACAGTATGTTCCTATATAAAGGCCTGTTTTTCTCAAAACTACATTTCTGCATATTCCAAAAGAAGGTCGCGCCTGAGTTATGCTTCAAATTCAATGAAAATTTCCAAAAGTATTCATAAATAGCAGCTAAACAAAACTATGATTCAATATTATGTTATCATTAACATGAATTCCAAAAACATTTTTTTTTGTATTAAAAAAATCAATAATTTTTAAGATTAAATTTTCTTTGTTATTAAAAAAATATGTACATCATAATCAGCAAACGTATTTGAAATGTCTCTTCATACAATTGTTACCCATGTTTTAGAGTACCAGTTCCACGAATATAAATGAATTTTGAAAAGTCAATAGACGCGAGCTATATTTTGAAAATGTTCCTATTAAGTTCATAAAATAATTTATACATCATAAACGAATTATCCAATTTTAATGAAATTTTGTATACCTCCTATTCTTACATAAATGCAAACGCAAGTAAAAATTTCAGAAAAATCTATCAAGAAATGTGGAACTTTCAAATTTCACTCCCAGTGTCCCTTAAGTTTGGCATTTATATTATAAATACATTATCGATTAACTCCTTATGAATAATTCTTTTAAAGTTACACTTATTTAACTAAATTGAACAAGGCGGAGTATTGTTGTATAGTTCAAAAGCCATATTATGCTGGTCATTGGCATTCACTGTGGGCCTCTATTTGGGCAAGTATTATTTCTAGTGCTATGTTCATGGATTGCATTAACAGAAATCATTAAATGTAAATTGTTTCTGGCATACATCACTAGTCACAAAACATGTAACCCAACAAGAGTCATATTGCTTATTTGATAAACAGAGCTTACAATAAACACTCCACTTAACATTTGCCAGTAATTCATGACACTCATTTGCCAGTAATTCATGACACTCTTTTGCAAAACAAAAACAAAACGCTATTAACAGGGGCAAAATTTTACCACAGCAGTAATCCATAAGTAATAATACTTTAGAAAGTGTCAAAGTATGCAGCCTTACGGAAAAGATGTTTAAATGCCATATAATATAAAACAGAGACAATCTGAAACAAACATGGTGCCCTAAACCAACATAAATTTCCTTAAATTGCATGAAAAGTTGATAAGGAAATATTTTTACAGCATTCTCTTTAACATTCTGTTCTAAAAACTTACACAATTGGTGAAACTTCAATATTCAATGGGGTTCAGGCACAATCTTCTTTATTGGTAGAAAAGAAAAACATACCTTTCGTTACTTAATCATACATAATCTTCCCTTAAACCTCGAGCAACTGTATTCCTTTCCCCGTATTTTTTAATAATACTACATTAGAAGCTCTATACTCAAGTTTTTTCGACTCGGAAAACACACAAAAGCCTTTTAAGCAAGAGCTTAAAATGCTGCAAAACTGACATTTTTATGTAAGCGCTATTAAATGCATTACAGTAATTTACTGGATAATTTAGGGTATATCAGATCTCATCTCCGAAACGTTATTTAACAAAGTCCACGGGGTCAGTAAATGTCGAATGAGGGCCATTTGTTTTTCAATCTTGATGCGTAATGAAATGCAATGGCTCGCCATGTAGCACGATGCTTACAAAACTCTCATTGTAAATTAGAACACACCCTGCTGTTATACATTAATGGATTTATGAATACTATCCCTGCTTCACATTTATTGCTGTGAAGAGCTATAAAGTTTTCAGAGTTAGTTATGCTTTTCAAGAGATTATAATTGTGAAACATAGTGAAGAACGAAGAGTTTAGCCTCCCCAAAACAAAATATCCGATCATTTAGACACCCAGTTTTCTCTATCCATTACATATTAGCATATTAGTTTATGTACTATAGCATTCGCAAAATAAATGAATATATATATATATATATATATATATATATATATATATATATATATATATATATATATATATATATATATATTTATAACTACAATATATATAACTAAAATAAACGAATGAACGAAGGAACGAACGAACGAATGGGCGAACGAACGAATGAATGACTGAGTGAACGAATAAATTAATAAATAAGTACTAGATAATAAATACAAAAGCAATATGAGTACAGTGATAAATTTCGCATATTGAGTGCTACAAATTACATGCTGTATTTTCAGTGCCATACTAATCAAGAGAGTAAACAGATTTATGTTTTTCGGTGCCATATAACCCATTAACAGCAATTGTCCTCATAAAAGGACAGTTTAGCAACAACAAAATATATATTAACAACATACATATAGCCTTTTTCATTAAAATACACATGATGTCAAATTTAAAATACACCCATATGTTCTTGTTAACAAAGTTTAAAGAAGGGAAATGAACTTTATATAAAATAATTTGTTCAGGATTTTATATGCATAAGTGATGATAAAGAATGACGCCTTCCAATGAAAACCCTGGTCTAATCTGTTTATTATTTACACATGATTTTTATCCCATAAGTTTAGTGTTTAAATCAACAGTATTTTATTAATCTGTCATTGATGTGTTTATCAAGGTTAGTGTTATTGTTGAGAGTTTAGTTCCAATTGTCACCGGTCGGTTGTGAGATATCAAGAGGAAAACTTTAAGGACCGTGTTTCTCCAAGGTAAGACAAATTTTTACGCACGTTTTATTGATGATATATTAGTTGACCTTTATTCTACAAAGAATGAAAAATAAACCTGATTTAATTGGATAAATTTGAATATGTGACGTAACTGTAACATACGTCGGTATAATTTCAGATTACACATCATTATGCCAAGAAGAAATGCGTTTGGGATTGAACTTCTGAAGTTAGATGAGGCTTCTGGTTACTTAGAGCAGAGTTAGACGATCCTAGTGAGTGTGTTGAAGATGCATATCATATTGTTCTTCCACCTGATGACGTACGTGAATTAACTGATGAATTTGACTTTTACGACAATCTAACAAGAGAAGCTCATGTAAGTGATGTACCTACCAGGCAGGTGAGAATTACAATATAATTTGAGAAGTGAGAATGACATTGAAACTTTTACTTCAACATCAGAAAATGCCTTTCATATTGAGCTACATGGTGCAACCCA
>JAUKNM010000157.1:145000-157500 GCA_030765045.1 Tenodera sinensis
TATTATTATTATTATTATTATTATTATTATTATTATTATTATTATTATTATTATTATTATTATTATTATTATTATTATTATTATTATTATTATTATTATTATTATTATTATTATTATTATTATTATTATTATTATTATTATTATTATTATTATTATTATTATTATTATTATTATTATTATTATTATTATTATTATTATTATTATTATTATTATTATTATTATTATTATTATTATTATTATTATTATTATTATTATTACTATTACTATTATTATTCCTATTACTATTATAATTATTATTACTATTACTATTACTATTATTATTATCATTATCATCATTATCACCTTCATCATCATTATTATTATCATCATCATCAGCATGATCATCTTCATCATCATCACCTGCAGTAACGTCAGTCATTGCATTTCACCACGGCCGTCATAAACTCTATCAGAGAACAAAACCTTTAGTCCCATTCATGAACTCCTTAACAGACTCACTCACTCACTCACCCGCTGGTGTACTCAGCGCTTTTTATCGCCATACTCGTTAGACTGACTCACTCTCGAACAGCGTAAGAGTCACCTTGCCAAGAATTCCTCAATCGCCAGACTGACCCACTCTCAAGCACCGCAGGACTTACCCCCCCCCCCCCCCATCCGGCCAGACTTCATCGCACGCTAGACTGACTCGCTCTCCAATACCGGAACACTGACCTAGCCCGACTTCCTCACTCGCTAGACGGAATCTCTATCTAATACCAAAAGACTCACCATGCCAGACTTCCAAACTCGCTAGACTGACTGGCTCTCCAATACCGGAAGACTTTCCTTGCCAGACTTCCTCACTCGTTAGACTGACTCGCTCTCCAATATCGGAAGACTCACCCTGCCGGAGTTCCTCACTGGCTAGACTGACTCGCTCTCTAATACCGAAAGACTCTCCTTGCCCGACTTCCTCACTCAGTAGACTGACTCGCTCTCCAATATCGGAAGACTCACCCTGCCGGACTTCCTCATTCGCTAGACTGACTCGCTCTCCAATACCGAAAGACTCTCCTTGCCAGACTTCCTCACTCGCTAGACTGACTCGCTCTCCAATACCGAAAGACTCTCCTTGCCAGACTTCCTCACACGCTAGACTGACTCGCTCTCCAATATCGGAAGACTCACCTTGCCAGACCTCCTTACTCGCTATACTCACTCACTCTCCGATACCGGAGGACTCACCCTGCCTGATTTCCTCACCGGCAGGACTGACTCGCTCTCCAATACCGGAAGAGTCACCTTGCCAGACTTCCTCACTCGCTAGACCGACTCGCTCTCCATTACCGGAATATTCACCTTGCCGGAGTTCCTCACCTGCTAGACTGACTCGCTCCCCAATACCGGAAGACTCACCCTGCCGGAGTTCCTCACTCGTTAGACTGACTCGCTAGAAACCCTCGCTTTCCAATACCGGAAGAGTCACCTTGCCAGACTTCCTCATTCGCTAGACTGACTCGCTCTCCAAACTCGGAAAAGTCACCTTGCCAGACTTCCTCACTCGCTAGACCGACTCGCTTTCCATTACCGGAACACTTACCCTGCAGGAGTTCCTCACCCGCTCGACTGACCTGCCCTATAATACTGGAAGACTCACCTTGCCAGGCCTCCTCACTCGCTAGACTGACTCGCTCTCCAATACCGGAAGACGAACCTTGCGAGACTTCCTCAATCTTTAGTGTGACTCGCTCTCCAATACCGGGAGAGTCACCTTGCCAGACCTATTTACTCGCTAGACTGATTCTCCAATACAGGAAGACGAATCTTGAAAGACTTCATTACTCGCTAGGCTGACTCGCTGTCCAATACCGGAAGATTCAACGTGAAGGAATTCCACAATTGCTAGACTGCCTCGCTGTCCAATATTGGAAGACTCAGCCTCCCTGAGTTCACCACCCGCTAGACCGACTCGCTTTCCAATACCGGAAGACTCACCCTGCCGGAGTTTCTCACCTGCTTGAATGACTCGCTCTCCAATACCTGAAGACTCACCCTGCCAGAGTTCCTCACCCGCTAGAATGACTCGCACTCCAATACCGGAAGACTCAGCTATTGGACTTTCTCACCCGCTACACTGACTCGCCCTCCAATACTGGAAGACTCACCCTGCAGGAGTTCCTCACCCAATAGGCTGACTCGCTCTCCAATACCGCAACACTCACCTTGCCAGACTTCCTCACCTGCTAGACTGCCTCGCTCTGCAATACCTGAAGAGTCACCTTATCATGACTTCCTCACTCGCTAGACTGACTCGCTCTCCGATACCGAAAGACTCTTTCCCAGACTTCCCCACTCGGTATACTTACTCGCTTTCTAATACCGAAAGACGAACCTTGCCTGAATTCCTCACTTGCTAGACTCACCTTCTCACAAATAGCGGAAGACTCAACGTACAGAAGTTATTCACTTTCTAGACTGACTCGCTCTTCAGTACCGGAAGGCTCACCTTGACGGAGTTCCTCACTCGCTAGACGACCTCGCTCTAAAATAATGGAAGACGCACCCTGCCGGCCTTCCTCACATGCTAGGCTGACTCACTCTCCATTACCGGGAGAGTCACCTTGCCAGATTTCCTCACTCGCTAGCCTCACTCGCTCTCCATTACCGGCATATTCACCTTGCCGGAGTTCCTCACCTGATAGACCGCATCGCTCTCCAATACCGAAAGACTCACCCTGCCGGAGTTCTTCACTCGCTAGACTGACTTGCTAGACGGACCTACTTTCCAATACCGGAAGAGTCACCTTGCCGGACTTCCTCATTCGTTAGACTGACTGGCTCTCCAATCTCGGAAGAGTCACCTTGCCAGACATCCTCACTGCTAGGCTGATTTGCTCCCCAATACCCGAAGAGCACCTTGCCAGACTTCCTCAATCGCTGGACTAAATCGCTCTCTAATACCGAAAGACTCACCTTGCCTGACTTCGTCACTCGTTAGTCTGTCTCGCTCGGCAATAGCGAAAGAGTCAGCCTGCCAAACTTCCTCTTTCGCTAGACTGCCTCGCTCTCAATTACCGGAATATTCACGTTGCCGGAGTTCCTCACCCGCTAGACTGACTGGCTTTCCAATGGCGGATCAGTCAGCATGCATGAGTTCCTCACTCGCTAGACTGACTCGCTCTCCAATTCCGCAAGACTCACCTTGCCAAACTTCCTCACCTGCTAGACTGACTCGCTCTCCAATACCTGAGGAGTCAACTTGCCAGACTTCCTCATTCGCTAGACCGACTCGCACTCCAATATCGGAAGAGTGACCTTGCCAGACTTCCTCATTCGCTAGACAGACTCGCTCTCCAATACCGGAACACGAACCTTGCCAGAATTCCTCACTCGCTAGACTGACTCGCTTTCCAATACCGGAACACTCACCTTGCCAGACTTCCTCACTCGCTGGACTGACTCACTCTCTAATGGCGGAAGACTCACCCTGCAGGTGTTCCTCACCCGCTAGACTGACCTGCTGACCAATACCGAAGGACACAACTTGCTAGACTTCCTCACTAGCTAGACTGACTCGCTCTCCAATACCGGAAGACTCAACTTCCCGGAGTTCTTCACTTTCTAGACTGACTCGCTCTCCAATAACGGAAGGCTCACCTTGCCGGAGTTGCTCACTTAATAGACGACCTCGCACTAAGATAAAGGAAGACTCACCCTCCCGGCCTTCCTCACCTGCTAGACTGACTCGCTCTCCAATACCGGAAGACTCACCTTGCCAGGCTTCCTCACTCGCTAGCCTGACTCGCTCTCCAATACCGCAAGACTCACCTTGCCAGACTTCCTCACCTGCTAGACTGACTCGCTCTCCAATACCTGAAGAGTGACCTTGCCAGACTTCCTCATTCGCTAGACCAAGTCGCACTCCAATATCGGAAGAGTGACCTTGCCAGACTTCCTCACCGTAGACTGACTCGCTCTCCACTACCTGAAGAGTCACCTTGCCAGAATTCGTCACTCCCTTGACTGACTCGCCCTCCAATACCGGAAGAGTCACCTTGCCAGACTTCCGCACTCGCTAGACTGATTCGCTCTCCAATACCGGAAGACTCTGATTGCCGGAGTTCCTCCCTTGCTAGATTAACTCGCTCTCCTATACCGGAAGACAAAACTTGCCGGAGTTCCTCACTTGCTGGACTGACTTGCTCTCCAATACCAGAAGACTCACCCTGCAGGAGTTCCTCACACGCTAGAGTGACTCGCTCTCCAATACCGGAAGACTCGCCCTGCCGGAGTTCCTCACTCGCTAGACTGAGTCGCTCTCCAATACCTGAAGACTCACCTTCCCCGACTTCCCCACTCGCTAGACTGACTCGCTCTCCACATACCGGAGGACTCACTTTGCCAGGCTTCGTCACTCGCTAGACTGACTCGCTGTCTAATACTGGAAGAGTCACCATGCCAGACTTCCTCACCCACTAGACTGACTCGCTCTCCAATACCGCAAGACTCATCTTGCCAGACTTCCTCACCTGCTAGACTGACTCGCTCTCCAACACCTGAATAGTCACCTTATTATGACTTCCTCACTCGCTAGACTGACTCGCCCACCAATACCGTAAGAGTCACCTTGCCAGTCTTCCTCACTCGCTAGTCTGACTCGCTCTCCAATACCGGAAGACTCTACTTGCCGGAGTTCCTCACTTGCTAGAGTGACTCGCTCTCAAATACCAGAAGACTCACCCTATCGGAGTGGCTCACCCGCTAGACTGACTCCCTCTCCCATACCAGAAGTCTCACCCTGCCGAAGTTCCTCTCCCGCTAGCGTGACTCGCTCTCCGATACTGGAAGACTCGCCCTGCCGGAGTTCCTCACTCGCTAGACTGACTCGCTCTTCAATACCGGAGGACTCATCTTGCAAGACTTCGTCACTCGCTAGACTGATTCGCTGTCCAATTCAGGAAGACGAACCTTGCCAGACTTCCTCACTCGCTAGACTGACTCGCTCTCCAAGACCGGAAGAGTCACCTTGCCAGACTTCCTCAATTGCTAAACTGACTTGCTCTCCAATACTGGAAGACTCACCTTGCCGGAGTTCTTCACTAGCTAGCCTGACTCGCTCTCCAATACCGGAAGGCAAACCTTGCTAGAATTCCTCGCTTACTAGACTGACCTGCTCACAAATAGCGGAAGACTCACCTTGCCAGAATTCCTCACTAGCTGAACTGACTCGCTCTCCAATATCGGAAGACTCAACGAGCCGGAGTTATTCACTTTCTAGACGGACTCCCTCTTCAGTATCGGAAGGCTCACCTTGCCGGAGTTCCTCACTCGCTAGACGACCTCGATCTAAAATAACGAAAGACTCACCCTGCCGGCCTTCCTCACCTACTAGACTGATTTGCTCGCCAATACCGGAAGACTCACCTTGCCAGGCTTCCTCACTCGCTAGACTGACTCGCTCTCCAATATGGGAAGACTCACCTTGGCAGACCTGCCCACTAGCTATACTGACCCACTCTCCGATACCAATTGACTCACCCTGCCAGATTTCCTCACCCTCTAGACTGACTCGCTCTCCAATACCGGAAGGCTCACCTTGCCAGACATCCTCACTCGCTAGACTGACTCGCTCTCCAATAGCGGAAGAGTCACCTTGCCAGACATCCTCACTCGCTAGACTGACTCGCTCTCCAATACCGGAAGACTCAACATGCCGCAGTTCCTCACGCGCTGGACAAACTCGCTCTCCAATACCGGAAGAGTCACCATGTCAGGCTTCCCCTTTCGCAAGACTGACTCGCTCTCCAATACCGGAAGACGAACCTTCCCAGACTTCCTCACTCGGTAGACTGACTCGCTCTGCAATACCGAAAGACTCACCCTGCCAGAGTTTCTCACCCGCTAGACTGGTTCGCTCTCCAATACCGGAAGACACACCATGGCAGACTTCCTCACCCGCTAGACTGACTCGCTCTCCAATACCGCAAGACTCACCCTGCCAGATTTCCTCACTATCTAGCCTGACTCGCTCTCCAATTCCGGAAAAGTCACCTTGCCAGACTTCCTCACTCGCTAAACGGACTCGCTCTCCAATACCGGAAAACTCACCCTGCAGGTGTTCCTCACCCGCTAGACTAACATGCTCACCAATACTGGAAGACTCACCTTCCTGACTTCCTCGCTCGTTAGACTGACTCGCTCGCAAATAGCGGAAGAGTCAGCATGCCACACTTCCTCAGTCGCTAGACAGACTCGCTCTCCATTACCGGAAGACTCACCTTGGCAGATTTCCTCACTCGCTAGACTGACTCGCCCTCTAATACCGAAGGACTCACCTTGCCAGACTTCCTCACTCGTTAGGCTGACTCGCTCTCCATTACCGGAATATTCACCTTGCCGGAGTTCTTCACCCGCTACCTTGACTCGCTCTATAATACCTGAAGAATCACCTTGCCCGACTTCCTCCCTCGCTAGACTGACTCGAGCTCCAATATCGGAAGACAAACCTTGCCAGATTTCCTAACTCGCTAGACTGACTCGCTCTCCAATACCGGAAGACTCACCTTGCCAGACTTCCTCACTCGCTAGACTGACTCGCTCTCCAATACTGGAAGGGTCACCTTGCCAGACTTCCTCACTCGCTAGACTGATTCGCTATCCAATACCGGAGGAGTCACCTTGACAGACTTCCTCACTTGGTAGACTCGACTCGCTCTCCATTAGCGGAAGACTCAGCCTGCCGAAGCTCCTCACCCGCTAGACTGACTCGCTCTCCAATACCGGAGGACGAACCTTGCCAGACTTCCTCACCCGCTAGACTCACTCGCTCTCCTATACCGGAAGACTCAACACTCCGGAGTTCCTCTCTTGCTAGACTGACTCGCTCTGCAATACCAGAAGGCTCACCCTGTCGTAGTTCCTCACCCGCTAGACTGACTCGCTCTCCAATACAAGAAGACTCACCCTGCCGGAGTTCCTCACCCGCTAGAGTGACTTGCTCTCCAATACCGGAAGACTCGCCCTGCCGGAGTTCCTCACTCGCTAGACTGAGTCACTCTCCAATACCGAAAGACTCACCTTAACGGAGTTCCTCACACACTAGAGTGTGTCGCTCTCCAACACCGGAGGATTCACCTTGCCAGACTACCTCACTCGCTAGACTGACGCGCTCTCCAATACCGGAAGCGTCACCTGGCCAGACTTCCTCACTCGCTGTACTGACTCGCTGTCCAATACCGGAAGAGTCACCTTGCCAGACTTCCTCACTCGCTAGACAGACTCGCTCTTTAAAAGCAGAAGAGTCACCTTGCCAGACTTCCTCACTCGCTAGACTTAGGCGCTCTCCAATAGCGGAAGGCTCAGCATGCCACACTTCCGCACTCGCTAGACTGACTCGCTCTCCAATACCGGAAGACTCACCCTGCTGGAGTTCTTCACCGGCTAAAATGACTCGCTGTCGATTACCTGAAGGCTCAGCTATTGGAGTTCCTCACCCGCCACACTGACTCACTCTCCAATAACGGAAGACTCACCTCGCTGAAGTTCCTCACCCGCTAGCCTGAGTGGCTCTCCAGTAGCGCAAGAGTCAACTTGCCTGACTTCCTCACTCGCTAGACTGACTCGCTCTCCAATAACGGAAGACTGACCCTGCAGGTGTTCCTCACCAGCTAGACTGACCTTCTCACCAATACCAGAAGACTCACCTTGAGTGACTTCCTCACTGGCTAGACTGACTCGCTCTCCAATACCGGAAGACAAACTTTGCCTGAATTCCTCACTTGCTACACTGACCTTCTCGCAAATACCGGATGACTCACCTTGCCATACGTCCTCACTAGATAGACTGCCTCGCTCTCCACTACCGGAAGACTCAACTTCCCGGAGTTCTTCACTTTCTAGACCGGCTCGCTCTCCAGTACCGGAAGGGTCACCTTGCCGGAGTTCCTCATTTGCTATACGACCTCGCTCTCCAATACCGGAAGAGTCACCTTAACAGACTTCCTCACTCGCTAGACTGACTCCCCCTCCAATACCGGAAGACTCACCCTGCCGGAGTTCCTCACCCGCTAAACAGACTCGCTTTCCAATACCGGCAGACTCAGCCTGCCAGAGATCCTCACCCGCTAGACTGGTTCGCTCTCCAATACCGGAAGACTCACCTTGCCAGACTTCCTCACCCGCTAGACTGACTCGCCCACCAATACCGTAAGAGTCACCTTGCCAGTCTTCCTCACTCGCTAGTCTGACTCGCTCTCCAATACCGGAAGACTCTACTTGCCGGAGTTCCTCACTTGCTAGAGTGACTCGCTCTCAAATACCAGAAGACTCACCCTATCGGAGTGGCTCACCCGCTAGACTGACTCCCTCTCCCATACCAGAAGTCTCACCCAGCCGAAGTTCCTCTCCCGCTAGCGTGACTCGCTCTCCGATACTGGAAGACTCGCCCTGCCGGAGTTCCTCACTCGCTAGACTGACTCGCTCTTCAATACCGGAGGACTCATCTTGCAAGACTTCGTCACTCGCTAGACTGATTCGCTGTCCAATTCAGGAAGACGAACCTTGCCAGACTTCCTCACTCGCTAGACTGACTCGCTCTCCAAGACCGGAAGAGTCACCTTGCCAGACTTCCTCACTCGCTAGACTGACTCGCTTTTTAAAGCGGAAGAGTCAACCTTGCCAGACTTCCTCACTCGCTGGACTGACTCCCCCTCCAATACCGGAAGACTCACCCTGCCGGAGTTCCTCACCCGCTAAACAGACTCGCTTTCCAATACCGGCAGACTCAGCCTGCCAGAGCTCCTCACCCGCTAGACTGGTTCGCTCTCCAATACCGGAAGACTCACTTTGCCAGACTTCCTCACCTGCTAGATTGACTCGCTCTCCAATACCGCAAGACTCACCTTGCCAGACTTCCTCACTCGCTAGACTGACTCGCTTTTTAAAGCGGAAGAGTCAACCTTGCCAGACTTCCTCACTCGCTGGACTGACCCGCTCTCCCATACCGGAAGACTCACCCTGCCGGAGTTCCTCACCTTCTAGACAGACTCGCGCTCCATTATCGGAATACGAACCTTGCGTGATTTCCTCACTCGCTAGACTGACTATCTCTCTAATACCGAAGGACTCACCTTGCCAGACTTCCTCACTCGTTAGACTGACTCGCTCTCCATTTCCGGAATATTCACCTTACCGGAGTTCCTCACTATCCAGACTGACTCGCTCTCCATTACCGGAAGACTCACCCTGCCGGAGTTCCTCACTGGTAGACTGTCTCGCTCTCCAATACCGGAAGACACACCTTGCCAGGCTTCCTCACTCGCTAGACTGACTCGCTTTCCAATATCGGAAGACTGACCTTACCGGAGTTCCTCACTTGTAAGACTGACTCGCTCTCCACATACCGGAAGAGTCACCTTGCCAGACTTCCTCACTGGCTAGACTGACTCTCTCTCCAATACCGGAGGTGTCACGTAACCAGACTTCCTCACTCGCTAGACTGACTCGCTCTCCAGTACCGGTAGGCACCTTGCCAGACTTCTTCACTCCATAGTCTGACTCGCTCTCCAGTACCGGTAGGCACCTTGCCAGACTTCCCCACCCGCTGGACTGACTCGCTCTCCAATACCAGAAGACTCAACCTGCCGGAGCTCCTCACCCGCTAGACTGACTCGCTCTCCAATACCGGAAGACACACCCTGCCAGACTTCCCCACCCGCTGGACTGACTCGCTCTCCAATACCGAAGGACTCACCTTGGCAGACTTCCTCACTGGCTAGACTGAGTACCTCTCGAATACCGGAATGGTCATCTTGCCACTCTTCCTCACTCGCTAGATTGACTCGCTCTCCATTACCGGAATATTCACCTTGCCGGAGTTCTTCACCCACTAAACTGACTCGCTCTCCAATACCGGAAGACTCACCCTGCGCGAGTTCCTCACCCACTCGACTGACCTGCTCTATAATACTGGTAGACTAACCTTGCCAGGCTTCCTCACTCGCTAGACTGACGCGCTCTCCAATACCGGAAGACGAACCTTGCGAGACTTCCTCAATCGTTAGACTGACTAGCTCTCCAATACCGGGAGAGTCACCCAGCCAGACTTCTTCATTCGCTTGGCTGACTCGCTATCCAATACCGGAAGACTGACCTTGAAGGAATTCCTCACTTGCTAGATTGGCTCGATCTCCAATATCGGAAGACTCACCTTGCCGGAGTTTCCCACTCGCTAGACGGACTCGCTTTCCAATACCGGACGAGCCACCTTGCCTGACTTCCCCATTCGCTAGACTAAGTGGCTCTCCATACTCGGAGGGCTCACCTTGCTAGACTTCCTTACCTGCTTGAATGACTTGCTCTCAAATGGCGGAAGAGACATCTTGCCAGACTTCCTCACTCGCTAGGCTTACTCGCTCTCCAATACCGGAAGACTCACCCTGCCGGAGTTCCTTACCCGCTAGAATGACTCGCTCTTCAATGCCGGAAGACTCAGCTATTGGAGTTCCTCACCCGCTACACTGACTCGCTCTCCAATACCGGAAGACTCACGTTGCCAGACTTCCTCACTCGCTAGACTGATTGGCTCTCCAATACCGGAAGGCTCACCCTGCCGGAGTTCCCCACCCGCTGGACTGACTCGCTCTCGAATACCGCAGGACTCACCTTGCCAGACTTCCTCACTGGCTGGACTGAGTACCTCTCGAATACCGGAATGGTCATCTTGCCACTCTTCCTCACTCGCTAGACTGACTCGCTCTCCATTACCGGAATATTCACCTTGCCGGAGTTCTTCACCCACTAAGCTGACTCCCTCTCCAATACCGGAAGACTCACCCTGCTGGAGTTCCTCACCCGCTAGGCTGACTCGCTCTCCAATAGCAGAAGAGTCAGGTTGCCAGACTTCCTCACTCTCTAGACTGACTGGCTCTCCATTAACCGAAGACGCAACCTGCAGGTGTTTCTCACCCGCTAGACTGACCTGCTCACCAATACCGGAAGACTCACCTTGCCAGACTTCCTCACTGGCTAGACTGACACGCTCTCCAATACCGTAAGACGAACCTTGCCTGAATTTCTCACTTGCTAGACTGACCTTCTCACAAATACCGGAAGACTCACCTTGCTAGACTTCCTCACTAGCTAGACTGACTCGCTCTCTAATGCCGGAAGACTCAACTTACCGGAGTTCTTCATTTTCTAGACTTCCTCGCTCTCCAATACAGGAGGGGTCACCTTGCCGGAGTTCCTCACTTGCAAGACGATCTCGCTCTAAAATAACGGAAGACTCACCCTGCCGGCCTTCCTCACCTGCTAGACTGACTCGCTCTCTAATACCGGAAGACGAACCTTGCCAGACTTCCTCACTCGCTAGACTGACTCGCTCTCCAAAACCGGAACTCTTCCCTTGCCAGACTTCCTCAGTCGCTAGACTGACTCTCTCTCCAATACCGGAAGAGTCACCTTGCCAGACTTCCTCACTCGCTAGACTTAGTCGCTCTCCAATACCGGAAGACTCAGCCTGCCAGAGCTCCTCACCCGCTAGACTGGTTCGTTCTCCAATACCGGAAGACTCACCTTGCCAGACTTCCTCACTCGCTAGACTGACTCGCTTTTTAAAAGCGGAATGGTCACCTTGCCAGACTTCCTCACTCGCTGGACTGGCTCGCGCTCCAATATCGGAAGACGAACCTTGTCAGACTTCCTCACTCGCGAGACTGTCTCGCTCTCAAATACCGGAAGACGAACCTTGCCAGTCTTCCTCACTCGCTAGAGTGACTCGCTCTCCAATACCGGAAGACTCACCTTGCCAGACTTCCTCACTCGCTAGACTGATTCGCTCTCCAATACCGGAATGCTCACCCTGCCGGAGTTCTTCAGTTGCTAGACTGACTCGCTCTCCAATACCGGATGACGAACCTTGCCAGACTTCCTCACCCGCTAGACTGACTCGCTCTCCAATACCGCAAGACTCACCTCGCCAGACTTCCTCACTCGCTAGACTGACTCGCTCTCCAATACCGGAAAACTCTACTAGCCGGAGGTCCTCACTTGTTCGATTGAATCGATCTCCTAAACCGGAAGACTTAACTTGCCGGAGTTCCTCACTTGCTAGACTGACTCGCTCTCCAATACCAGAAGACTCACCCTGTCGTAGTTCCTCACCCGCTAGACTGACTCGCTCTCCAATACGAGAAGACTCACCCTGCCGGAGTTCCTCACCCGCTAGAGTGACTGGCTCTCCAATACCGGAAGACTCGCCCTGCCGGAGTTCCTCACTCGCTAGACTGAGTCGCTCTCCAATACCGGAAGACTCACCGTGCCGGAGTTCCTCACTCGCTAGCGTGAGTCGCTCTCCAACACAGGAAGATTCACCTTGCCAGACTTCCTCACTCGCTAGACTGACGCGCTCTCCAATACCGGAAGAGTCACCTGGTCAGACTTCCTCACTCGCTGGCTGACTCGCTGTCCAATACCGGAAGAGTCACCTTGCCAGACTTCCTCACTCGCTAGACTGACTC
>JAUKNM010000157.1:162500-172500 GCA_030765045.1 Tenodera sinensis
GCCGTCCCAATGCTGCAACCATTTTTTCTGTCTTTCCAGCTACGTGCTTTATGTGTGCCCACATGCTCACATTGTGTCCTAATTGAATTCCAAGATAATTCAGACATTTTTAGCTCTCATTTCCTGGTTGCCAATATTGATGTAAACATCATTTAGTGTCCTCCGTCCTCTAGAGTAACTATTTCGGTTTTCTCAGGCGCCATAATTATTCTCCTCTGGGTCATCCAGATATCAATTTTGCTCATGGACCAAACAATCTTTTCCTTCACTTCCGCTCTTGTATTTCCTAATACGAAGAGTGCTTTTAAAGTAAGTATCGTTTAAATGTTATGCCACTGCAGCGCTGCAGTCGAGATTCTGAGTATGCGCAATGTCTTCAGTCATTAGGAAGCCAGGCGCAATTGTGAACGACCGTCACTTTATTTTCTCCCATTGTTTGAGCGTTTCGAAATGTTCACAACAATCGAACGACCCGCCGACTGTGAAGTCAGATCAGTGATTCGTTTTTTGAATACGAGAAATGTCATTTTATTAACTACTCATCCCCACTTGTGTGAAGTTTATGGGGAAACACACACAACTTAAATTCAAGATTTGATCGCATCATTTAATTGAGAAAAAATTGACCATCCTCCTTACAGTCCAATTTGACATCAAGGGATTTTCATCTGTTTCTTGGTGGAAAACAGTTTAACCACGTTGATGTTAAAGAAAGAAGTGCAGACTAGGCTTATATCACAGGCGGCAACATTGTTTGATAAAGGCTTACAAAGAACTGGTTACGGTAAAGGGCTAAATAAGGCGATAACTAAATGTAGAAATAGTGAAAGGCGTAAGCTTATAAATGATAAAAAAGCAAACCAAAATAGCAAATTACTTCACTTCGGCGGTAAGGGCAGTTAAATTAAGAAATGGAGAGTCTAGCGACGGAGATAATATTGGAACTATATTTGGTGTGGATAGTGTAATACATAAATAAACAAGCTGATCCATGTAATACATAATATAAACTAAAGGAATATCCACATGGCCTAAGGCCTGAATAAAACCTAATTCACTTAACAAGCTTTGGCTTCTTTTATCATCAAATTTGTCTTTCTGTACTGCGCATAGTAAAGGTAAAAGTAAAGGGTACAGTACGGAGGGAGACACCTTGCTCACCTCGCCCTACACAGGTCTATTGTGGCTACCATCCCCCAGGAGGCAGGGATGAATGAGAGAATCGAAGGGGTACTATCAGACTCGCAGCTAGACAGGCCCACCAGAGACGCGTGGAAGTCCCTAACCAGTGCTGAGATGCCTTCATCTCGGCGCTAGGCCCCGTCAAGCAGCCAGGATCACTACGCGAGTCCGGGTCGGTATCGCACGAAGCGTCCCTCCCCCCTCGACGAAGGACAAGGGCAACCAGACGCCACCCAGCGCCCAGAACAGCAGTTACCATGCGCAATCATCCACGCCATCTGCCCGTTACTGCCCACACTACACGGCTGGAACTGCACCGCCTGAAAGATGATAAGGAAATGGAATGAAACGAAATGATGGAAAGGAAACCGTGGTATGAAATAATGCACCTCAGCATTCGCCTAAGTGACGGGGGAAACCACGGAAAAACCCATATCAGAGTGCGCGGCCACGGGGAACGAACCCGCGACCTTCCGAATGCGGGCCACAGACGTTACCGCCTGAGCCATCCCGCTCGGTACTACGCAGAGTAAGTAGGGGAAGTATTGTATTCCAACAAATTCAATGTCGAAATTTCACTGGAAATATGTTTTGAGGATCCCTGAAAGTATTTTCAGAAAAAGGTCCTTGTGTGTGACTGTGTTTCTGATTGGTTGTGTGTGTGTGTGTGTGTGTGTGTGTGTGTGTGTGTGTGTGTGTGTGTGTGTGTGTGTGTGTGTGTGTGTGTGTGTGTGTGTGTCTGCTGCCTGCCTGCCCACCCGCCCGCCCGCCCGCCCGTCCGTCCGTCTGTCTGTCTGTCTGTCTGTCTGTCTGTCTGTGAACAGTATACCTCCAAAACGAAAAGTCGGTTAATAACCAAAATTGGTATTTAAGTTTAAAAGCTTTCAAGGATTTTGATGAAAATGCCATTTCTTCAAGATATTTTTCTAGCAAATGAAATACATATTTTGACTTTTGTGGCTATGGCCCATGTAGCCGTGTTTACTCGTGATTAGTGAGCGGTTGGTGCTATAGCAGAAGGCACATTGCCGCCGCAGCTACCTCCCACCGGCCGTCTGTCCACCAGTGTAAAATAAGGTACCTACTGTACAAGGAAATAAGCAATAAGACAGATTCTCCAATTGTTTATCTCAACTAAAATGAAGATAGAGGAATAAGAATTTGTAAGAATAGTTAGTACAAGAGTAGAGAAAGTCATGTGAGTGCAACACATCATATTTTTACCTTCTGTACTGCGTATATTCAAAACGAAGTTAAGGAAGTGAATTGTAAACAAAAATATCAAACACTTTAAACATTCGCTTAGCAAATAGAATTTAACCTATAGGAAAATTAACTTACAGGACCTAGCTCAGCTTGTGAGTACATTTGAACTAGCCTTACCTTGGTAGTGGTCCTTTCCCCAAGGGATATTACAAACAATCTTTACTGCGTATGGTAAGTAGGGGAAGTATTTCATTCGAGTCAAGGCTTGTCTAGATTTCACCGGAAATATACGTTTTGAGGCCCCTTGAATCTGAAAAAAAAAGGATTCCTAGAGAAAGGTCCTGTGTATATGGGTATTTGTGTGTGTGTGTGTGTGTGTGTGTGTGTGTGTGTGTGTGTGTGTGTGTGTGTGTGTGTGTGTGTGTGTGTGTGTGTGTGTGTGTGTCAGTCTCAACAGCACAACTCAAAAACGAAAAGTTGGAATTTAAGATTAATAGGTATCTTTTAAGACTGCGACACGAAGGTTTTGAAGAAAATTCCTCCACCTTAAACTACCCTTTACATGGAATTTTTTTTAAAAATTTTGATTTTGTCAAAAATAGTTCTAACGATTTTGATTAAAATGAAGAAATAGGCAAAATCTTACTGTTCAAAAATTGCAGATCTAGTTAAAAGGCAATTTATGTCCAAATGCATTTTTGTGGAACGACACATTTCGGAGATATTCCTTGTTATTTGTTTGAGTTTTAAAACAAGGACTAGTAAGAATAATTTGTACAAGAGTAGAGAAAGTCATGTGAGTGCAATATATCAGATTTTTACTTTTTCTACTGCTTGCCCATGGTAAGCGAAGGAAGTGACGTACTATAGCCCACTATTATTCTTATACCCACAACAAAATATGTAAACGTGTAATGAAAGTTTTTCTCAATTAACAAGAAGTGTTGAGAAACAATAAACTTTTGTAACAGTAGTTTGTAGATGAGTGAGTAGAGTAAGTCATTTTAGGAACCCTGGGGCCGAAAAATGAAAAATTATCAAATAGGCGATTTTTAGGTTTATGCATTTAAATATTCACCAAACCTTCAGTCATACGTTGTCACTTAAATTTTTTATATTCCACAATTTTTATAGGTCTAGGACAATCTTTAAGCGCCATATGCACTACATTAAACGCCGCTTTTCTGTTTAAATTTTCGGCAGTATTTGAACAAAGTATGGGCCAAAGGAACTCAAAAACGTCCAAATTCAGCCGAAATGAGTAGCTGAAAGGCATCTCTCCACAAGGGAAAATCTATGAATCTGAAAAAGAGACTTCTAGACAAAAGAGGTAAGGTGTGACAAACAGGTAATCTGACCCATGATCGTGATGTGTATGTAGAAATATTGGTTTTTCTAGACTTTACATTTTGATACCCCATCTGCTCCACGCGCATTAAATTTTGTGCTATGCTCCTAGAATTTTTCCAGCATGTGCTTAATTTATCCAGGTCGTGAAGGCCACATAACTGGCCGGGAGGAATCGGAATGCTGACCACGTACCACCCTCCAGTACTGCATCCCACCAATGACGCCTGTAGTGGGCAGAGGTGGAGGACGCAGTGGCTGGACGGTAAGGCTTGGCTCTTCATGGGCTGTTGAGCCGGGGCTTAGTTTAGCTTAGTTTGTGCTTCATTTATGTGTCTTCAACTTCAGTCTTTGATTTCAAAACATGAAAATCCTTTTATCCTTAAAAAATTAAGAACAAAAAAGTTAAAATAATATTTTCATTTTCCATCAAAGCAAACAAATTAATTGCTTTAAAAGTAATCCTTTTTTGTTCCTGCCAGACATTGATAGAGTTTGTTGGGCAATCAAATTTCATAACATAACTGGCGGACCCGCCAGGCCTTGTCTTATTCAAGCGTTGTACATCCAAAAATTATAACATTTTAAAAATAAAATGTAAATTGTTTGAAGAGCTTTGATGAAAAAAATATGTAACAAAATTATTTTTAGAATACCTGACGCCACCACGTCTACAGTTATCGCAACTCGATCTATCAATTGCGTGTATGCCATCAATCTATCTGTATGCTATAAATTTAAATTTACCCAGTACAAACTTAAAAGAAAAAAACTGAAATTATTTTCATGACAGGTATATTTTTTAAAGTTCAAAAAATAAGCATCGAAATATATTTTTAATCTTAATACAGTAACACCTGCCTTCAACGGACCCTTGTTAAGCGGAAATCTGTCTAAAATGGAAATATTTTATGGTCCGTAAATTTAAGGTTGAAAAACACGCTAAATTCCCTTTATTAAACGGAAACTGTCTTACGCTGACAACGAAAATCATATTACGCATTTTAACGGAAAATTTCCAGTTTCGGAATGCAGAGTTTAGAAAATTTCCAGGCACAAAACTACATCAATGAAGGTGCTTTCAATTGTAGCGCCCTGGAATATGCCAACATAGTGATGAGCAATCTGAAACAGACACGGTTGATATGGATGTCTTAATTGAGAATATGTAAAGTCGGATAGTAGAAGAGAAGGCGGAGGAAGATGAAGAGGAATATGTCCCTCTGTTGGAAGAAGAGTGTAGGCTAAAGACTTATCGGGATGCTGTCAAAGGTTTAAAGGAACTTCAACAATTTGCCCTATAGCCAAACATCTCGGATATGTTTGGTGTGATTTCTCAGGCCAAAGTTTTTGTGGAAGTTGAGGAGCTAAGCAGCAATTTGTCCAGAAAGCTCTCCTTCACTACTGGAAAAACTAAATGAATAGTGTATACAGCTATTTTTCGTTCATTATGTTTTGGTGTGTATTACATGTATATATTGCAGCAGAAATATCTAAATACACACAATAGAATAATGTACGTACATATATTTTTACGTCATACTGTCCATTTATGTATGTTAATGGTTTAATTTTCCTAATAGCCTAGGCCTGCCTTCGTTTAGCGGAAATCTGTCTTTAACGGAAATGTTCGAGTGAATGAGTGTATAGGGTTGAAGAGCCCGTCGACATTATTTCAAAATTGGTAATGGAATCTATAGAAGGTATAACTGTAATTTTTTCTACTTGTTTAGTTGTTTGACGCCCATTCCTACTGCATGCGGAACCACAGACGGTAGACACTGATGATGTTGAAATGAAATGATAAAAAGCAAGGACATGTTTGAAGAAAACGTTTCAGGCTTAAGTTTAGGATACCTCCCGGCATTTAGAAGTTATGAACACCACGGAAAATCTTCAAGGAGGACAGTCCTGTTGGGATTTGGAACTCGGACGTCCCGTTCACGAGTCCATGTCTTAACGACCTCGGCCACCAGAGGTTGATTATCTATACAGCACCTTAATAAGGAGTAGTGGAGGCTACAGTGTAACTTGCACATGTGGTCACCTTAGTTTTCGCAGAGCACAGAATAATTTCCCTACATAAAGGAAAAATGGGAGAGCTGGTTGCCCTCCTTGGCAGACCCACGTTTGTTGGTAACGTTATGCCATTTAGCCGCAGCAGAAAGACTGTTCCCTGGAGAAATAAAAATGTTGCTGCCTAGCAGTGGTCAGCCGAATCTGGAACCCAAGGGGCAACAGGAAAGAGAAGGGGGAAAAATGAAATTTCACTGCGGCCTTGTCAGTGATTACGTACGTAAATCTAATAAACTGGACTGCCTCTCTGAGCTCGTTATGTACCCTGCTGGATTATTCCCAGAAAGAGCGAGAAACCTACAAAAATACGAAATTGCGTTTTTCTTTGCTTTGTGCTTTTACTGCAGAGCCCTAAATCGGCAGCTGCTGATTTCTTTCACCAATTCTTGGAGTTAGGCTTCCATAGTGTTCCCTTTTTATAGGGTGCTTTTGTTTCTTAGGATATCAAGAATCCATACACCCTAGGACTTCTCTATTTCCAAAGCCTTCCACTGTCATTAGGAAAAAGGTCTCCATACGTACAGTATCATCTCCTGAAATGGTAAAGGAATAGGTATTAGTAGTAGTTAATAATAGTATAAATAATAATAATAATAATAATAATAATAATAATAATAATAATAATAATAATAATAATAATAATAATAGTAATAGTAATAGTAATAGTAATAGTAATAGTAATAGTAATAGTAATAATAATAGTAATGGTAATACTACTACTACTACTACTACTACTACTACTACTACTACTACTACTACTACTACTACTACTACTACTACTACTACTAATAATAATAATAATAATAATAATAATAATAATAATAATAATAATAATAATAAGAACAACAATAATAATAATAATAATAATAATAATAATAATAATAATAATAATAATAATAATAATAATAATAATAATAATAATAATAATAATAATAATAATAATAATAATAATAATAATAATAATAATAATAATAATAATAATAATAATAATAATAATAATAATAATAATAATAATAATAATAATAATAATAATAATAATAATAATAATAATAATAATAATAATAATAATAATAATAATAATAATAATAATAATAATAATAATAATAATAATAATAATAATAATAATAATAATAATAATAATAATAATAATAATAATAATAATAATAATAATAATAATAATAATAATAATAATAATAATAATAATAATAATAATAATAATAATAATAATAATAATAATAATAATAATAATAATAATAATAATAATAATAATAATAATAATAATAATAATAATAATAATAATAATAATAATAATAATAATAATAATAATAATAATAATAATAATAATAATAATAATAATAATAATAATAATAATAATAATAATAATAATAATAATAATAATAATAATAATAATAATAATAATAATAATAATAATAATATTCACAGTCCGGCTATGTCTTTGTGCAGTATGAGTTTAGAAACCCGCTTGGCTCCCACTTTATTTAGTATATACATTGCTGCTGCTGTTGAAGAATAGCAGACAGGCAAAATTGATTTTAAAATAGGGGATATATTGTTAAACGCAACTTAATTTGCAGATGACCAAGTCATTCCTTCCACTTCAGAAGATGAGCTTCATAGAGTAACATATAGGATACAACAGACTAGAAAATTATAGTTTAGAAATGTGCTAATAAGTCTAAGATTATGGCTTTTGAAGGATAGTTTCCAGTACGATCGAAAATAGTCATTAATGCTGAAATAACAGAACAAGTGAGCAGTTTTAATTATTTGGGATGCTGCATGTCCCACGAAGGAGAGAAAGACAACAATATAAGCTTGATAAGTTCCAACAAATTTGTGAAACTATTCAAAGAACATTAAAAAACAAAGCTAGAATAGAGACAGTTATGAAATTAAACTGCTTGCAGTCCCTCTACTTTTGGTAGTGAAAACTGGGTCCTCAAGAGAGCTAAACGGAGGTTAGAAACAGCTAAGATGCAATTCCTTAGACCAATATCAAGTTACACATTAAAATATAATATATCTAATATTCAAATACGAGAATAATGATATTAAAATCACCGACAACGCTTACTATGTTGTCCGGTATGGCAAACTGACCGGAAACACACGGTTTGGATGCTGTAGCGCATCAAAGTGGGAGATGTGTGTACGTTCAAATTTCGCCAATAAACACAACATCGTGCTGTTTCCGTTACAAACGGGCTTCGAACTGTGTACCTCCTGCGTTACTGCAGAGTCTATATCGGCAGTGTTGAGCCTCATACTCATAATCCAATACATGCAATTGTCTTTGAAGATTTTCCGTGGACTCGAGCAATAAGGTCCTCCGCTGACGTTATAGGAATGCCATACACAACTCTTCATACAATTCCATAGAAAATAGTCATGAAGTGTCAGTTCTGGCGTCCGTGCTGGTCATTGAACTGGTCCACCTCTACCAATCCATCGACTTGGATATGGGTCATTGAGGTGATTCCGCACATTTACATCAAAGTGTGCTGCAGCTCATGTCGGCGATTTCCACAGCTGTGGAACGGTACACGTTGCACTCCTGCTAATAAGGTTACTTACTGGAGACCACAAAAGTAATGCAGTAGGATGCGCAGCAAGGAATTTAGCACATGTGCAGTATTGTTATTGTGCTGAGATCGTTCATCCCAGTACACAGATGACTAAAGGGTTGCATACCTTCCGTATTAAGATACCAAAACGAATGTAAAATTGTCACAATCGTTCGTTCTCATACTTCGACGCTCTGCAGCGTCCAAACCGTGTGTTTCCGGACATGGGTTCCTATTTGAAAACCAATCAGCTTGCTGTCCCCTACAACATACTAAGCGTTGTTGATGTTTTTTTGGAACACCCAATATATATATGCTGTTGTGTGGGACGTCACACTGATTGGTTTTCAAACAGGAACCCGTGTCCGGAAATGGGTTGTGTGTGTGTGTGTGTGTGTGTGTGTGTGTGTGTGTGTGTGTGTGTGTGTGTGTGTCTGTGTGTGTGTGTGTGTGTGTGTGTGTGTTTGTGTGTGTGTGTGTTTAAGCTGTTTACATTACTAATTTAAATTGGTAGACTACTATCTGCAGATCAGCTTACTCTGCGTCAACATTTGATTGTCAACGAAAAGCGTAGCATTCAATAAAGTGTTACGTATACTTAAGTCCGTTATTATTTTATTTTGCCAATATTGTATGCCTGCGTTAAATAAGTTGGAGATAACAAGCAACCTTGCTTTACAGTTACATTCATTATTGCCGTGTCACTTAGTTTGTTCTTTATTTTTTCACAATTTCAGTAAGGAAATTGTAAATAGTAGTAGGATACAGTTCCAACGGTTCCAATTTCAACAGAATACCACGTTACAAATAATTAATCCAGTGACATACGAAAGCGTAAGGCTCATATTCGGTAGGTCCCGTGTTCGATTCCTGTCGACCGCCCACTCTGATCTTCCTGGCTTTCCCTGATTGGTGGTAGACGAATTCTGGGATGTTTTATCATTTACCTCGATGTTCTTTCATTCCGTTTCCTTCCCTTGCTTCTAGAGTGCTTAAAGGTTTCGTGGCATGTAGCAGTGCCGGACACGTGATGCGGATGTCCGCATGATAGACACTAGAGGGCTGCTGGGTCGACGGGTCGTTCATCGGCGGCGCCATGGCCGAGCGATTAGCGCGCTCGTCTACCACCTAGGCGGCCCGGGTTCGATCCCAGGGGCCCGCATGTGGTATTCGTCGTGGACGAAGCGGCGTCAGGGTGGGTTTTCTCCGGGTGCTCCGGTTTCCCCCGCCATCTCATTCCACCGGTGCTCCATCTTCATTCCATGTATCATCAGTGTCACCGCCTGCGGTGCCGTAGTAGTAAAAGCGGGCGTTAAACACTACAACAACTACGGGTCGTTCATCACTCTCTCTAGACAGCTCCAACAGTGGAACAGGTCTTCGAGCCCGGAACTGTTAGGGACTTCCGCGCATTTCCTTGGTCCGTCACCTGTTTGTCGGTGGCCTATAATCTCTTGGGATTCCTTCACTTCATCCGTTTCTTGACGGATAACTGCAATGCATCTATGTAGGTTAAAAGTGCGAAGTCTCCCTCTTCGTTGTCATGTTTAAAAATATTACATATGGCACTTTAGTTAAATAAAAATCTCAGGACAATATAAAGA
>JAUKNM010000157.1:180000-220000 GCA_030765045.1 Tenodera sinensis
ATAAGTAAATAAGTAAATAAGTAAATAAGTAAATAAGTAAATAAGTAAATAAGTAAATAAGTAAATAAGTAAATAAGTAAATAAGTAAATAAGTAAATAAGTAAATAAGTAAATAAGTAAATAAGTAAATAAGTAAATAAATAAATAAATAAATAAATAAATAAATAAATAAATAAATAAATAAATAAATAAATAAATAAATAAATAAATAAATAAATAAATAAATAAATAAATAAATAAATAAATAAATAAATAAATAAATAAATAAATAAATAAATAAATAAATAAATAAATAAATAAATAAATAAATAAATAAATAAATAAATAAATAAATAAATAAATAAATAAATAAATAAATAAATAAATAAATAAATAAATAAATAAATAAATAAATAAATAAATAAATAAATAAATAAATAAATAAATAAATAAATAAATAAATAAATAAATAAATAAATAAATAAATAAATAAATAAATAAATAAATAAATAAATAAATAAATAAATAAATAAATAAATAAATAAATAAATAAATAAATAAATAAATAAATAAATAAATAAATAAATAAATAAATAAATAAATAAATAAATAAATAAATAAATAAATAAATAAATAAATAAATAAATAAATAAGTAAATAAATGAATAAATGAATAAATAAATAAACAAACAAACAAAGAAACAAGCAAACAAACAAATAAATAAATAAATAAATGAATGAATAAGTAAATTAATGAATTAAGAAATAAATAAGTAAATAAATAAATAAGTATAAACATTTATAAGGAAGCAGATCAGTCTTCCTAGGTGCGTGTCTATGTTCGTCATTGGACATTTTACGGCTGAAATGGTGATCCTATGAAATATATTTTATATCTATTTCTGTATATCTCGCATCTTGGAAACGGCTGGAATAATTAGGATGAAAATGTACATTAAGTTTGCATTTTGCTTTTCAAGTTGATCTACATAAGTAACTTCTCCCAAAAATACACAATTAAGAAATAAAAGGAAGAGGAAGGAAAGGCCGAGCGAAGCTCGGTCACCCGGGTACTAGTGAGTGAGTGTGTAGTGTTTAAGTGTCGACAACTTGGTCATTAGGAACCCCAGGTACCATGTATAACTTGGAAAACACAAGAGGTAGATACAAATGTCTACAGGAAAATTGTATGTCTCGTTAGAGTATACGTTATGCATAACACTGCAGAGCGGTAAGATGTGAGTGTGGGAGTATGCAGTATAGGGTGTTCTTGACTGTAGCAAGCTTAACCACTTGAAGCCCTCAGTTTTACTTTCCTGACCACCTTCCTATAATAAATAACAGAAAGCAGGTAATGTATTCCATCAACAAATTTGATACCTACCCAGATATCTTTCAGTTGAAATACAGGACACCTGAACACAAAACAAGCACTTTTAAATAACGTTTCATCCACGAGCACACGTGTGTGCGTCCGCGCGCGCGCGCGTGTGTGTGCGTGCTTGCGTTTTTCTGATTTATGCCGTAAAGTTGAATTACTCAAAAACGAAACGTTAAATACGAACCTATTTAAGTTCAGTATTTTCAGGATGTGATACTAAGATTTTTACCAAAATTGTGCCATTCCATTGTCCCATTTACGCGAAAAAAATGTTAGTTATATTTTATTTTCTCGAAAATCGCCGAAACCATTTTAATTATAAGGTTTCTGATTGTACTTCATGAAAAGTACAAAGTAATGTTGAATTTTCTGTGGATATCCTGTGAACTTCTCGTAATCTTATTGCATTTTGTATAATTCTGAATACAAAGAGAATCTTACTATTTAAATAAAACGCATTAAAGGAAAAATAATTAGAGCTTATTAAAAGGCACAATTTTGGTCAAAGATGTGTTCGTAGCGTTAACCGTTTTCGAAATATTCCATATTGTTGGAATTCATACTAGTATGTTTGAAATGCTTGAAGTGTTACGATTGTTTCTCCTCCTTCCCTTCTTTTCTTTTCATCGCAAGAGCTTGTTACTTCCAAAAAACATTTGACTGCCATTTCCACATGATAAAACCTTACCTAATTTGAAAAATATCTATTCTGCGAGTAAGATAGTGAGGATATAAGACTCACTTTTTATATAGACTAGTCAACAGCCAAAATGTATCTGAGATAAAATTAGTCATAACTTACTATTTTAGGTTGTTAAACATTAAAATACCGTTCATTTTTTTAGATTGGTTCTCATTGTTACAATGTTCATTTTAGGCTTCTATTAATTAGTAGAAATATCTTGGAGTACATACTTTTGAAACAGCCTGTAAAAGGAGAATGAGAGTTGATATCTCAAGATGCACACTTTGTGCCTGATACATTACGTTCTGGAAGCCATAAAGTGACGTAGATCTCCTTTAAGTTGTTTTTCTTCACAATGACAAGAAATTACCAAGGGCATACGTTTTTTTTTATATATAAAATTTGTCATATTGGACGGATGAATGAAATGAAATGGGTGAAATGATGCTCTAATGAGCCCGAGGTCCATGGAGCTTTAAGTTACCCGATATTCGTCTTCTCAGGGTAAGGAAAACCGGAAAAAAACCTTACCCGGTTAACTTACCCTAAGCGAGATACGAACTCGCGACCTCTTGAACGTGAGGCAGACATGCTAACCATCACGCTACCGAGGGCATACGTTCGCATTAAATAGACATGATAATATTAAACTAGTAATCAACCGTATAAGTTATGATAGATACAAGTGTCGCATAAGTGCAGATTTGAAGGTGGTGGCGATCATATTAAGTCTTCAGCGGGGTTATACGAAATGTTGCTGCTTTTTATGTGAGTGGGATATTCGTGCAAAGGATAAACACAATGCAAGAAAGAAATGGCCTCTCAGTCTTAACTTCCAAAAATGTTGTTTACAGATCTCCTATTGGCAAGAGAAACATAACATTACATGCATTGCACATTAAATTGGAACTAATGAAAAGCTTTACTGAAGGTATGACTCGAAATGCAGAAGACTTTAGGTACCTTTTTCATAAAGGCTCTAAATATCCAATTGTCGACGGGCCCTTAAATACCACAATTGAATCTAAAATCAAAAAAGGATATTCGTGTGTCCCCAGATAAGAGAACTAATGTCCGATGGACATTTTCATGGGCTTCTAATTGGCAAGGAGAAAACTGCATGGGAAGCATTCTCTACAATTGTGCTTAACTTCCTTGGTAACAAAAGAGTCTAAGTTCAAAAAATCTTCTCTACTTTCTCTACTCTTGTACTAACCATTCTAACAAACTCTTATTCCTATATCTCCATGGTAGTTAAGATAAACATTCGTACAAATTATTTTACTGCTTATGTCCTTGTAGGTGCAAGGGGGATATTAGAATACAGAAGGCTTTTTGCGACAGTCAAATCTTTTTGACGTTTGAGATTCCGTTCTCTTTGCACGATTAACATATAAAAAATGAACAACGTTGTTGCATTTCGCTAAGTTCTTAGTTTTCCGAAATTCACACACATAACAAGGAATATCTTCGAAATGGTTCACCCTACAAGAAAAATTATTGAGACATAAATTGTGTATTTTACCAAGATCTACATTTTTGTATAGTATGATTTGGTCTATCTCTAACGGTTTACCAGTTATGCAAAAGTCGTCCAGAGTACATACGACTACAGGGGCTATAGCCAGAAAATTCAAGATATACAGTTCATTTGTCATCAAAATATCTCAAACATATGACATTTTAATCAAAATCGTTAGAGCCATTTTCAAGAAAATCAATATTTTCGAAAAATTTTCCATGTAAAGGGTAGTTTAGGGTGGGGCTATTTTCTTCAAAATCTTCGTGTCGCATCCTTGAAAGATATTAAACTTAAATACCAACTTTGGTTTCTAACCGAGTTTTAGTTTTTGAGTTATGCTGTCCACAGACTGACAGACTGACAGACTGACACACAGACACAGACACACAGACACACACACGGACCTTTTTCTAAAAATGCTTTTTTTGGATTCAGGGGGCCTCAAAACATATATTTCCGGTGAAATCTCGTCATCGAATTTTTGGGTGGAATACAATACTTACCCTACTTACCAGTAGAGAAAGTAAAAATTAGTGGACAATGTGTTAGCGGCTTATAGTAGAATGGGGTGCAACATGTTTCTGAACATGTATTTCCCTGAAAATCGTCCCTGAAAATCTTGGCACAGTAAGTTATGAGATGAGGAAAGTTTTCATCACGATATCGCTACTCTTGAAAATGGAATACGTATATGCTAGCTGGTCTGTAATAAGATATGCTTCTGAGTTAAAATACAGTAGACAAGCCAAAAGACCACACTTACGTATAAGATAATTGATTGAAGACTATGTATATTTCCTTGCATGAACAATATTGAAACTTGTATTGCCTGTTTCTTCTAAACGAGAAGTAACAAATCTTATATTTACTATCTTTCTTAATTTAGGAGGTCCAATTACATAAAATATCATTAATTTTGTTTAAGATATAAAAACCTTTAAAATTTTGCTGACCGGTGCAATTAGTGTAGTATATAACGAATATATGTGAATTTATCATTGGTACAGAAAGCTGTTCACACGCGTAACAAAATTTTAGTTGTATGTAAACAATGCAGTTTATTGGCTATTGAGGACTGATCCGACTCAAAAATGTACCATCTTGCTGTAATTCCTGCACTATTCTCACTTTGCACGGTTTCAACGTTTACAGTTTGATATAGTAATATTACTTAATATTTTTAAAACGGGAGCCTTGAGACGAACAGTATAAGTTTCCTTGGAAAGCATTCTAAAACTGCTCTAATTTATTTCAGATAAATTTCAATGTGTATAATGAACCAATTTCCTTAAAGAACGAGTTGCTTAGCTGTATCTCTATTTGAAACTTCAACGGCAGGAAACATCTGTGGAAATATTGGCAGTAGACAACTCGGCATAAGTTGTTTTATACATGTGTCGTACGAGAAACGCTCTTGTTCTAACGTATTTCACCCTAATAAGCGCATGCCTGAAATTACATTGAATCAAATGGAAAATGTAGAGAGATAAATAAACTCACTAGTAATGTCTATTATTTATGAAATCCACCGCGCAAAGAAACCGACTAAAGCATAATCCCAAGTCGCTTTGTTAGCTGCCGCGTCGGGGCCCACGCTCTAACGGCCGAAACATAACCTGACCGCCCATTATTTGTGACATCAACCATTCCAGATTATTCGCTGTTGTTCATTAAAATCTATGCACATTCTTTAGATTTGAATTGTTAAGTTGTCGTTCTTTTGTGTTCGTGCAACAAAGATGTAATTTATCACTAGCATAAGGGCTTGTTTTGTAAGGAGCTCACTTCTTTCAGCCTGCTCTGTACATACAATAAAAATTGTGTCGTAACATTTTATAGTTCACTAATTTTTGGAACTTGTTAATCACGATCAACAGAAACAAACAAAAACTAAGGCTTTGGTGTGAATAGTTACCAAAATGCTTGACAATGGATTGGGAATGTCATGTACTATAATATATAACATATTATAATATAACACTAATATGCCTAAGACCTTTAGCGCACGATCGCGCACGCACTAGCACACAAATACACGTATTTTTTATTTGTTTGTCTGTTTGTTTGTTTGTTTGTTTTCCCTTACTTCAGAAAATATTTTAAGCATGCTTATCCGGTGAAAATTCAGTTCTACTTCTTGGATGGATTGACTAATTCTTAGAGGACTGAAATGGAAAGCAAGAACGCCATCTAATGTAGGAAATGTCAATTAAACTAATGGTTTCAGCACTTACTATTACAAGATCATCTCATCTTCCAGCCAAACTTCGAGTTAGAACCTGTAATTTTTACAGCCCTATGCCAGCCTCAAAGAAAATTCCAGACAAGCTTCCACTTTTCATATTTTACTTTTCTCCAGCAGGGCAATTAGGAAAATCGACCATTTGATGTTAAGGAGCCCCAGGTTTATATTTTTTGTTCAGCTTTGAATGACGCTGCCATAGGGATTGGGTTGTGTCTCTTTGAACTTCTACAATCCATGTTACACGTTGCTTCGTCCATGTGAGAAACGGCTTCTGACATTGCGATTTAGAGAAAAACAATGACACCACCATTTAGCTTTAAACCCTCGCATCAGGTAGAGAAAAAAAATCTTTCTCCTCCCTCTTGTCCGTTTTTATACACACCTTTCCGAGAGAAAAAGAAATGGCGTCCTCTTTGCGCCTTCACTTTGAATATGTAAACTTCCATTAGGAAAATTACGACATTTCATATTTATAGTGGTAGTCTCGCTCCCCCAGCCCCTGTTCCAGGGTCCAGTCTTCTCCAGGATGTCCCTGGAGCTTACGGCCAACTCGACGAAATCTCCGCTGGGAGCAGTTGCTGCGGCGCTGGGAAAGATATGCTGGCTGAGATACGACATCGCCTATCTCAGGTACCCGTACCCGTACCCGCTCTTCATACATGCATACTAATTAGCACTCTTACAACAAATGACGTCTTCTGCGTCTAACGATAGGGAATCATTAGTAGGGCCCGAACATTTAGATCCTGTTGGCCTCCGTTTTAGGATTTCTGTATCCTTAAAACAGGCTCTTATTACTTTCTCTACTATGTATAGTAAGTAGGGAAAACATTGTATTCAACCCAAAAGTTCGATATCAATATTTTACCGGAAATATGTTTTGAGGCACCCCCCCTCTGATTCCAAGAAAAAGCATTTTTAGAAAAGATCTGTGTGTGTGTGTGTGTGTGTGTGAGAGAGAGAGAGAGAGAGAGAGAGAGAGAGAGAGAGAGAGAGAGAGAGAGAGAGAGAGTGTGTGTGTGGACAGCATAACTCAAAAACGAAAAGTCGGTTGAAAAACAAAGTTAGTGTTTAATATCTTTCAAGGATGTGACACAAAGATTTTGAAGGAAATTCCTCTACCCTAAAATACCCTTTACATGGAAAATTTTTCAAAATTTTGATTTCTAACGATTTTTATTAAAATAGCATACGATTAAGATATTTTTATGGCAAACGAAACGCATATTTTGAATTTTGACTATAACCTATGTAGTACTGTTTACTCTTGATGGCTTTTGTATCACTGGTAAACAGTAAGGGGTAGACGAAATATTACTATACAAAACATTTAGATCTCATTAAAAGTTATTTCCAAATGCAATTTCATGTGGAGTGAGCCATTTCGGAGATATTCCTTGTTATATGTGTGAGCTTTGCAATGCCTAAAGTTAAATTTTTCTCAAATGTAAGGTCGTTATTCACCTTTTTATCCCTTGGCCGTGTAAACAGAACTGAATTTCAAAACCTTCATATGGCGACCAGCTTTAAAACATTTGACTATCGCTCATAGCCTACTGTATTCCCAGTAGTATCCTTGAACCTACAAGGAAATTAGCAATAAGATCATTTCTGCAAATGTTTATCTCGACTAACATGAACATAGAGCAATAAGAGCTTGTAAGAATAATAAAAAAGTAGAGAAAGTCATGTGAGTGCGACACATCAGATTTTTTTAATTTCCTTTTTGAAACATTATTACTAATAGCAATAATTTTCTGTTTTTCTTATTTTGGTCTATATGCCTATGTTTTAAGGTTTTGCACTTTGAAAATGTTTTTCTTAAATAAAGCTAACACCAATACTGTTTCTATTTTTTATATTTAAGAAAGATTTACTTATAATCTTATTTCAGAAAGGTACACCTTATCAACAAACATCTTGAAGCGTACAGAATATATTTTACTAATTCATTTGTTAGCATTCAATAACAACACGGAACAACTAAAAACATGTCCAAATAATCAAATATGTAATTGATGTTCTATCACCACTTTCTGTTTTTCTTGTTTTCGTTGTATTTATTTAACGGTACACATTTCACAAGAAGTTCTTCTATCATAAACTGCTCACAGGAAAACACAAGCATACTCGATTTCATCTTTTCTATTCCTTTTAATTCATCTACTACAGTACATAGGAGAAGTATTGTATTCCATTCAGAAATTTGATATCGATATTTCACAAAAGCATGTCTTAAGGCTCCCTAAACCAAAAACTATTTCTAGACAAAGGTCTGTGTCTGTCTGTGAACAGTATAACTCAAAAACGAAAAGTCGGTTAAGAACCACACATAGTATTTAAATTTAGGTATTCTAAGGGTGTGACAGGAAGATTTTAAAGGGAAACCCCTACTGCATACTACCCTTTATATGGAAATGTCAATTTCTTTTTTCAAAAATGCTCTTAATGACTGATTAAAATACCATATGCTTAGGATACAACAAATTAAATGTTTAATATCCTGAATTTTCTGGGAATAGCCTCTGAAGTCCTTTCCATGCTGGATGACTTGTCCATAGGTGGTAAACCGGAAGAGCTTTGAAAAATCTTAGAACACAGAAAATGGAGGTCTCGTTGAAGCAGAAAATTTATATAAAATAAATTTTTATTTTGGAGATAACCATTTTTTTCATATTCTTTTTTTTTTTAATTTAAAATTTTCAATTCCTACTTACACTTTTCTCAATTGTGAAGTCATTCGTTCTTTCTTGTCCTAGCCATGCAAAAAGGATGATCGCTTAAGTATACTGCATTCCGCTATTTCCATTGTATTTACAAAGAAATATGCAATTAAGCAATTTCTACAAAAGTTTATTTCTATTATCATAAAGTAGATATATTGAAGAATAAAGGCTTGAAAGATGTAAATAGAGAAAGTCTTGTGAATACAATATATCATATTTTTCCATTGCAATAGGTAACTACATATTCGCCCAAATTGTCTGGTATGAACCATTTCCTAAGCACATTCTTATGTTGAAGAAGCGGTTCTCTCCACAGAACATAATGTCATTGGAGCATAGGTCATAGATTAATATGCTGCAAGTTCTATGGCTAATTTTCCTAAATATTTTGCTGCCGCAGTACTGAAAAAATCAGTTTCATGTTTCCAAAGTCAGAATTACATTTAAAAATTTTGTTCACACATGATACTTTACCTAACCTTTATTAACATTTTAAATGAATCGGAGCGAAATTGTTTATTTCAGAAATTTCACAACTAATAGGTTTCCGTAACTAATGTGCGTGAGCATGTGTACAGAATTTGTTTAAATGAATTACCAAAATACGAATAAAGTTTTAACCGTGATGATTAAAGATCCATAGTTACCAGATTTCGGCAGATCTGCTTTGTACACAATGATGTGAAGTTTCAAACGTTCGAATTCGTAAAGTCCAAGTAAATTTGCACGGTGTGTATATTGCTGCTCTTTTAAATTTGTTATCCTTGCATTCAAAAGGGGCATAAAACTTACAAGGCTAAATTGGTTAATTCAATATCACAGATTCGAGCTACTATATAAAGGAAATTGAACCATTGAACACCCCGATAATTTATTAAGGCAACCCTTCGGGGGAAGTACTAAAATGTGTAATTCCTCACCTATCAACTTCGATTTTCATGTAATAATTGGCATATGCTCTAAAACCAAAATACATTTGGAAACTAAGTTACGTCATTGCTGAGGAATCAATTATTTGCTATTATTATAGGTTCTATTTTACACTTTTTCAAAATGCTCCTCACGATGAACAATTACTAATTTCTTGATAAAAAGTCAATGTCCCATTTCTGCATAGCAAAAGAGTAATAAAACTGATGCCCGCCTTTGTGGTGTGGGGTAGCGTACCTAACTCACATTCAAGAGCTCTCGAGTTCCAATCTCGGTTAGGGTGAGTTACCTGGATAAGGATATTTTTCGGGTTTTCTCCCATCCTGAAGGATAATGACGGGTAACTCTAAACTCTTTGGACCACGAGCCCATTTGAGCATAATTCCACCCATTTTATTCATCGTCCAATATGACATAACCGGCTATAGGACGTTAAAACCTTTTTAAATATCTGGTTTGGATTTGGGAAGCTTTAATTAGTTTGGGTGTACAAAATGCTGAAATAATATCATGATTTTCCTTATTTTTTCATTCAATAGTATTACCAGGGGACTTCAAAAATTTACACATGTCGTCCCACGCTAAGACCGCGGCGCAACAATAGTGAATATAGTACATGTTCCGGGCTTGATGCAGACGCAGTTCTGCTGTGGTACTGAGAAGAAACGCATTACATTGTGTGAGGAAATGAGGCGTCAATTGGAAACATACGAGGCTTCAAAGGTGAAGCAACGGGACAGTGCGATTCTTGGGAACTAAACATTGAAATTGCACAGAGAATCAATGTGAAATTCTGGCAGTATCTGGACCAAATGCAATGTCGCGTCCAGCCTTGTGAAATGGTGCCAACAATTTCACAAAGGTCCTACAGATGCTGATCGGGAAGCAAGACCATCAGTATCAACCAGAGCCAACAATGTCCAGACAATCAATGAAGTGATCGATCGTCCGAGACTGCAACATCGGAAATGGGCACGCTGGGTTCCACGATTACTGACACTTGCACACAGACGCAAAGTTGATCGCTTCCCTGGACTACCTTTAGCGTTACTCTGTGGAAAGGAATAATATCCTAAGACTTAAGGAGCCCACCTTGAAGGGCAACTCCATCGGAGACCGCCGATAGATGGTCCAACTAACCGGGTGCCAAGAAGGAACTCTTCACAGAGCACATTCTATCTCCCCGCCACAGCGCACTAACTCTTGTTGCCTGCTTCCTGTACCCGTTAAACAGACCGTCAAGGAATTGAAATGATAGAAAATGAGGGACAAGTAAATTAGTGATGGTAATTAATCCACCACAACACTCACCTACAATACTTCTGCTATTGAATAGGTAATTATTTTTTTAAAGTTCATGTTCATGCTATGATGATGCTGTGACGTCGGGCTTAGCCAACAACAAAGGACGGACGGGACCAAGCTACTTCATCACGCCTGCCGTGCCAGCGAGTGGGCAAAGACGTTTAAGGTCAGGCTGCCTCGCGTGACTGGTGTGTACGTGGCTGTCAACAATCGAAGCGGCAGAAACAAAAGGGATTTAGAGAACTTCCGTGAGACTTCTGACTCAGTCATTTCCGGTGCGTGTGTGTGAGGAACTCGAGAAAGGTGCGAGTGTGTGAGGAACTCGAGAAAGGTCCGTGTGACGTCATTCCTAATATAGATGGAGTGGATGGATGGAGTTTAAGCGCCCGTCGACAGCTAGGTTATTTGGGCCCAGCATAGAAGGAGACCAGAGAAGCACAGAAGAGTTAAGTTTTAGAATTACAGTTACAGACACTCAGTGCGTGTAAGACAGCTGTGTGGTGTGTCGTCGTGTTGGTACGTCTTAAGAAGATTCAACGAGCGATGCGAGCGATTATATCGCCGTAATTCATGCATGAGAGAAAGAGGAAATGAAGGACGCTAAAAGGATTCAGCAAGATTATGACAATTTAAAAATTGTGAGTTGTGATATGTCGAAAGACTGTAGACCGTGTTAACGAAGAGAAGAAAACTGTGTATTTGTGGTAAAATTTTAGAAGACAAAGAGATAGAAAAGTAACTGAACTCATTTTGTCACAATATGTATATGAAAAAACACCAACCAATAAATAGTAATAATGATGATCATGATTATGATGACGATCATAATACTAGTAATGGCAAAAACAACAACAATAATATTTTTTCTCAGAAGGAACTGGAAGAAAAGAGTTGGGATGTTTACCACATCGAAATATTCTGCCTTAAAGAGGTGAAATAGAAATCTGAACAGCACCAAATGTTTAAAACTTTTTTCCCGATATAAAAATTTAACTGAAATTTATGTCTCGTCTTTATGGACAAAATACTCAGTATTGAATATACTAACCTTACACACACTTGAAAATAATGCACCCGTGAAATTGCGTGAAACCCTGGAGGAAATGTTAAATGTTTTGCTTGTTACTGAGTTTACTCTCCGTAGTTTCATTTTGCCACCTTTTCTTACTGATACTTGCAATATTCCTCACTCTTGAACACAGTGCCGTAAGGAAGTAGAGATCTGCATGGACTGGTTTAAGACCTAATTTCAAAAATGTTTTGTCGGGCTTGGGCTGGACCCAGGCTTGAATATCAAAAGGTACAAACTAATTTATTACTTTTTTTTGGCCACAAATGTCGAAATTCCGAGAATAGCACAATTACTGAAGCGTTTTTACTTTCTCTACCGGAAAATAGAGGAAGTATTGTGCTCCACCCAAAAATTCGATGTCGAGATTTCACCGGAAATATGTTTTGAGATCCCCAAATAAAAAAACATGTTTTGAAAAAGGCCTGTGTGTGTGTGTGTGTGTGTGTGTGTGTGTGTGTGTGTGTGTGTGTGTGTGTGTGTGTGTGCGCCTATCAGTCTGTGAACAGCATAACTCAAAAATTAAAAGTCGGCTAAAAATCAAGGTTGGTATTTAAGTTTAATGTTTTTCAACGATGCAACACGATTTTGAAGAGAATAACCCCACCCTAAACTAACCTTTACATAGAATATGTTTCGAAAATTTTTATTTTCTTAAAAATGCCTCTAACGATTTTAATTAAAATGTCATATGTTTAAGATATTTGTATGACAAATGAAATGTATTTTTTTAATTTTCTCGTTATAGCCTATGTAGTCCTGGATGACTTTTGAATAACTTGTAAACCTTCAGAGATAGAAAAGATCTTAGTATACAAAAAATGTAGATGTTGCTAAAACATCGTTGTTCATTTTTTGATATGTTAAGCGTGCAAAGAGAACGGGATCTCAAAGCTTTAAAAGATTTGACTATCGCTCAAAGCCTACTGTATACTAATATCCCCCATGCACCTACAAGGAAATAAGCAATAAGAAAATTTGTACAAATGTTTATCTCAACTAACACGAAGATCTAGGAATATGAGTTTGCAAGAATGGTTAGTGCAAGAGTAGAGAAAGTCATGTGAATGCAACTTATATTTTTTATTAGGAATTTCATATGATTATTCTGCTGACACGTTTCAAATCATATAGTCATATAACAGAAAATGAACCCTATCGTGATAGTGTTACAGTCGGTCAACGTGGGCGAACGTTGTGATATCAGGCTACAAATTCATATGTCAAAAAGATTTCGTGAACGGTAACTATTAAATTTTTACCTGTTTAGGTTTCAACATTTGACGAAGTGGCTCTGCACTAAGCACGCATTGGTATCAAACATTTTTAACCACACGAGGGCCAATAGCCCTGATAGTCCTAAGTCTGTTTAAAATGGGAAGGACGTTTATACCTGCACAAATCAGGAGCCAGTTCGTGTACATAAGCATATGCATTGGGGACGAGCTCATGTATAGAAAGGGTTATTGGAACAGACTTGCTGAAACCCGAGCGCCCCGGGCCTGGTGGTGCATTATGATCTCTTTCCCCGGTCGGGTCGGGTTCGTGTTTGATTGAGGCCGGGTCGGGCCGGGTTGAACCTAAGAATGTCGGACCGACAGACCCCTATAAGGCACATTCCAATTTTAAATGTTTCAAAAATGTTTTCGCTATTTTTCATTACTTAAAATGCTCCACGTGTTGACATGCTTGATCGATTAATTTCTAATTTTCAGAAAAACTTGATGAATAATTACTTAAGTGACTCACATTTCCTTTTTTGAAATTTCACAATTACTTTATTTTTTATTAAATATGTTCATAGTCTAATATTCTAAAAATCGAAAAATACCAAAATTCAAAGGCCCTATCCTTCTTTTCTAGCATTCCTCTGAATTTTAAAAAGATCCAAAGAGGATACTTTATAACGCCTGTGAGACCATATTAGGATGTTTGTCACGTGGAGCATTTTCATGAATAGAATTAAATAAATTCAGAAGAGAAAAAATTGTAATATGTCTGAAATAGAGACAGATTGTATTACATAACCACATTTTGATAAACATTTCAGATCGCACAAATTGAAATTGTGTATATGTGGGTTTTTCACAGTTGCGTTGCTTAAAAAAAGATACCGTAAGTAACAGGAGCAGTGGCGTAGCCTGACTACCTATCAGACTCGGGTATCTAACACAACGAATGTTGTAAACTTCGTTAAAATGTAACCAACCTAAACAGAATTCCCCTTCAGAGTTTTCATCTTTTATCGTTATCTGGAAGCATGTTTGATAATACTCAGAGCATGATTCAAAAGAGAATCTGCTTTTCTGTCAAAAGCTACATCTGTAAGTGAAATAAACCTCTCTTCAACATTTCCGTTAACATTTATATAAACACCGGTAGAGAGTTGTTCTTCACTATTAATGTTAGGAGTTTCATCTAATATTAAAGAAACAAAGAAAGCATGAGAAATTTCTTTATTAATTGCATTTGTCATGACGGCACTCACAGTTGAAATTAAATCATTCTGAACATCAGATGAAGTTGCACGAAAAACAGTCGATTTTTCCAAGTGATCTTTCAGAGAGGCGTCAAATATTGCTATTCATTTAAATATTCAATGTAATTGCCTCTGTTTGAAGATCCTTCATTCTCATTGTAACCATGAAAAGCAAGAGCCTGTTTCCCTAGAAAACATACACCTCCATAACCCCGTGGTACAACAGTCCATCAGGGCCAAGGTCTACCGCCGGACCGCTGCGTACCTCACCTCTGCCCACCACAGGCGTCACGAGTGGGGAGCAATACTGGAGGTGGGAGGTGGTCAGCGCCACAGTCCCTCCCGGCCGGTTATGTGGTCTTCTCGACCAGAGAAAACATATGTATACCCCGTACAAAATGATAAAGCAAAGCTCTTTTCTCTTCCACTTCATTGTTATGCTGCTCAACTGAGAGCTTATGCTGTTTATTCAATGAAAATTCTATTATTGGAATTATCCTGAACAATTTTACTTTTTTCTCACATTTATGTGATTACAAAAATAGTTGTAGTTTATGACTGCCTTATAAATGTTATTAAACCTTCAGAATATGTTTTCACTTTTCTCTTGAAAAAAAAAAAAAAACCATCAACAAAGTATTTCTCTTTAGTATTATGACACAGCCAGAACTCAATTTCATAAACTTTGACGTTGAAATACCTTATACGTTTTTTAATGATCGTCGTAATTCTGAGTGCGGGCTTTGGAAGATCTGCTTTAATTACATATTGCTTGTTAGAGAAAGGTTAAGGTTTGGAAGCTTCTTACATTGAGTTTGTCGAACATACAAAGTTTATTTTGATTTTCGTTGCAACAACGGCACGGAAACGAAGTTTTGCTTACTGCACTAGTTCTGATTCATTTCGTGACTACTCGGGTGTAACTGCCTGTGTACGTACCTTCGTCTCAGAATCCACGCAAATCTTAACCTACATTTGCTTTGATAGTAAGTAACCATGTGTCCAAATCATACCGAAATATCCACTATTGAAGACCACACATACAAGAAGCAAAACAAATCACGAATTACTTTCTATTCACGACTATAAATGCAATAATGTTAGTTCGATTCTTAACATGAGATGTATAATAGCACATCAGTTTCTTGCAGCTAACGACAGATGCCGCTTACCCAAGCTTTGTTTCGGAACATACAGCCTCAGAGTGGCGCGAATTCAAATCATAAGCTTGATTTTTAATTATATTAAAACGATTCTGTAGCCCAAAATTATGATGAACTCCAATTTGCCATTTACAGGGTATGCAATACATTTCTCACATCTATTGACGCTACGCCCCTGAATAGGAAGCCTATATTTATAAAGCATAAAATTTGTCAGCTATGGTATACCTAGAGTGTGAGGTTTCATCCGGGAGGTCTCGGATTTGATTCCAGTCAACGACTCACTCTGATCTTGGTGTTTTCATGGATTTCCCTTGACGAAAGGCGAATGTTCGGGGTAGTTTCTCATCTACCAGGATTACCTTTACATGATTTCCTTTTTATTCCATTTCGCTCTCCTGTTTCGTGTTTCTGGATTTCGTGGCGTAAGGTGGTACCGAATAGGTGGCGCGGATGCTTGCTCAAAGGCCCAAGGGCATTAGAGGGCTGTTTAGTTGAGGGGTCGTTCATCGCTCCCTTTAGGCAGCTCCAGCAGTTGGAAGGATCTTCAAGCCTCGAACTGTTAGGACTTCCGCACGTCTCTGTGTCTGTCTGTCAACGGCCTGTAGCCTTCTGTGTTTTCTTCAGCTCATGACTTCCTCCTAGGTGTGTTAGCCATAATATATCTATGTAGCTCACAGTAGTCCCTCTTCATCGTATAATCTATAATATATAGTTCTGGTGTTTACAATGGATTCAGAAATACGCACACATACCACTAATGGAAACTGCATACTTTTATATATCCTGTGCAGCACAGTTAACTTCATTGAGTTCCATTGAAATCAAATTCACTGCTTGGTTTTGACTTAGTGTCGGGGAGCTTTGTACGGAAAAGACTCCCATGAACACCTGGGTGAGCGTTCAGATGGTCTTCCTTGAGCTGCAATTTGTGTAAGGTTTCAGTTCTTTGCTGCTTGCCAGATAGGTGTGGGCTCTTTCGTAATTTCGGAACTTCTGCTGAATTTTGAACATATTCTAGTAACAGACAGACATACTCTGGCTTTTCCTGTAGAATCAGTTTATGAAGAAATTAGGTAAAATGTTAACTTACAGCTGTGCGTCGAGACAATTTCTATATTGAAGACATTCTCGCATTCTTTTTTCCTCAATGTAATATTTCAGTAGTCATTTATATGCTAAAGTGTAAGGAAAGAGCTATATGACTGAAATTAAACAAACACAAAATCCCAATCACATACCTACATGTACTTGAATTTCCAGATGCAAGCTAATGATTAAAGTGGTTTTAGGAAGCAGACTTTAATCATATCCACAACTCTCTAAGGTTATATTGTGATTTTTAATTCCTCTACTACGTACAGTAGGTAGGGAAAGAATTGTATTCCATCCAAAATTATGATGTCGAAATATTTCCCCGAAAATATATATTTTGAGACCCCCTAAACCCAAAAAAGCAGCTTTGGAAAAAGGTCGGTGTGTGTAACGTGCAAAACGAAGATTTGAAGAAAATTCTTCTGCTCTAAAACAGCCTTTACATGGAATATTTTCCAAAAAAATTTATTTTCCTTAAAATGGCTCTAATGATTTTGATTAAAATGTCATCCGTATGTTTAAGATATTTTTATAATAAATGTAACATATATTTTGAATTTTCTGGCTACCGTATTTCCATATTCCCCTTGCACCTACAAGAAAATTAGCAATGAGGCAATTTCTATAAATGTTTATCTCGACTATGAAGAAGATAGGGGAATAAGAGTTTGTAAGAATAGTTAGTCGAGGCGTAGAGGAAGTCAAATGAGCGCAACATATATATTTTTAGAGTTAAAATTAGCAATGAAACGTATCCCAGCAGATTATTTCTTCAATCAAACTATGGGTATAGTAACAATCACTTATGTTACATGGGTCCCAGGAACAAGAACAAATAAGGGTAACATGTCGTTCAAACGCATCCGCCCTCAAGTCATACCTTCAAATGAATCAACAATAATTCGTTAATAATTAACACATTACTGAAGGGTACAAGAGAATGCACATCTGAATATTCACTTCCAAGTCTAATAACTAGGGAGTGAACTTATACAGGGAACAAAAGGTTGAAGAGCATGGACTACAAGAAGTGGGACTGGTCAGTTTGTCATATGATCACGGCACACAGAAGGCCAGGTACAGTCGACGCTAGATAAGGTTGTTGCATAACTTATGTTCTAAGCTGTAGCTATTTGCAGTAAAATATCCACTACTAAATTCTTGTACAAGTTAAGCAGTACATGAAAATTTCGATTTTCGTTCTGGAGGCATTTTATTCTGTGCGGGATAGTGAGAGACTCTATGCAGTATACGCAGTGAGCCCAGTTGTGTTTTGTGCTGTCACTGTACCCGTGCAATAACGTCACGTTCTGCCCAAGTGGAAGGTAACTTGAGATTTCATTATTTTGCGACAGTATAAAGTCCTAAAGCCTACTCATAATAGCACATCTTTTGTTTGTAGCAAGAAATAAATTCCGTCAACTTTTAATTTTAATGATTGTACAAAACAATTGATAATTCGCATTAGATAATTTAACGCCTCAATGTATGAAAGTCACTGTTATACCTATATTACTTAGTCTGGCTTAGTTTGCTAAATGCAAGGAGTTGAATATATGAATCTTCAGGCTGTTTTTAGCACAGTCAGAAACTGCTGATGCATTTTGTTTCCTATAGTGGTTTATTTTATTTCATTTTGGTTATTACCTGTGTTCCACAACAGCCTTGGATGAGGCAATCTCTTATTAGTTCGAATTCAAGAAGGATACAAACGCATTAGCTTATGAACAAGGCGAGAGACGAATGGGCTCGAATAAGGAAGCGTTTCTCCTCAGTGACTGAAAGGCATGCTTTGCAACGACTGTTCACACCAGCCTCTGAATGAGTCCATCCGTATTTGTTTGATGTCAAAAGTCTGGCAGTCAGTTTCAGGCTCAGCTACATAGGAAAAGGCTGGAGTAAAAGGAACATTAAATTAAATGTTAGAACCACTAAAGGACGTCGAAGAGGCAATTTACTATTTGCTTACCAAAATAAATCACTACAAATTATATATATATATATATATATATATATATATATATATATATATATATATATATATATATATTGTGTGTGTGTGTGTGTGTGTGTGTGTGTGTGTGTGTGTGTGTGTGTGTGTGTGTGTGTGTGTACGTGGCTAATATGATTTCTATCATCGGAACCTGTGTAGAATCATAATACTAAAATTCCTATCTCCATGACTTCCGTTGTTTCCCTTGAAGCCGAAACGGCGTTATGTTGTGGAATCTTTAACCTCTGGCAGTGATCACGCAGAGGAAGACCGAAAAGCGAGGTATCCTGTTCTTGAAATAGTGCCCATATAAAAACAGTCGCGTGCTTTATGCAAGTTTGCCTGACTCGTATTTCAACCTAGATGAACTTTAGATTGCATTTTATGCATAGTTTTTTTCTCTCTCTCTCCTGTTGGTTCCACTCTGCGTATCAAATATTCTTTATGGTCCGGCATTGGTAGGGGGTGAAGATAAAACCGATTCCCTAACGAATAACGCCAAAAGTCACATCGGAAACAACCGTCGCCGGTGTCTGTCAGTAAAGTGACTCTAGAGAGGACGTATTTCGGCATCTAAAGTTTCAAACTGACTTTTATGTCCAATGGCTCCCCCCTCTCCACTAAAGTTAAGGTGTCCTCACACAGGCAGCATCGATACCCAAGACTGTGTTCAGAGACAGGACCGGTTGCTACGCATGAAATGTTACAACCTATCATAGTTTAAAATATTGCAGATTTGAAATTAAAAATAACATGTAAATTTTAATTTAAATTTTGTTCCAATCTAAATTAATAGCAAATATGCTATTAAGTTGTCTGACATTCTTGTTTTGAAAAAGAAAAGGGTATATCAACTCTTCAGGAACAAACTAAGCGGTCCGCTTGAAATCACCGTTGTGCATGCTCAATTGTCAGAGTAAGAGAATGAAATCGCTCACTTTGTTTCTAAAATTTCGCCTATTAGAAATGTCATCGTAAAGATTCCTAAAATGTAAAGGGGAATTCTATGGTTTATGTTCATCTAGGAGCGTTCTTCCTAACTCAGGTTTCTACCGAGCTTTCCTCAGTCCACCAAGCGAAAAACCCGATTTCGATTTTTGGTACCAGCAAGCCGGTTCTCTCATTGGCAGAAAACTTGGGCACAATTGATGTGCTCCTTAAGTGAAAAGTAACGCCTTCAGGTTGAGAAGAGCATTCCCTAGCTGGGACGGACTAGGGGTGCTAACCATGTCCCAACCTCCAGTACTGCACCCCACTCATGACGCCCATTGTGGGAAGAGGGGGCAGAAACAGCGGTCGGGCATTGGGCTGCTGCGCCGTTGAGTTTAGCTTTTTACTTTTACTCAACTCTCATAACTGGCAATGCCAAAGAGGTACCCAATCTTAGGCCTGGAACTCTCCTTGACAAATTTCCTTTCCCAATAATCATTTGAGCTCAAGTATCTCCAATGCCCATCGCCAATGGTGTCGTATGCAGTTAGAACGGGAGTTAAACATTATCAAAAAATTGCAATGAAACTGAAACGTGGCCCTAACTATACCAGGTGAGTCAGTCGCGCCTTATTTTTTTGGAAGGTAGTCCACCCATCAAACGGCATGTGCGCCTTAGTCCAGTTTTGTGCTTACTAAAATGTCCTGCTTGAGGTTCTTAAAGACAGGAATGCGCAAAATTGAGAGCAACAGAGGTTTAAGGGACAGAACGTACTCCTCGCTAAAGTACACCTCAAAAACATACGACTCGTTTACTGAGAGCGAATTCCGGTTTCCAGCCGATTTTGCAAACTTTTTATTAGAGTATACATAGCAACGTAATTCGGTAAACGCCTCGGAAAAATTGGACCCATCATATGGGCACACTAACAACGTCAGCTAAAAAGAAAATGGTTGATTCTTGTATTTAGAACAAGGGTTGGCTGCCAAAATTTACGAAAAATTTAGAGACACGCTCCATCCATCATGGACCCGTACAGTCAAAACGGACATATTATTAAACAACAGTTTATTTACATTTTTGCGTGAACTACGCCTCGTGTATCTCAATTAATATGCATAACAGCTTTTGCCATTTAACTAATAATATTAAAACGCCCAGCAAATGATTAAAGCTGTCTTAAAAGGCTAAATCAAGCCCGAATACTCGCGAGTTGGCAATGTCATAGCGCCAGACATGTCCAGTCATACTATTGAACGCGGTACGCGCTTTCAGCTAAGCCTCCAAGTAACTGAATAGGATTGTGAGGGGCCTTCTGCGCTAAACCTCAATGACGTAGTTTCGAATCTCAGTATTGTAAATATTTTTTTTTTATATTTTGTGTTCATCAAAACTTGGAAACCGAATTCACAGTAATCTAGTTATAAAGTCCCTGAGCGTTTAGGACATTATAATTCAAATCGTTTTTGGTTGTCTGCATTTTGTAATTGAACAGCTGTAATGACTTCTGTGCTATTGGACTGGCATGATGTATTGTGTTGTGAATGCCGACCCCTGCGTTCTCCACACGTATTCTGTCGCACGATATTTTGTGCCAGTCTTTCATTATGTATTCGACAGACGAGTACGTAGATATGCTTTTGATCTACGGAGAAGTAAGAACAAATACACCGGAGAAAATATCTCGGGAGAGATATCCGAATAGACGACAACCAACAGCAAACAGATTCCGGAATGTTGAAAGGCGTCTGCGTGTAACAGCATCACTTGCAAGAATGCCTACTCATAGACACGCACCAGCAACATCGGATGTTAATGCAGAAGCAGTTTTGAATGCCACCCAGAACAATCCGCATACTAGCATACGGGCAGTTGCTCAGGAGGTGAATATCAGTCAATCTTCTGTAGTGCGAATATTGAACACTAATAAGTTCCATTCTTATGGTATGCACCTAAACCAAGCACTTCGCGGGAGAGATTTCGAAACTCGAGTGATCTTTTGTGAATGATTGCTGGAGCGAGTAGCAAGTGATGTGCAATTCGCATCCAAGATATTGTTTTCTGAATAATCGAGATTCCACAACAATGGAAGTGGAAATCGTCACAATATGCGCTATTGGAGTGTTGATAATCCTCATTGGGTAAGGGAGGCAGCATTCCAAGAGCAGTGGGGTGTAAATGTCTGGTGTGGAAGCTTGGGAGACCATCTTGTTGGGGCGGCGCCGTGGCCGAGCGGTTAGCGCGCTCGCCTACCACCTAGGCGGCCCGGATTCGATCCCAGGCACCCGCATGTGGTATTCGTGGTGGACGAAGCGGCGTCAGGGCGGGTTTTCTCTGGGTGCTCCGGTATCCCCCGTAATCTCATTCAACCGGTGCTCCATCTTCATTCCATGTATCACCGGTATCAACGCCTGCGGTGCCGTAGTAGTAAAAGCGGGCGTTAAACACTACAACAACAACACCTTGTTGGACCATTATTCTTGGAGGGGAATCTAACAGGAGCACGCTAACTGGAATTGTTCCATAGCTCACCCGTTATTATTAGGGAATGTGCCACTGCAGGAGCGAATGACGATGTGGTTTCAACACAATGGCGCTCCTCCTTATCGGTCGAGGATCGTCTCCAATCATTTGAATGCTGCACATCCTGGTAATTGGATAGGAAGACAAGGACCAGTCCCCTGGCCTGCCAGATCACCTGATCTGACACCCCTTGACTTGTTTCTCTGGGGTTATTTAAAAGAACGCATTTATCCAGAGGAGCTGGACAATCCAGAAACCCTTCCTCAGCGTATTACAGTGGCTTGTAGATCTGTTCAACCCTGTGTATAAATGATCCTTATTTCAACTGCACCTACCTATAGGTATGTCTAAACAACTACCTAATTGTAGTTCACCAATAAAGAAACATCAAACAATGCCATAAAACATAAATAAAACAATAAAAATGAATATAATAACCGTTTTCTGAATAATAATTTGTAAATTGTGAGGATTGCACGGTAAAAGAATTAGTACATCCACCTTCATAGCAGACAGATTACTTCGGAGTCTTGCGCTCGTTCCAACTGAGCTACCTAGTAACGTGTGAGATAAACAAATATTTGAGATCTAATATTCGCTGGTTCAAGTGAACATTTGCAGAAGTGCAAACATCAGCTGTCTAATTACGAATACATTAAAAGGTGGTGTGATAACATCTATATTAGCACTAATTTCATCGAGTGTTTAACATCCATGTTAAATACGTGGGTAGAACCTAGTAATGGGGTCCATTTTTTCATGTTGGGGTATAAAATGCGGATTGCATAAAACTCGAGGATAAGGGCCAGCTGACTCACCTGGTATAATCAGTGTGTATGAGTGTATTGCGAAGACCTTGATTTACAGCATCTCGAAAATGTTTACGTTCTCTACTATCTTATTACAGTAAGTAGAGGAAATATGTTTTCCATCCAAAGTTCGATGCTCAGATTTCACGGGAAGTGATGTTTTGAGACTCCCTGTATAAAAAGCATGCGCGTGCGTGTCCACCTGGGAACAGAAAAAGGCGATTAGAAACCAACATCTTCTAAGCGTGCGACGCAAGATTTCCAAAGAACCTCGCCATCCCAAACTATCCTTAACGTGGAAAACGTTTTGAAAATCTTTAATTTTGTCAAAAATGACTCTAGATTTTGATTACATTATCAAATTATAAAGATAATATCGTTATATATACCAGGTGAGTCCGCCGCGCCTTATTTTTTTGGAAGGTAGGCCACCCATCTAACGGCATGTGCGCCTTAGTCCAGTTTTGCGCTTACTAAAATATATTGCTTGACGTTCTTAAAGAGTGAAATGCGCAAAATTGAGAGCAACAGAGGTTTAAGGGACAGAACGTACTCCTCGCTAAAGTACACCTCAAAAACATACGACTCGTTTACTGAGAGCGAATTCCGGTTTCCAGCCGATTTTACAAACTTTTTATTAGAGTATACATAGCAACGTAATTCGGTAAACGCCTCGGAAAAATTGGACCCATCATATGGGCACACTAACAACGTCAGCTAAAAAGAAAATGGTTGATTCTTGTATTTAGAACAAGGGTTGGCTGCCAAAATTTACGAAAAATTTAGAGACACGCCTCATGCATCATGGACCCGTACAGTGAAAACAGACATATTATTAAATAACAGTTTATTTGCATTTTTGCGTGAACTACGCCTCGTGCATCTCAATTAATATGCATAACAGCTTTTGCCATTTAAGTAATAATATTAAAATGCCCAGTAAATGATTAAAACTGTCTTAAAAAGGCTAAATCAAGCACGCAAACTTGCGAGGTGGCAATGGCATAGCGCCAGGCATACAAGTCCTACTATTGCACGCAGTACGTGCTTTCAGTCAAGTCTCGAAATAGCTGAAGAGGATTGTGACGTGTACTTTCCGCTCAGCCTCAATGACACAGGTTAGAGTCTCATTTGAATGCTGCACATCCTGGTGCACCATAGGGGCGTAGGTACAATCGTGAAAGGGGGAGGGAAGGAATTGAAGAGAAGAGACCACTAAAAATTTCAAGAACTATAACATTTATGGATCAATAAATTATACATTTGTTAACAGGAATGATTAATCGGTATAGCAAACCTTTAAACAGAAATGGAAGCCGAAACGTACAATAGAAATACAGCTGAAAACCAAACCAATTTACATAACCCCATTCAACTCCCCCTCAAAGCGAGGAGTTGGGCAGTCTTCAAGGCTATCTGAATATGCCTAAATGATTCGCGTGGATATCCTACGGGTTACAAGAATTACTTGTTACAAGATTACATTTAATTCGTCCGCATTATAAGCACCTCCCAGGCAAGTAACGGTCTGAAAACCAATCTGTAATTCACGGCCTGAGCCTTAGTTAAAACCAAACAACGGGACCACTTACCCTGCACGCCGAGAAAGGAGCACTCCGACTGACTGTCCCTACAACCGTGAGACCGAGAGGGAACCCAAAGAAAAAACACTAGCGCATCCCAGCGGGGAAAACAAGAGTCGCGAAACAAAAGGAGGTGCCATAATAAAACAAAATAAGTGCGATCAGCACACTGGTCATTGGATAGGAAGACACCGCTTGACTTCTTTCTGTGGGAGTATTTAAAAGAACGCATTTATGCAGAGGAGCTGGGCAATCTATATAGCGTTCCACTCTTAGAAGACAGTATGGAGTTAAATGGGACATCTCTGTCTCTATCTAGCACATACAAGTTGCCATTAGCCGCGTCCTTTTCTACCCTCGCGGTGTTGCCAGATTCCTAATAGCATGGTATGAATATTCATTTGTTATGAATTTCAGATTTGAACACATTATCCTATGCAGAATTTTTTTCTCTATCAGGTTATATCCTTTTTAGAGTCATTATACATTTCTATAGGCCCAAATTTCTTCAGAAAACGTTTTTTTCAATAGAAGTCTGATATTTCCTGTTTCTATACTCATCACGCACTAACTAACAAACTAACTGCTAGGATGCATCTATATTTTTTTCTTAGGTAGAGTATACCATAGTGCTACTACCTGCCCACTTTGAATTCTCTATGTTTACCCAGTTAAGTGTTATAATTTTTTAAATTAAATGTTTTCGGAAAATTTTATATCTGTGCACTGCAAAAGTTACGCAGTGTGAAACTTTTTTGTTATTGAGTTTGCATCAGGGAACCAGCGAGAACAAATGTTGAGGAAGGTTGGAGAAAGTTTTTAAAATAAACCAAAAGGCAGTAACCTCTTTCTTTTATCCAGTAAGGCAAACAAAAGGTATTCATCTATTCAGCGTCAGGCCTGACACAGAAGATAGTATAAGGAGCAGCACTAACATTAGTTCGAAAGAAGCCGTGTGTGTAACTGTGAGCTGTTATTGCGTTATTTGTTTAATATTTTTGTAAATATTTGTAGTTATGGAGGGGAAAGCTAGGAAGAGACGATATGTTGGTAAATTAAGAAGTAAGGAACGCTAAATAATTATGAATGTGTTATATTATTTTTGAAGCAAAATGCGTGTAAGGCAGTAAAAGAAACAGCTAAGGCTATCGGGTGTTCAGAAGCAGTAGTGTGTATGATTAAAAAGGAATTAATGAAAGGACCTCTAAGAACGCCATCGAAAAAGAAAGCAAAAAGGGCGGGACTACACAAAACGATAGGTTAACGCAATATGATTGAATGGTGCAAGGTGGAGTGCGGCGAATTGTTCATTCTTTACAGTTTGCAAATATTCCACCCACGCTGAATATAATTTTGTCACAGTTCAACAGTGATGAGACCGTACCAAATTTCTCAAGGGCCACTCTTAGTCGGTTCCTACATGATTTGGGGTTGGAATATGAAAGAAGGGGTAACAAGTGCATATTAATAGAAAGAGACGATATCGATATCATCAGATGGCGACATAAATATCTAAAAGACGTAAAAAGGTTTAGGGACTAGGGGAAATCAGTTGTTTATACAGACGAGTCATTTGTAAATTTAGGTCATACAGTAACAAAGGCGTGGAGGGATAACAAAGTTAAAAGTGTCCGTCAAGCAGCAATTGAAGGACTAAGTGCAGGATTCCGGCCACCTCGAGTCGCTCGCGGAGAAAGATTCACAACTAGTACATGTTGCAACACTGCGCTCCATTTAACGTGTACTGTCTTCTAAGGGTGAAACGCGCTTTAGAAACCCTTCGTCAGCGTATTACAGTGGCTTGTAGATCTGCTCAACCCGCCATGCTACACCAAGTCAGGGGCTCCATCCAACAGAGTCCCCAGGCGTGGATTACCCAACAAGGTCACCAGTTCGAGCACTTGCTTCGTTAGAGGAGTCGTGTTCCAGGAATAGAAAAAGGGTCATTCCAGCGCCGCAAAACATATCACTATGAAACATTTTTAATAGCACAATAATTCATTGTCTGCAAAATTGTAATTGGCACTGTAACTTCCTTGCTTTCTGTGTTCAAATGTGTATAAATGACCCTTATTTCAATTGCACCTACCTATAGGTGTGTTTAATTAACTACTCTTAAATTTTTGTGAGAATGGCTTGTGAAGATCTTTTCATTCTAAATAACTTCTCATATTGGTAAACCGTAAGAAATAGACAAAATCTTCCCACAAAAAGTACAGATCCTGTTCAAGCACACAGTATATGTAAAATGAGCTTATTGGGCGGGGGGGGGGGGGATTTCTGATATATTCCTTGCTATTGGTTTGAACTTTCAATTACTCATACTTTTCTCGAATGGAAAGTCATTATTTTATATTATATATATTCCTTCTGGTCATGCAAACAGGGCCAATATTAGTGCCAAGTGGGATCAAAGCAGACTGTGAATAACTCAATAAGACTTCTGAATAAAGCAGGTCTTAAATAAATCATGTTTGTGTAAATAGATAAACCTTGATGGAGATAGAAATATCAACTTTAAGGTTATAGAAAACAAGAACTCTCTCAGAGTAATGGAAGAAACCTTTGGAATTAGACACCCAAACGTTACGAACATTCCTTAAGGTTAAGCATTGTACTGCTTACACTAGTTAACATAAGAGCCTTCATCACAGAATGATTTTCTATGAAAATAGGGAATTGAGCAACAACTAAGATTATGTTTATGATGATGATGATAATAATAACAATAACAATAATAATACTAATAGTAATAATAATAATAATAATAATAATAATAATAATAATAATAATAATAATAATAATAATAATAATAATAATAATAATAATAATAATAATAATAATAATAATAATAATAATAATAATAATAATAATAATAATAATAATAATAATAATAATAATAATAATAATAATAATAATAATAATAATAATAATAATAATAATAATAATAATAATAATAATAATAATAATAATAATAATAATAATAATAATAATAATAATAATAATAATAATAATAATAATAATAATAATAATAATAATAATAATAATAATAATAATAATAATAATAATAATAATAATAATAATAATAATAATAATAATAATAATAATAATAATAATAATAATAATAATAATAATAATAATAATAATAATAATAATAATAATAATATTTTTCTCTATTCCTTTGTCCATGAAAATATATTTGCAATTTCATAGCGTGTGCAACTGCGAAAATTACAGAAAAGGGAGTCATAATTGACTTGACAATCGGAAATTTCAATAACAGGAAAACAGCTTTAGGCCTTCAATATTTTCATTAGAACTCAAAAAATTTAAATATAAATATTCGTCCATATATTATTTATAATGCCTCCAAGAAAGACAAATATCTAAAGTATTGAAGTTAGAGGCTTAATATTTTTGCACAGGCATTTCCAAGAACTAAAGAAATGTGCGTACCAAATTCCATTTCAACATCTAATCACATTCGTGATATATTTATTAATTTATATTAATATTATTTTACTGCGTATATCCAAAGTCTATCTCCTCCAACAGATATTGAACTATAAAGTTATTTTTAAACTATATCCCCGATTACCTTTTTAAAAAATTAAGGGATGGAAATTTTCATGCAATGAACAGTTTGTCTTAAACACATGTATTTTAACACCACAAAGTGTACAAATGTGATAAAACAGCACATTATTATATTTTTTTTTTTGAAATGAAAAGTATAACCAATACCTATGAAAATTCCAATCGGACAGTTTAGGAAACATATTTTAAACTACATTGGAAAACGGTTTTAGACCTCTAGCTAGGCGTTTGTGGGAGAAGATAGATTTTCAATATGAGAAAATAACAACAACAAAATTGTTTCGGAGAGTAATGAGTTTAAAGTTTAGCCACACGCTTAATCATTAACGTCTATACAAGTACATTTTCCCCTTTTGATTTTGTTCACCAAGTTGCATAAGTTTCTTTTTGGCATTCCAAAACATAGTAATTCAATATGTGAGTTTAAAATATATCTGACATACCGTGTTTACAAACATGTTTTCTGTTTATAGAAATAGAAGCAAAGTACATATCTGTTGTCACAGCTTAAGCCTTATTTTGGACACAAATGAAATAAGTAATACTATACAGGATGTATATATCAATAATTACACTCAACTATTCACATAAACGCACCAAGTTATTTCAAAAGAAAGATCAAATCCACACGATCAGCTTCTAAACACAGAAATCTGCCAAGCAAGTACACATAGCGCCTTGTTTAAAAACAATTTGTTCCAAGCCTCCATGAAATGGAAAGTGCGGACACGTACATTTAAAAGGCAGTGGCAGAGGTGCAGCGCATGAAAAATGGCCTCCAAAATATGTGTTTCGCTACCCAGGGAATTAAAACTTCTCGGATAGGTATATTCTTTAAGGTATGGTGCATTTTTGCAATAAAAATCCAAAAATCTATTTTTTTTAACCAAACAGGCTAAAATATCAGTCCAGTGTTCCCTTATTGACCCAAATTATTTGACCAAGTTATTGCAAGGATAGAAGACGACCTTTGATATCAACATAATGGATGTTCTATATACAATAGAGCTTGTATTACTCCTTGATGACCAAGGGAAAGTTTGCTTGTTTTTGTTTCTTCTACAGCATTATGTCCTAATTTTTTCTTTCTTATGCGGATATTAATTTAAACAAACACCTAATGTGTTGTACTCACATGACATTATCTACTCTTGTGCAAGGTATTCTTACAAAAGCATATTCTTCTAATCCTTCATGTTAATCGAGATAAACATCTGCAGAAGCCTTGTTGCACATTTCTTTGTAGATACAGTGGGATTAGAGGATTACAGTGGGCTTCAAGTGATAGTCAAATATTTCAAGAGCGGTTCGCTGTGAAACGCCTTTGAAATTCCTTCACATGACCATGAGAAAAAAGGGAGAAAAACAAAAAAGAAACAAACGAATAAAGACTTCCCATTTCAAAAAAGTGTAAAGAAATGGTTAACTCCACAAAAAAGTGTATTTGACATGAACCGTATGATTCGTAGATAATTACAATTTTTGTGTACTAAGGTATAGTATACCTATCCCTAATGGTTTACCAATTAACAAAAGTCATCCAAAATGAGCACAACTTCAGATATGTCATGAGATATATATCATTTGTCACAAAAATACAGTAGATATCTTGATTAAAATCTTCATAACCTATTTTGAGAAAATAAAACTTTCGGGAAACCGCCACGTAAAGGTCAGTTTGGGATGGGGTGTTCTCCTGAAATTCCTTCATACCGCATCCTTAGAAATCGCTGAACTTTAAAACCAAGTTTGGTATTTCACCAAGTTTTCGTTTTTTAATTGAAATAGCGGCCCCAGGTCGCGAAGGCTACATCACTGGCCGGGAGGGCTCGGGGCGCTGGCCACGTCCCACCCTCCAGTACTGCACCCCACCAATGACGCCTGTAGTGGGCAGAGGTGGGGGACGCAGCGGCTGGGCGGCAAGCCTTGGCCCTTCCTGGGGTATTGCGCTAGGGGTTTAGTTTTAGTTAGTTTTCGTTTTTTAATTATGTTGTTCACAGACCCACGGACACACACCCACACACAGACACGCACATATGAAATGTTTCTATAAATTTTTTTCTGGATTCAGAGTTCCTCAAAACGCGTGTTTCCAATGAAATCTTTGTTCTAATTTTTGGGTGGATTGCAATACCTATCCATCTACTATGTACTAGAGCAGGGACCGCCAACTGACATGCACAGTGTGCCTATGAATCGTTTCAGCACTTGCAATTTTTTTTCTGGCAAATTAAACAAATAGCACCACCGCTACATTCCATGAAGAAGTACTCAGCTTCCCATTCGGGATTGAAATGATGTGTCGGCGTGGGTGCCCTTCGCTTTAATGAGCGTCTTTCCATACCAAACTGTCACTGAAATATGGACCTCCACTGCTAAGGAAGACAAACCGACCGCTACCACTGCGAAGCACGAACTGAGGGAACACGGTGCTTCTAGCCCAGCACATGCACCGCGGCAAGCGAGTTGGCTGTGGCTGTACTAGAGAAAGTAAAACCATAGCATTCAAATGTCAGTATCAGCATTTGTTGGCGTAATTTAAACATGTGTTATTTATAATCAGCAACACAATATATTACCGAGATTTTCTTTCAATTTCCCCAGTCCTTTTTGTGCCGAAACCTATTTAAGTGTTTTAAATGTCACCGATTTGCAGCTGTGAATTTAAGTTCAGTTGCATTTTTCGTGTCCACTACCGGAACTTTTTGCATGCACCTGGATATTTAATTGGCTTTCAAAGACGTTTTAACAGTAGCAGAGTAAAAAATTAAGGTACTTTTGAAAATATAAATCCTGAAATTCATTTTAAATACAAAAATCAGAAAGGTACATTTTACCAATGTTTTTCACTTTCTTTTACCATTGAATAAATCACCTAATTCCTTTATATTTGAACACTATTAAAATTTGCTACCGCAATAACTATGAATGGAAGGTATAATGCTTAGCTTTTTCCTTTCATAGGCCACAAAACGAGATTTTTCTCTCTTGAAATATGTTTATAATCCACCAGCCAGGAATTACCTAAGAAGCTTTTAAAGAACTTACGTTTTAGCTCATTTCTACTTACAGTACCGTGCAATGCAAGTAAACAGATTACTGAATATCAGCATTTAACCCTACACAGAAACCAGAAGTGCATACTTAGTCGAACTTCTTCTACCAGTTGGTGTCGAAGATTTACAGAGAGCTTTCCATCCGGTCCTGTCCTTAGCAATTAATTTCGCTTGTTTCCATTCAGTTCCAGAAGTAAAACTTTGTAAATTCTTCACCTACAAACATTGACCTGAGGAGTGTTAATTGCTAATAATAATGGATTTCCTTGCATTTTTTATTTTATTTGTTTATTTTTATTTCACTTTTTCTTGCTTTCTCTACCATATACCTAAGTATTCCAGCCTCAAACTCTACATCGATATTTCAGCAGAAATACAAGTTTAAAGCCCCCTTCCCCTTGAGTCCAGGAGTTATATTTTTGAAAATAGCGCGCGAGTGTTATGAACAGTATAACTCAAAAACGAAAACTCCACATTAGTATCGAAGTTCAGCATATACCAAAGATTGGACACTAAGCTTTCCTGGAAAATCCCCCTCCCACAACTACTCTTTACATACTAATTGTTCTAAATTTAGATTCTAAAAATCTAATGTGTTGCACTCACATGGCATTGTTCTTGTACTAACTGTTCTTACAAATTTTTATTCATTTATCTTCATGTTAGTCGAGATAAACATTTGTAGAAATAATCTCATTGCTAATTTTCTTGTAGGTGCATGGGGAACATGGGAGTACAGTAGGCTTTGGGCGATAGCCAAATCTTTTAAAGCTGGTCTCTATACGAAGGCTTTGAATTTCCCTTCTATTTGCACGGCCAACAGATAAAAAAGTGAATAAAAACTCCCATTTGAGAAAACTAAGACTGTAAAACTCACACAAATAACAACGAGCGTTTCCGAAATGGTTCACACCACAAAAAATATATTTGAACACAATTTGTTTTAACGAGATCTACATTTTTCGTATAGTAAGATTTAGTCTACCTCTTACGGTTTACCAGTTGAGCAATAGTCATAAAAATATACGGTGCTACATAGGCTACAGCCAGAAAAATGAAAATATATATTTCATTTACCATAAAAATATCTTAAACACATTGCATTTTAATCAAAGTAGAGCCATTTTTGAGAAAATCAAAATTTTCGAAAACTTCCATGCAAAGGGAAATTTACTGTGGAGGAATTTTCTTCACAATCTTCGTGTCGTGTCCTTGAAGGATATTAAACTTAAATATGAACTATGCTCTTTAATCGACATTTCCTTTTTGAGTTTTGCTGCCCATAGACACACACACATACACACACACGCACACATACACACACAGATACACCCATACACAGAGACACACACGCTCACAGACGGATCTTTTTCTAAAAGTATCTTTCGATTCAGGGAGCCTAAAAGCATATATTTCCGATGAAATGTCGATATCGAAATTTTGGGTGAAATACAATACTTCCACTGCTTACTTATACGTAGTAGAGAAAGTTAAGATAAATATATCGATTTTATTAAAGCACAACATATTTAAGATATTTACATGGCAAATTAAATGTCCATCTTGAATTTTTTAGAGTAGTATGGGTGAGTATAAAATTAATTGAGAACAAAAGGGACTACACAAATTACTCTCAAAAATTCAAGATCGACATGTAATTTGTCATGTAAATATCTTAAATATGTGATACTTTAATAAAATCGATATAGTTATTTTTATGAACAGTAAGTAGGGGAAGTATTGTATTCTACCCAAAATTGCGATGTCATAATTTCACTGCAAATATGTGCTATGTGGCCCCCTGATTCAAGAAAAGACATTTTTTAGAGAAAGGTCCGTCTATGGGTGTTTGTCTCTGCCTGTGAACAGCATAGCTCAAAAACGAAAAGTAGGTTAAAAACCAAAGTTGGTATTTAAGTTTAATATCTTTCATAGATGCGACACAAAGATTTTAAAAATTCGTCCATCCCAAACTACCATTTACACCGTAAACTTCTCGAAAATTTTGATTTTCTCAAAACTTGTTCAAATGATTTTAATTAAAACGCCATATGTTAAGGATATTTTTACGGCAAATTGGATGTACATATATTTTGAATATTCTGGGTATAGTCACTGGGTATAGTCCTGTTTTCTCTTGGTGACTTTTGCATGACTGGTAAAGCGTAAGAGATAGACCAAGTCTTACTATACACAAATTGTAGATCACGTTAAATCAATTTATGTTCAAATACATGTGTTGTGGTGTGAACCATTTCAGAGACAAACCGTGTGTGAGTTTTGCAATCTCAGTTTTCTGAAATAGAAGGTTGTTATTCACTTTTTACTTTCTCTACTGGCAAGTAAGAGTATTTATTCCACCCAAAAATTCGATGTCGAGATTTCACCGGAAATATATGATTTGAGGCTCCCTGAATCCAAAAAGGTATTTTTAGAAAGAGGTCTGTGTGTGTGTGTGTGTGTGTGTGTGTGTGTGTGTGTGTGTGTGTGTGTGTGTCTGTCTGTCTGTCAGTCTATGATAGCACAACTCAAAAACGAAAAGCCGGTTAAAAACTGAAGTTGGTATTTAAGTTTAATGTCTTTCAAGGATGCGACACGAAGATTTTGAAGAAAACAGCCCCACCCTAAACTACCCTTTACGTGGAAATTTTTTAGAAAATTTTGATTCTCTTGAAAATGGATCTAACGATTTTGATTTAAATGACATATGTTTAAGATATTTCTGTGGCAAATGAAAGGTATATTATGAATTTTTTGGCTATAGCCTATGTAGTCCTATTTACTCTGAATGACTTTTGAATAACCGTAAGAGATAGACAAACTGTAAAAAAAATGTAGATCTCGCTAAAACACACAACTTATGTTCCAATACATTTTTTGTAGAGTTAACCACTTTGGAGATTTTCCTTGTTATTTGTGCCATTTTCGGATTCGTGAAATGCAACATCATTGTTCATTTTTTGTATGTAAGCGCGCAAAGAGAGTGGGATCTCAAAGCTTCAAAGCATTTGACTATCGCTCAAAGCCTACTATATTCTAATATTCCACTTGCACCTACAAGAAAATAAGTAATAAGATAATTTGTACAAATGTTTAACTTAACTAACACGATAAAAATAGAGGAAAAAGAGATTGTAAGAATGGTTAGTACAAGGGTAGAGAAAGTCATGTGAGTACAACACATTTTTATCTTTTTTATCAGATTTTTTATCTCTTGACCGTGCAAAGAGAAGGGAAATTCAAGGCCTTCATATAGCGACCAGCTTTACAAGATTTGACTATCGCTCAAAGCCTCCTGTATTCCCATGTTCCCCTTGCACCTATAAGAAAAGTAGCAATGAGATTATTTGCACAAATGTTTATCTCGACTAACATGAAGAGGATAAAGGGACAAGAGTTTGTGAGAACAGTTAGTACAAGAGTAGAGAAAGTCATGTGACTGCAACACATCAGATTTTTCCCCTATATCCTTAGAAGAATAATGTCGTGAACTATAGAATCCTAGTTCGGTTATTTCATTTACCACCTTATAACTTCAGTTAAAGGACGTTAAATAAAAACAAATTAAAAAGTTATATATTAAGGAATTTTACAAGTTGAACCAAAAATTTAGTTCTAAGAGGTAATACTACGCTAATAAATAAAGCTTTATTACAGTTCATTAAACAGATGTAACGGATAGAAGAAATGGGCTCTCAGGTTCAAATCTAGTTGATTCCATTCAGCAGCAAAAGCAGGTGAACTGCTCTCCGGTATAACCACATTGCAGATTAAATGCTGAAGTTTTTGCTGCACAAAGTAATTTAGCCTTAACACAAACAATACGACATAAAACATCAGCAGCCACAGACCAGGCGCGGCTCCTCAGGGTAGGCAGGGTAGGCATTGCCTGCCCTACCATAATTACATCATCAAACAATGTTCAGCTATGATTCTGCATTTTATCATTTGAACCGTCATTTTCCCTAAATTGCAGTTCAAGAAAAGTTTTCTCGGTTATAATGACCAGCACATGGTCAAATCCTTGAATCTCAATTCCGATTCATCAAAACTGAGTTGCTTGTTTGAAACGCGCGGCAGAAATGATAGCGCATGGAACCTGGGTAGTGGAGAGCCAGCTGGCTCAACCTCTGCCGGCCCGGCCCCCTTTCCTCAGTACGAGGCCCTTGAACATGGATAAGGAAATATTCCGTCTGTATACGCACTCCGAGCATGCGTAGACGCGTCTGCCATCAGTCAGAACACTTGCCGGCTCAAATCCGAATTTATGCGACTTTTTCCCAACAGGCATACTGCACGAACGAAGATATCAGAGACCCGAATCCACTTGCTATCACTCTGTGTAATACTAGTGTGTTGTAATACCAGTATGACCGACTTAATTAGTGAACTATTACAAAGTCCGCTTTCGCGGCGCACTGACAATGAAAAGAGGAGCGTTTTAGCTATTTAACACAATGCTACAGTCAGATAATTCTTCAATTTCTTCATTCATTTTAGTTTTGGCGGTAATTCGTACCTAAGTCACACTCATTCACTCTGCACTTATTAAACAACCAAACAATATATTGTTTGCGATATCCGCAATGACTTCGCCCCCTTTATTTCGGATAAACGGGGTTCTACTGTATTATTATCACCATTATTAGTATTATATATTTATTATATTATTGCTATTACTACGGCTACTGCTACTGCTACCGCTACTGCTACCGCTACCGCTACCGCTGCCGCTGCCGCTGCCGCTGCCGCCGCCGCCGCCGCCGCCACCGCCACCGCCACCGCCACCGCCACCGCCACCGCCACTGCCGCCGCCGCCACCACCACCACCACCACTACCACTACCACTACCACTACTACTACTACTACTACTACTACTACTACTACTACTACTACTACTACTACTACTACTACTACTACTATTATTATTATTATTATTATTATTATTATTATTATTATTATTATTATTATTATTATTATTATTATTATTATTATTATTATTATTATTATTATTATTATTATTATTATTATTATTATTATTATTATTATTATTATTATTATTATTATTATTATTATTATTATTATTATTATTATTATTATTATTATTATTATTATTATTATTATTATTATTATTATTATTATTATTATTATTATTATTATTATTATTATTATTATTATTATTATTATTATTATTATTATTATTATTATTATTGTTGTTGTTGTTGTTGTTGTTATTGCTGTTGTTGTTACACTTTGCTTACCCTAAAATTTTCACTGCGAGCCGCCACTGCAATAGACACAACCATATTGACTCAAATGTCAATTTCAAGGCTTAGCAAGTTTCGTTCACCCACTCGAGTACACCATTGCGTTAACCTGTAATGTCATAGAAAATAAAGAGAAAAAAGGGGAAATCTTTATTTTCTAGAAGAGAAATGTGACAAAATACTTTCGCTTCTATTTTTTGTATACCTTAATTTATACAGTTCTGTACTGCTTATATTCTAGTGGAGTGGAGTTTAAGAGCCAGTCGACAACTAGGACATTTAGGACTAACACTCAATGTTTACAATAAAGGTATAAGTGAACTTGCTAAGGTTAACGGAAACAAATTCCTCACGTTTGTAAAACAAGTAAACCTGAAGGCAGAGTTTTGAAGTATTTTAAGTAATGCTGTGTACAGTCCGGTGAACTTATGGCCTTATTCTATACCAGGTGAGTCAGCCGCGCCTTATTTGTTTGGAAGGTAGGCCACCCATCTAACGGCATGTGCATCTTAGTTCAGTTTTGCGCTTGCTAAAATGTATTGCTTAACGTTCTTAAAGAGAGGAATGCGCAAAATTGAGAGCAACAGAGGTTTAAGGGACAGAACGTACTCCTCGCTAAAGTACACCTCAAAAACGACATTGACTCGAGTATGACTCGTTTACTGAGAGCGAATTCCGGTTTCCGACCGATTTTACAAACTTTTTATTAGAGTATACATAGCAACGTAATTCAGTAAACGCCTCGGAAAAAATGGACCTATCATATGGGTACGCTAACAACGTCAGCTAAAAAGAAAATGGTGTATTCTTGTACTTAGTGCAGGGGTTGGCTGAAAAATATTTAGAGACACACCTCATCCGTACAGTCAAAACAAACATATTATTAAATAACAGTTTATTCACATTTTTGCGTGAACTACGCCTCGTGCAGCTCAATTAATATGCATAACAGCTTTTGCCATTTCAGTAATAATATTAAAACGCCCAGTAAATGATTAAAACTGTCTTAAAAGGCTAAAACAAGCACGCAAACTTGCGAGGTGGCAATGGCCTAGCGCCAGACATGCAAGTCCTACTATTGAACGCGGTACGCGCTTTGAGCTAAGTCTCGAAATAGCTGAGTAGGATTGTGACGGGTCCTCTGCGCTAAGCCCCAATGTCATAGATTCGAGTCTCAGTAGTGTATTTTTTTTTAAAATTATTTATATATAATGTTCATCAAAACTTGGAAACCTTATTCGCAATAATCTAATTATAAAGTCCCTGACGGTTTAGGGCATGATTTAAATCGTTTTTGGTTGTGTGCATTTTGTAATTGACTAGTTATAATGACTTCTGCCCCATTGGACTGGCATGATGTATTGTGTTGCAAATGCGGACCCCTGCGTTCTCCACACGTATGCTGTCGCACAATATTTTGTGCCAGTCTTTCATTATTTATTCGACAGACGAGTACGTAGATATGCTTTTGACCTACGGAGAAGTAAGAACAAATACACCGGAGAAAATATCTCGGGAGAGATATCCGAACAGACGACAGCCAACAGCAAACAGCTTCCGGAATGTTGAAAGGCGTCTGCGTGTAACAGCATCACCTGCAAGAATGCCTCCTCATAGACACGCACCAGCAACATCGGGTGCTAATGCAGAAGCAGTTTTGAATGCCACCCAGAACAATCCGCATACTAGTACACGGGTAGCTGCTCAGGAGGTGAACATCAGCGAGTCTTCTGTAGTGCGAATATTGACACTAATAAATTCCATTCTTATGGTTTGCACCTACACCAAGCACTTCGCGGGAGAGATTTCGAAGCTCGAGTGTTCTTTTGTGAATGGTTGCTGGAGCGAGTACCAAGTGATGTGGGATTTGCATCCAGGATATTGTTTTCTGACGAATCAAGATTCCACAACAATGGAACTGGAAATCGTCACAATATGCGCTATTGGAGGGTTGATAATCCTTATTGGGTAAGGGAGGCAGCATTCTAAGAACAGTGGGGTGTAAATGTCTGTTGTGGAATCTTGGGAGACCACCTTGTTGAACCATTATTCTTGGAGGGGAATATAACAGGAGCACGCTACCTGAAACTCCTCCGTAGCTCACCCCTTATTACTAGGGAATGTACCACTGCAGGAGCGAATGACGATGTGGTTTCAACACAACGGCGCTCCTCCGTATCGGTCGAGGATCGTCTGCAATCATTTGAATGCTGCACATCCTGGTCATTGGATAGGAAGACAAGGACCAGTCCCGTGGCCTGCCAGATCACCTGATCTGACACCCCTTGGCTTCTTTCTCTGGGGTTATTTAAAAGATCGCATTTATGCTGAGGAGCTGGACAATCCTGAAACCCTTCTTCAACGTATTACAGTAGCTTGTAGATCTGTTCAACCCTGTGTATACGTGATCCTTACTTCAATTGCACTTACCTAAGTTGTTTAAACAACTTTCTAATTGTAGTTCACCAATAAAGAAACATCAAACAATGCCATAAAACATAAATAAAGCAATAAAAATGAATATAATAACCGTTTTCAGAATAATGATTTGTAAATTGTGAGGATTGCACGGTAAAAAAAATTAGTACATGCAGGTGATTCGAACCACCTTCACAGCAGACTGATAACTTCGGAGTCCTGCGCTCGTTCCAATTGAGCTACCTAGTAACGTGTAAGGCAAACATTCCGTTTAAGATGTAATACTCGCTGGTTCCAGTGAACATTTGCAAAAGCGCAAACGTCAGGTGTCTAATTACGAATATATTAAAAGCCGATGTGATAACATCTATATTAGCACTAATTTCATCGAGTGTTAAACATCCATGTTAAATACGCGGGTAGAACCTAGTAATGGGGTCGATGTTTTCATGTTGGAGTATAAAATGCGGATTGCATAAAACTCGAGAATAAGGGGCAGCTGACTCACCTGGTATATAGGGTTATCGAGAAGTCGCTCCGCAGCTCTCGTGTAGCCAAGATTCCCCTAGACACAGGAATTCCGTTGGCAGACTGGTTACCGCGAGCATTTGGTTATTATAATGTTCTGCGAAGTAAAATATCTAGTAGATTCAGGTACATAATTCATTAAAGGTAATGTAGATGAACGGGATACCAACGTTATTTTGAGCGGTAGACACCGGCACGGTGCGGAGGAACTTGTTGATAACTCGGTAGCATCCTAATATTTCGTAGCGTCTGTCAGGCACCGGCTTTGCCGATCAGGCCTTGCTGTGGCTCGCTCTTAGCTTAGAGCCTCAGCGCGGCTCTCGGGTTCCGTCAGTGGCGTACTTTATTGGTGACACACTAACCATACAGCAGGTAAAATTAACCGGAATGTCTATTAATAGTGAACCAGTATTCTACATTTATGGCATTACAAAGTGCGTGTATGTAACTAGGCATATTTATTCCAAATTCTCAGACAGTTTATAGTGCATAGTTCTGTGTTACACCTGCAGCAGAATACTTTCACTGTTTATCCGCTTGAATTATTTATTTTATAACTATATGTACAGGTACTTAATCAGCAAAATATAAAGCAGAAACAGCTTTTCTACATTTAACCGATGAACTCTTAAGCGTAACAAGAACAAAATTAATTTAATAGTGTAAAAACCCAAGACCCATAAAATTAGGACAGTTAAAGGTCTAACTGATGAGAA
>JAUKNM010000157.1:230000-235000 GCA_030765045.1 Tenodera sinensis
TTATAAGCAAAAGTTGGAATATTTTGGCTCAATTTTTACGATCTCCTCCAGTCGGATTCTGAGATAAACTCCGATATCGTTCAACTTTTTTGCATTATTGTTACTTTATGCCAACTAACTACTGTTGCTTTTTAAACATACAAGCCGTGTGTGGGCAATGTTTGAGAGGTAGAAGCAGGACTGAAAAATTCAGTGCCACAGCCGGGATTTGAACCACGGATCTTGCGCTTCCCGTGCTGCTGCTCTAACCACTGAGCTACCATAGCAACTTGCCAGTATGACATCGGTTGGGGAATTTAATGTCACACTGACAAGTTTCAAATCCCGGCTATGACATTGAATTTTTTAGTCCTGATTCTACTTCTTTGTATTAATTTCGAACGCAGAGTGCTTAACATTAGACAAACAAGAATGGAAAACTGAAGTTAAAAAGAAAAGTTGTTGGATTACCTGTAAATGGCAAGAACTGGTGCAGTGTGAGGGAGCCTTAAGATTCGATTGCGTGATGGACACGTACAGTGTAATATTCAGCGTCCTTGCAATACCAACATGATACCTACGTCACATGCCCTCAAGGGAGAGGAACTTGAAAGCGCCACGGCGGGGTCACTTTATGATATTATTTCCTTTTCTCTCCTCTCTCTCTTTGAGCGAACGTGTTCACCAAATTCAACCTGCAAAATATTTATAAAAGGAATATCTGAGGGAAAGAGGCAAAGAGAAAATGTGCGACACTGAAACAGACTTCTAGCTTCAAAATGATGACTCTGGTACATACTGGCTCACAATACAACGCTTGTACTGCAGAAGGTGCTTCACGTTAGGGGTTAAGTCAGCCTGACACTGAAATTTAAATTTTCTATATTTTTATAGGTATGACATCAATACTTTCCACACTTAAGGGCGTTTATTTATAAACTATCACACAAAGTTCCAGCACAAACTGTCTTATAATTTTGAGGGAATTAACTACTTCATTTAATCACAATGCAAAAATACCTTAATATTCAAAATAATCCATGCATATCAGAAACTGAAATATTATTATTTTATAAACTTTAAATGCCCAACAAACACCAATAGGAATAAAATAGAATTACTTTTTAAATTGATTAATTTCTTTGCTTTGATGTACATTGAAGACATTTTAAACCTTTTTATGTATTTAATTTTTTAAAGCTAAATAAATTTTCAGATTTTGAAACCAAAGACTGAAGTTGAAGTCACATAAATGGAGCACCTGGTCGAAAATTCTAGTAGCATAGCACAAAATGTAATACCTATGGCGCAGACAGCATTAAATAATGTAAAGTCGAGAAAAATAAATTTTTCTACACACATACAACATGATCATGAGCCAGTTATCTGTTTGTCACACCTTCCTTAATTCGAATTTCACAATTTAATGTTAAAATGTCACGCAAAATTTAATTTCTAAGAGAGATTTGGCAGCGTTACGTTTACGTTAAATTGTGACTAAATTCATTCGAATTAAGGTAGAAATGCATTACTGCGTTGTTTACACAATGTTTGCCGGACAGTTAGTGAAATAATAAACCATTTATATCCATTCACCAAGAAGCTAGATGGCTCTAAATATTTTACTCAAATTATTTTTTTCCGGTGAAATGGCTCTTTATTGACAATAATTGTATTGGACATATTTGTTACACTCATCATATCCCTAGTTAACGTATGGCCAAAGCAGTACCTTCCATCCTGTACAGCAGTTTGAACTAAACCAAGCTATTCAATATTAAAATACTAGGCAAAATTGCATAAGCCAGTGCCAACACTGACCTGTTATCACCGAATTCATTTTGATAGATAGGTAATAAATTACTATTTTTCTTAGCCCTCAAGGCCTTAATTAACAAATTTAAATTCTTTCAAATTAGCTCTTAAAATACTTACGTTAGAATTATTATTTTATTGACTCTTATATCCATATATTAATAGATACTTCCAAATAACAAATTCTGTGTGTCTAAATCTCATGTCTACTGCACGAACTTAGAGAATGCTTCAAAAGTTAAATTAAACTAGACTAAGCTTTGTTCCTTCGACCCTGTCTGTGAAAGTACAACCAAGTTTATTTAGATGTTCTCATGAAAGAGGTAGGAACGCACCAAATTCTCAATTTGCGTGTAAAGTACAATGGACAAATCTGCAGAGCTGTCTCTTGGGATCATCCAATTAGAGAATGGCGTGGATAAAGCAGAGCAAGGCTCTCTTTGAAGCCGCAAATCTTAGCGCTGTGAGGCAGGCAGGATTGCTGCTGGAATCAGATCTAACATATGTACATCCATACATCAAAGCTCATAAACACAATCACTAATCATGAGCGTCACTCCAAAGCAATTAGGTAAATTGCCTGGCAACTGCTACATTGATGAGCAGGTCATTTTGCTTGCAAAGTTTGACGGCTTAAACAATTTCTCCACTGTTAATTATTCATACTTTCTGTGATAGCCACAAAGCATTTTATCACCTCCATATTTTCAGAGACATTTTAAGTATCCATATCTTAAAACGGATGAGTAATTTGTTTGCTGCTCCACTCCATTATGACAAATCCAGAAATCTATGTTTTCTTCTGACTGCTTTGACTTCTTTTACCAAATAGTCGGGACATAAGATATATAGGGCGCAAAATATTTTAACGCCCTAAGTCAAACTGTTGTTAAGATTTAATTTCATTATGTCACTTTTTGATATGGTATATGAAATGGTGATTAGATCATTGAAACCTTACCACAGCTTACTGTGACAAAATGGCAAAAATTAAAGCAGAATGTGGATTTGTTATTGTTATACATCATTGCACATAGATAAACTTGAGCATTATACACAGAGCTTTTCCTGGATGCGGAAGATTGTGTCAGATCTTAGCTTATGTAATTCTTATTAATAAATCCACAGAACTGTGACTTTAAAACTTTGAAGTAACAAGTGGCGATTTATTTCCTCCCATATTCTATGATCGACATGAAGGCACCCTCCAAAAAAGTTATGTTTATGGTTAACTGGAGAATTGCAGATGTGTGTCATTTCTAAAGTATGTAAACTGCTAGCCTTAAGTGGTGAGAAATCCCTGTTGACCGGTTTTGTTTCTGTTTCTTTGAATATTGATGGGGAATTGTGAGCGTTTATGTGTAAGAATGTAAATCTTAATCTACCGTGCCTTATCTACAATTACTCAAGTTCTTTTAGTTCTTGTTTTTCTTGTTTCTCCGAGGTTAGACATCGATGCCGATTAATGCCTGTGCGTTACCGTCTTGACGCCGTGTCCTATCTTGTTCTCCAAAGAATCTACTACCAACTGCTCTACTAAAGAACAACGTGATCTTCTTTTTCAGATTATGCGTAGGTGCCTGTGAGCATAAACAACACCAGTGAAGTTGACTCATCAATTTAATGGAGAATAATAATGAACCTACATAATTTAAGAAGTGGAATCAAGGACAGAAAAATTCAATGTCATAGCCGGGATTTGAAACACAGATCTACCACTTATCGAGCGGCTGCTTTAAGCACTAAGCTACCATGGCCAACTTGCCAGTACGACATTAAATTCTCCAGCCGATTCGCACTTTCCCAGTTGACCACAGGGGAATCTCACATCAGAGATAAATACACCAAAGGTGACTTACTATTGTAAGTACTTTATGTCCCGGGTTTAAGTAACCTTTAGATGGTAATTTATGCCAAGAAACTTACTGCGTGCGTGGGCAACGTTCAAGAGATGGAGTCAAGACTGAAAAATTCAAAGCCATAGCCGAGATTTGAACCGCCTGGGGAATTTAATTTGCTGGCAAGTTGGTCGTGGTAGCATAGTGGTTAAAGCAGCCGCTCGGTATGTGGAAGATCCGCGGTTCAAATCCCGGCTATGGCATTGAATTTTTCAGTCCTGATTCCACCTCTTAAACTTTGCTCACACACACGCGTGTGTTTAGAAACACCAGCAGCAAGTTTGTTGGCATAAATAAATAATAATTAGCCTGCATAATGTTGCCAAATTTAAAGCTGCTAATTCGTAATTGAAACACAATTTTACCCTGTGACTTTGCTCAATCCAGAGAATTTTCATTTGCTTTATAATTCTCAGAAACGTATCTACGAGCAACGTTTAATATAGCTGAATACACTAAATTCCAGGAACACTTCGAGCTAATGTCTTCTCTACATGACCATCTTCTAATCGCCTTTCCTTAGCACAAAATTCACTAATGATCTCATGACAAATTTTTAAAGTGCCTAGCTAATGATTGTTACTCAGGTTTCTTCACCTTATGGGCTGATTTTAACACACAGAAATTATTTTTTCGCAGTTATTTGCCCATCTTCTTATTATTTCTTTACAAAATTTTGAATCTTATTCTTATATAACATCTACGGCTGTTCCGCCTTCACACTTTCTTGAGCTTTACCTCTTTCTAGGGCGTCCAACATCTCTTTTCGCGTCATTTGATATCTATAAACAATTCTCGTTATTTTCTTCTCACTCATTCAATTTAAGTAACTTGTTCAGTTCTATTTTTAATGCTCTACTTCATTATTTTGATTATATATTTAATATTCTTCACTTGAATCTGCGGTTATTATTTTAACTATTTTTGCACCTCCTTCGGAGACACCTGACGTCTGCTTCCAGCAGTTTTCTTTCATCTTTTGACCTTTTTATAATACAAGATTCACACCCATATACTAAAACTGCAACAGCTATGGTTTTACAACATTTTAGTTGGGCTATGTTTTCTTGTTTTGCTTTTCGATATCCGCTATGTCATTCCACAAATCCTCTGGGATGTATTTAATTTATTTTCAATATTTCCATTTCTATCAACATTTAAATTGCATCCCAGATAATTAAAATTAAGCACCTGTTGCAAGTGCTTACTATTATTATTATTATTATTATTATTATTATTATTATTATTATTATTATTATTATTATTATTATTATTATTATTATTATTATTATTATTATTATTATTATT
>JAUKNM010000157.1:237500-239450 GCA_030765045.1 Tenodera sinensis
CATTGGGATAGGGGGTCGATATATCGTTTGGCACAGCTAGGTCAGTTGGATGTGACGAGGTTGACCACGTCTCTTCGAAGACAGGAGAGTCAAACTATAAAACGATACAAATGTGCATTGTATGTGAAAATTTTAAGCTCAGTAAACGTGGCGATGAACAGTTTTATAGCCCGCATCCAAACTTGCACACTGTGGTAACTATCATTCTGTCAGTGCAACATGAAACAAAACTTAAAAATAATTCAATTAAAAAGAATTTTCCACACCTACCACGTAACAATGAGAAACATAAACACACTCAACTTATAGAAAAGTATAAGGCACTTAGAAATGGAAAACTGTTTCTACGACAATATTAAAAGAAGTCTGTTAGCAAGCTGAAATTAAGAAGACAATCTTAAGTGAATGACGAAAGTCATTTTAAAATGCTTACTTAAAGCTAAACATAGCAACATTTTTTAACCACATCAGGAATATTCTTCCTCTTGGCAGTCCCAAGTCTGCACCAAATGAGAGGGAAAATGTTGCTGTAAGATGCCCAAAACGATATGTAAAAAGGTTGACTGTGTCAGGCCCAAACGCAATGTACAAATTGTCCCAAAAGCCATTCATTTAGGTTTTTCGGACCAAACACACTGTACCGAGCTAATTAGCAGAGAACCAATTCTCCATGCAGCTCGCACGGAATTCATGACGAGCCGCTTGAAAAATTTGGTCGGATCTACCCTTGGCGAAGTACACTAAATTAGTTGCGGTGAAGTTAATTTAGCCCGCCTCTGTAGCGTGATGGTTAGCGTGTCTGCCTCACGTTGAAGAGGTCGAGTTCGAATCTCGCTTAGGGCAAATTATCTGGATGAGGTTTTTTTCCCGAAGTTTTTCCTTATCCTGAGAAGACAAATGTCGGGTAACTCTCTAAGGGCCCTAAGGGCCTCGGAATCATATCAGCATCATTTCACCCATTTCATTCATTCACCGTCCGATATGACATTACGTTGGAGGACGATAACGGGGGAAAAGTTAAAGAGCATTGAATGGAAAATTTATCCTTCTTTCTTCTTCTTGTATTTTCTTTTTGTTGTTTTTTCGATTGTGTACTTCTTTTATTCTGTCACATACACACATTTACATACATTTATACACCGTCAGACGAAAAGTTTGAACAATTGAATGTTGAAATGATATGTTTATACTTCAAATGAGAAGACATGAAAGTAGAGAATGCCCCGGGTGAGGATCGCGCTCACGACCTTAAGATTTTGAGACTCACGTGCTGCTTACTCTCCTACCGAGGCCTCGCGAACAAATGTTGGCACTAAAGTAATCAGATAGTAATTTCACTATCGCAGTCGTTTCCTTTACCTTTTATTTAAATTTTAGCCCATCTACAACAACTTAACGTATGCGACCGATATCTTTTGGGAAAATAGACTCTTGTTCTAAGGGCGGCCCAAATGTCGGACAGGTTAAAGGAGATGGGTCGACTATTGATTATAAGGAAGCCGTAACCTAAGATTTGGGTTTTCTTTTTCTAATACAATGTAAAATGCAGGAGTTCACACAAAACACATTCAGTTCCTCCTCGGCACTCTTTTAGGATGAATATGTAGTTTCTTATTTCTAAAGGAGTACTTTCGTTTGTTAAAATGACTTATCAGGTTAAATGTACCTAATGTACCTAAATGCACAGGATTAAAATACCTCTAAGAAATTATTTTTACTTTCTCTACTACGTAGAGTAATAGGGGAACTATTGTATTCGACTCAAAAATTCGATGTCAAGATTTGACCGCAAAATATATATTTTGGAGGCCCCCTGAACCAAAAAGATCATTTTTAGAAAAAGGTCCATGTGTGTGTGTCGATAAAAAGCATAACCCAAAAACGAAAAATCAATTAAAACAAAGTTGGTATTTAAGTTTAATATCTTTTAAGGATGCGACGCGAAGATTT
>JAUKNM010000158.1:0-112284 GCA_030765045.1 Tenodera sinensis
CCACCAGAGCGCTCTACGCGGGTGATTCAAGAGATCTGAGTTGGCCGAGAAAATAATATGCACTTGTATTTAAACCACAGAACACCTAGTAGTCTAACACCGCAAGACTCGCATTCTACCAAGAAAGACAGTTCAAGTGCTATAAGCTGGACGTAGAAATTAAAAGAAACACATTCCGAGATACAGAAGGTAACATTGTACACTATTTCATACTTGTTACAGAAAAGCTGCCATTCAATCATTCACAATATTCACACACAATTTGTTTACACCACTAAGTTGCTTAAAATGGCGAGAGAAACTGCGCAATCGACACTTTTGTGCTATAATCGAGAGTAATTTAACCAAACAGCACGCTCAAAAAATGAAAAACTGCTACAATTTTAACAAAATTGTAAAGCTAATACAATGAAAAGGAGATGTAAACTGTATTATCACTTGTCCTTTCTGCATACTAAAAATCAGGATGGCAGTCTCTTAATTTCACTGCTAGAATTTTAAATGTGTTATTTATTTTACTCGCATGGCCTTCTCTACTCACTGTTGTTCAAGGTATTCCTACAAACGAATATTCTTCTATGTAGTCCACATTAATCATGCTAGACATTTGCGGAAATGCTTTTATTGCGAGTTTCCTTACAGAAGACATGGGGAAGAGGGGTAACAAGAATGCAATCGAGTATTCATCCTCCCCACTTGCCCCACTTGTACTCGTTATGCAGTTATTAATTGTCTGATTTATTCAGAATGTTTATCATAGTACTGCGTTAGGTTATGTTGATTTAAACATAAATATACTTTTTGAAATTGCACTAGGTGAAGTATAATAGCTATTTGACAATTTTTTTCTGTTCGAGATCATTTTATAGTATGGGGTTTAATTACAATGTTATTCTTCTGTTAGAGAAATATATACAAGAAAAATTTAGCTTTTATGTATGCACGCATCTTAACTAATATAGTTCTCAGCGTCCCATTCTATATTGGGAATGAGAGATTGCTTAATTTTGGTCATAAGTCTCTTAATTAGGCTTGAGTTCTTTTTTGTGCTGCAAATGTGCAACACAGGACCAACGGACACTTCTCTTCTGAAGCAAGCAGTGCTACAGATTTTTATGCCTGAAGATACCCTCGCCCGCAGCGGAATTCAAACACCCAGGGCACATACATATGTACACTCAATGTGCAGGAAAGTCACACTAACAATATAGAAACAAATCTGTGCGGTATCAAGCAGGCTTAGAAACATCAGAAATTTGCACTTGAATGTAATGTTTTGAAGTGATCAGTTTTGTGAAAAGAATACGATTTACTCCGATATTCCAACTCCAACAAGGAAACAAGATAGGAAAGGATATCAAATGTGTCAGGAGTACTTTAGAATACATACTAAGAGTAGGAAATAGCACCAAACTAAATTTTGAATGCGAGAGGACTTGATAACGTTTTGGTATGAACTGTATGAAAGTTTCCTGTTGCTTGTTTCAGGGAAGCGTGATTATATTTGGCAGCACCCATGCACTTTGGATAGCGTTGTATATGTGGTGTATATTTAACAAATTGCTTTGTTGCTATCACTATCTCATTTACTAATTTTAAAAGGTTTTGCTAAGTTATGAATGATTTACGAGACCATCACAAATTTCAGGTATTTCTCTGAACACATTCTTTTGTAAACTTGTGCAGAAAACGATGTGTATATTAAAGTATAATTGCTTTACAAAATCTTATTAAACACAAGTATTAACATTACTTCTTTGTTTTCCTTTTCAAACAGATAGTGCTATTTTTGAACATAGTTGTTGGTAATCTTCATTTAGAATTTCCATTCATCGATTTAATGTTCCATTTCTCTATCACTAAGACAAATTCAGAGATTAGTTCTAATACTATAAATGTGAACTAAATAATTGCATTTTATATATCCTTGTGGTGACCTTACCTCATTCATTCCTGTACCATTAACTAAATGTGCAGTTATACTTATCGCTATAAGCTTTGCTTTTAAAAGGATCATGCAGTGTTAACCATAGCTTTCGAATTCTGCTTTAAGCAGAACATAACTCTAAAATGGATAGTAATTATAGATTGAGTTCACAAAGTGAATCAACCCACTTCAAAAATTAACAAAATTAACAAGATTGATGAGCTCTGCTAGAGGCGATATCATTCTAGGCTATTGTGACGCTCTTTATGGCTGACTCCGAAGACCTTAGCGCAGAATCATAATGCTAAAATCAGGTTTACTGTAAACAGGAACTAAAACTGTTGCTGTTGAATATTATTACACCTATGGTACAGTATTTTCCTAAAAAGCGAAATTGCAAAACATTGTTTTTTTGGCTTATCAACTTACATATTCGATTATTTTCCTCACATCAGGGAAATTAAGTCTATCCTGCCATCTATCCCCCTATGCTGAACCAGTTCCACAGTAACTGTACTTCCCCGGACAGTATTGCCATCTCCTCGGAAGTTATTTAAACTATGTCGACATACTCGGGAAATATTTCTAACGGAGATCGGAGAAGTACAGTAAGGCAGTGTTGCCAACCCGTGCGATTTGTCCCATATTGTGGAACATTTTGACAAATATTTTTCAGGAAGGGACAGAGGGACTTTTTAAAAAAAAACTGAGATGAATATGGGACATTTAATAATTGCTGCCTCTGTCATAGTGTCGTAATGGTTATGGTATACACAACAACAAAGATAAAACCTTCACAAGGCACACGCAGTCATTTGTGCAATCAGCACTCTCACTAAGGCCACAGTAGGTTTGCTTACATAACAGTAACAGCCGTGCACCATTATCTATAGGTGTGATTCCAGCATGTGTTTGGGGAGTAAAGTTTCCATAAAAGAAAAACTGCATCCACTGATAGCAGGAGCAAGCACTTCAATAACATAAGTTTTGATTTACATTATACATATCCAACTGGGTACTGAAAAGGCGCTAGTAAGTACGGAAATAATCAGGGCTAGGAAGTTCATGCATTTGCATGTTTTTTCATACGGGTTAAAAATGTATGCTTTACATTATGTGCACGAATTACGGAATTTTCAGTTATTTGGACATGATTTTATGGTGCATATAACTGCATATTTTCTTGATTTTTGATAAATGCACATTATTTCAATACTATAGCCCCTATATTGCATATTTTAATGGTTTTATGGTTTTTTTATTATTTTTTTCTATCTGGATAATATTTTTCATATTGGCAGTACTGCACATGATGATGCAATTCACGAAGATTTCAATACTATAGCCCCTATATTGCATATTTTAATGATTTTTATGCTTTTTTTATTTTTTCATCTGTACAATATTTTTCATAATGGTAGCATTTCTGAGACAATGGTTCTTTCCCATTGGTAGATAGATTTGTGTCCAGTACGAAGATAATTTTTGTTAAATCTCCTAAAAGAGTTACGTTGTTTAGATCAACAGCAACTAATATCCGACTTCTTCCTGCACCAGTGGAACATGGATCAATGCAGTTTTATAGTATGCTGAGCACATAGAAATAGTCGAAGAGGTTAATTCGTAGGACTCGAAAGATGCTTCATCAATAGAAACTGCAAAATATTCTGTCAGGCACTGGGTTACAAGAGGATCTTGGTTTCATATCTGCCCATTTTTCTTTCTTACCAACAGCCATAATGGCATTGGAAGCTGTAGGATCTCCTTTGCATGAATTACTGTCTTTAAAAAAACAATATGTGATCTAAGTTTGGTTCCTGGTAGCATAGGACAAAAAGTGAAAGAGAAGGTGAATTATGTAATTTCAAAAAATTCTGGTTGTAAACAGATATTCGGTATTCGAGACATCCTCAAAAGAAAACCATGTCTCACCAAGAGACTTGACTCTCTCTCTCTCTCTCTCTCTCTCTCTGTGTGTGTGTGTGTGTGTGTGTGTGTGTGTGTGTGTGTGTGTGTGTGTGTGTGTGTGTGTGTGTGTGTGTGTGTGTGAAGCAGTTAGCATCATTTAAATATGCTCCGATAACATCTTGTGACGTGGAGAGAAGTTTTTCACGTTACAAAAGTGTTTTGCGAGACAACAGACGATGCTTTACAGTTGAAAATTTGTGCAAAGTGTTGGTTGTGAACTGCAATTTAGCAGTTAATACTAGCAGCGGGACTACTGCTTCAACCTCTAAAGAATAAGGTAACTTTATTTATTATTTATATTAACTCGTCTTGTCTACTGCAAAGGGACATTAATTGTTGTAATTAAATAGTGCATATTTCTTGGCATATTTTCAAGTTTTTTAAGAGCATATTGGCATGCATATTTCAGTGTTTTCAGGGCATGAACTTCCGAGCCCTAGTAATGGTATATCCTAAACTCCACTACTAATTTATCTCCCTGCATTTTCGTAAAGCTAGATTGTTGTTGTTGTAGTGTTTAACGCCCGCTTTTACTACTACGGCACCGCAGGCGGGTTAAGCTAGAGGTCACATGTTTTTCTTAACATGGGACACTTTATGCATAAAAGGGACATTCTGAGTCCTCGCTTGGGACTTTTGAGCTTCAGAGGTTGGCATCACTGCAGTAAGGTAGGCAAGTGTTCTGTCGGTCGGTGGTATAGTTTATCGCAATGGCCTCCAGCGCGACGAAATCATTATGTTTTATGCGATCAAGATATGCAAGAGTTAAGATTAACTATTCGATCCGAGTTCGATGCACCACGATCAAAAGAAAAAATTAGTAGACTTCCCAATTGAGAAAAGCAAAAGTATTGGAAAATTCAGGCAGATAGCAAGGAATATCTCGGAAATAGTTCCCTCTACACACACGCGCGCGCACACGCACGCACACACACACGCACACACACACGCATGCACGCGCGCGCACACACAAAGTATTTGGCATAAACCGTATTTTTTAAAGAAGGACTGCTATTATGCTTAATACATAGGTGTGTGCTGAATGTTTTAAGTTATAGATGTTAGTTATGAACGTGACTGCACGTGAATAGTAGTCTTTCTTTCTTTCTTTCTTTCTTTCTTTCTTTCTTTCTTTCTTTCTTTCTTTCTTTCTTTCTTTCTTTCTTTCTTTCTTTCTTTCCTTCTTTCTTCCTTTCTTCCTTTCTTCCTTCCTTCCTTCCTTCCTTCCTTCCTTCCTTCCTTCCTTCCTTCCTTCCTTCCTTCCTTCCTTCCTTCCTTCCTTCCTTCCTTCCTTCCTTCCTTCCTTCCTTCCTTCCTTCCTCCCTCCCTCCCTCCCTCCCTCCCTCCCTCCCTCCCTCCCTCCCTCCCTCCCTCCCTCCCTTCCTTCCTTCCTTCCTTCCTTCCTTCCTTCCTTCCTTCCTTCCTTCCTTCCTTCCCTCCCTCCCTCCCTCCCTCCCTCCCTCCCTCCCTCCCTCCCTCCCTCCCTCCCTCCCTCCCTCCTTCTCTCCTTCCCTCCTTCCCTCCCTCCCTCCCTCCCTCCCTCCCTCTCTTCCTTCCTTCCTTCCTTCCTTCCTTCCTATCTTCCTTTCTTTCTTTCTTTCTCTCTTTCTCTCTCTCTCTTTCTCTCTCTCTTTCTCTCTTTCTCTCTTTCTTTCTTTTTCTCTTTCTCTCTCTTTCTTTCTTTCTCTCTCTTTCTCTCTCTCTTTCTCTCTCTCTTTCTCTCTTTCTTTCTTTCCTTCTTTCTTTCTTTCCTTCTTTCTTCCTTCCTTCCTTTCTTCCTTCCTTCCTCCCTCCCTCCCTCCCTTCCTTCCTTCCTGCCTTCCTCCCCTCCTCCCTTCCTCCCTTCCTCCCTTCCTCCCTTCCTTCTTTCTTTCTTTCTCGCTTGCTTGCTTCCTTCCTTCTTTCCTTCCTTCTTTCCTTCCTTCTTTCCTTCCTTCCTTCCTTCCTTCCTCCCTCCCTTTCCTTCCCTTTCCTTCCCTTTCCTTCCCTTCACTTCCCTATCCTTTCTTTTCTTTCAGAAATTTATTTTATGTTAGTTTTTCACTGTCATTCTGCATGAACACGTTTTTGCTTTCTCTACCACGTACTTATAGTAGGTAGAGGAAGCATTGTATTCCTCCCTAAAATTCGATATCAAGATATCACATGAAATATAAATTTTGACACACTTGAATCCAAACAAATTATTTTCGAAAAAAAGTGTGTCTGTGTGGCGGGGCCGTGCCTGAAAACAGCGTAACCAAGTTCAGCTCCTCCGAGGATGCGGCACGAAAATTTTCCAGAAAAGAAAATCCCACATCTATTACTACTTCTTGCAAGGAACTTTCTTCGAAAAGCTTGGTTTTCCAGAAAATGGCTGAAGAACATGTTGGGATTGTGGATGTATTTATTTGTTAATAACCAAATAAAAGCAAGCGAAGTAAAACTGTTAGGTTATGATTAAACGAACAGGTCCGGTTTTGAAAAGCTTTAGTACTTCTAGTCTCAAATCAAACATACAATCATGATGCACTAAGAATGAACTGTGCAATACACAACCGTACAATGTACACTTCAACTTCATTATTACCTTACAGTTACACATTTAGGACTGCATTCCGTTATCGGACATGAAAACTGCATGTTTAATTCTTTGCCGGGTATATAATTGGAATAGAATATTACAGTTTAATCTTTTAAGGTCCTATACTGTATGATGTACGGTTATCGGATGTAACCCCTATCCCAGCGGCTACACGTGATACACACCAACATTCACTTGTTTCAGAAAACTAACCGATAGAGCAAAACATTCGATTGGCCCATTACTACTATAATAGTTCATGGGCAGCCAAAAATGTTAATGCATACTTAGCACTCAATAAACCGATTTCAAGAAAAGTTATGATTTATTGCCGTTTACTGTTTATTTCACGGTTTAGCCTCCTGTCACTACACGTTAGTAACATTTTTGTACACTAGGGCAGAATAGTGCCCGAATCCATAGTGCACACATAAACTAAACCTCGGCGCGACAGCCCACAAGGGGCCAAGGCCTACCGCCCAGCCGCTGCTTCCCCCACCTCTGCCCACTACAGGCATCATTGGTGAGGTGCAGTATTGGAGGGTGGGACGTGGTCAGCGCCCCGAGCCCTCCCGGCCGGTTATGCGGTCTTCTAGACCTGGGGCCGCTACTTCTCTATCAAGTAGCTCCTCAATTGGTCCCCCCGGGACCTAACGAGGCTGAGTGCACCCCGTGCCAGACCTCCCAGAGGGGATAAAATCCCCATGCTGGTACCGGGGATCGAACCCGGGTCCTCCGCACCAGAGGCAAGCGCGCTACCAACTGCGCTACGGAGGCGGTCACTGTGCACACATAGCTGCCTGGCATTCTTGCTGGTTGGAGGAGTGATAGTTCTTCGCTTTTTGAACTCTTGACAGTTGCCGATCAGCGTGTTTGTTTCAGACAGAAAACACGAGGCCATACCTTTACTATATGTAATCAGAATTACTGTCATCTGAACATATGAGAAGACGATCAAACTCTGGCATAATATCTGTAACATTGTGCCTAGAAGTGGTTATCTGAAACGGGAGATCTCAGTTTTGACTTTGCTATGTTCGTCAGAGAAAAAAAATGACGCATATAGAGGAAAATATTGCTCTTACAGTGTAACAGAAGCAGTAAGTTCGCTCAGACCAACACATTTTATTCTACACAGCTCTTTGAATACATCTATGCCAACTAAGCCTCTGTACTTATTTGTTGTCACTAGATCTCTTTGTAGAGCTATCAGTTGACATGCAAGATAACTCTTACGTTTATCACATCTACGGTAAAAGAGTTAACAAACTCTAAAATGTCATTCTCAAGATTTCTGAAATCTATGTGAAGTAAACTCAGTTTTTCAGCCTTCATGAATGGAAACATAAATAATTAGTTTATCCTCTGGCACAGTACATTTGAAATAGATATTTTGTAATTGGATTTGTTGGTTAAGAGAGTTGTCACGTGGCATGGTATGTTTGTTATGTTTAGATTGTAAACCTAGAAATTTGCTATGCTTTAAATGTGTAACCATAACAAAGATGCAACAACAATAATAATAAAAATAATAATAGTAATAATAACAACAATAATAATTAGTAGTAGGTAGTACTAGTAGTAGTAGTAGTAGTAGTAGTAGTAGTAGTAGTAGTAGTAGTAGTAGTAGTAGTAGTACTAGTAGTAGTAGTAGTAGTAGTAGTAGTAGTAGTAGTAGTAGTAGTAGTAGTAGTAGTAGTAGTAGTAGTAGTAGTACTAGTAGTAGTAGTAGTAGTAGTACTAGTAGTAGTAGTAGTAGTACTAGTAGTAGTAGTAGTAGTAGTAGTAGTAGTAGTAGTAGTAGTAGTAGTAGTAGTAGTAGTAGTAGTAGTAGTAGTAGTAGTAGTAGTAGTAGTAGTAGTAGTAGTAGTAGTAGTAGTAGTAGTAATAGTTTGTTTGTAGTGTTTAACGCCCGCTTTTACTACTACGGCACCGCAGGCGGTGACACTGATGATACATGGAATGAAGATGGAGCACCGGTGGAATGAGATGGCGGGGGAAACCGGAGTACCCGGAGAAAACCCGCCCTGACGCCGCTTCGTCCACCACGAATACCACATGCGGGTCCCTGGGATCGAACCCGGGCCGCCTGTAGTAGTAGTAATAGTAGTAGTAGTAGTAGGAGCAGCAGCAGCAACAACGATGATAATATAAAATGTATACAACATACAACAATTAGTTTTTTCGTTTTATGCGGCATGATATCTACAATAAAGCCGTTAAATGTTGGATCGAAGAAAATCATGTAATATGTTATTACAAATGAGGTGGACGATATTGACACAGACATAATTCCTCCACTGATACCGGTCGCGAAACGACTGGAAGTGACTTGTGGACGCCTGTAGCTAACAAAGGAAGGGGGTGTGTACCGTTGTGTTGCATAACCACATGGCGATGGGTTCCCGAATCACACGGATTCATGAATCAGCTTTGGCCCACCTCTGCACTAAGGAATAAAAGTAGTTCATTTAGATTATAATAGCACATGACGAATTTTGGAAGTTAAATTACACAAAATTGGGGTTGTGCAAGCAATAAAATTCATTAAAGCCAATTATTTAGTTTGAGCTCTAAAGTAATATTATACAAGTGTTTAGAATATACGACACAAATAGTGTGGCGTTTGTTGCAATGATGAAAATACACACAAAAGTGCTGTTTTGATAATTTTCTATGAATTAACACTGTTACTACCGTTCAAGTTGCAACACTACAAAATACTGGGCATATGCATGAACTTTCTTCCTCATGCCTTTCACTTGACTGCTACCAAGCTCCATTTTAAAAACAAAACAAAATCATGCGCCTAGCATTCGCCATTTCGTACTGAATTTGTCTTGCTGCACTGCACTGTGAATATTGCATATCATCTTATATATTTAAACGAGCAATTACGCGCAACTTGGAAACGGCTCTAACGGTTTCGATCAAATTTTGTATTCAGACAGGGTTTTATTGATTAAGTTTATCTATAAAGATCTAATTCCTGAAAAACCCCGATTTTACGCGTAACTGTCATAATTACTCTAAACCTTATTTTTGCCATAATTTCTCTGCTAATGGGCCGATTTCAACAAACAAGCCAGGATATTAAAACTATCGTCAAATGCTTTCAGAAAACACAAAAAAAGCTGACTTAGCTATCTTAGTCTACGTGTAACAGTCACAATTACTCTATAACTTATTTTAGTCATAATTCTTCTGTTAATGAGCCAATTTCAACAAACAAGCCTGAATAGTGAAGGTCTCGTCATGTATACTGCTCGCATTCCAGCATTCGAGAACAGGTCGTACAGGTTCTCCTGTACGGTATGTTTATTTGCACAGCACCTAGCCGCTTAATGCGACTTTATCTGTACAGTATACTCGTAGGTGTTTATACTGCTCGGGATTTGCCGACTCACACCATTATGTGGACTTTGAGAAATACACTTCTCAAACAATCAGGATTATTATAAGAGAAAAACCGAAACTATTGCTATTAATAATATTTTCAATAAGAACTTACATTTTTATAGTGAAATAAATTGTAATGAATTTCATTTTGAGTTTTTGCATGCACATTTTGATCACTGCTGACAAGAAGGGTAAATAAAGCTGCCCTGCCATCTGCAGTGACAGACAAAGTTTGATGGAGCAGGTCAGGGTGTGCTGCCAGTGACCAGCGTCGAACGGACGGAGTAATAACTACAAGCAGCCAAGGATAAAAGCATTTATGCAACACTTTCTACATAATAAATGCATAGAAACTGAGTAATTTTATATATCAAGCCTTCGTCGCTTTGTTGGTTCAAATGCTAATACAATAACATGTTTCATTTTTAAGTTCTATAATCTTAAACATAACTTTGAACAAATATTACTAAAACTGCTGTACGGTCTGAGTTCTCTAATATGCAAACTCGCTTTAAATAATTTTGTCTCACTTTCTCAGTAATTGTGTAATTTTTATATCCTACCTTCGTGGCATTGTTGGTTGATATGCTACAGCAATAATATGTTGCACCTTTAAGATCTTTAATATCTACTAAGTATAAATTTGATGAAATGTTAGCAAGACATGTACTAAACTTGTTGCGCATTATTTTCTTCTTGTAATACTACATACCCACCAAGTTGAGGGAAGTTGCCGCACCCTGACAGACATGAGGAGCAATAAGTGTCACATACAGGGTGGAAGGGACGCCATTACATTAATCTAAACCAGTGGTAGTTCTCGGTATTTGCAGCACATCTTGTATCTTACGTTTTCGTGTCTCACCATTTCCTACTGAGATATTTTAGTTTTCTCGAGAACAAGCTGGCAACACTGCACATTGAGTTGGTGCCACTTTCAATAATAATAATAATAATAATAATAATAATAATAATAATAATAATAATAATAATAATAATAATAATAATAATAATAATAATAATAATAATAATAATAATAATAATAATAATAATAATAATAATAATAATAATAATAATAATAATAATAATAATAATAATAATAATAATAATAATAACAATAACAATAACAATAACAATAGTAATAGTAATAATAATAATAATAACAACAATAACAATAGTAATAGTAATAGTAATAATAATAATAACAACAACAACAATAACAATAGTAATAGTAATAATAATAATAATAATAATAATAATAATAATAATAATAATAATAATAATAATAATAATAATAATAATAATAATAATAATAATAATAATAATAATAATAATAATAATAATAATAATAATAATAATAATAATAATAATAATAATAATAATAATAATAATAATAATAATAATAATAATAATAATAATAATAATAATAATAATGTGTTGACTAAAGTCGTTGCGACAGTAATAAAATTGCAAACCTGCGACTTTTGACAGAAAATTTATTACTTGCTAGATAATCATATTTACAACTACTGATATTGATTATAATCCATCTACAATTGTCTATATTTGCGATGTAAACAGGACAATGGCCTATCCCTTCTACACCCAAGGCAGTCTCTTCACTTAGACTACTAGTTATACATAAATGTTGTTTCTCATTGCATTATGTTTTGTTTCTTTTATTTTTGTTTCTAGGATATGCACAATGGAAATTTGGACTTAAAGGTATTGCTGTTGTTGTGACAATAATGGTGGGTGTACAACTTCACAAACGCTGCCTGTTTAGTGTCCAGAGCTGGAGCTTAAAGTCTACATATAGAGTGAAATGTTGTGAAAGTGTTAAATGATGTGAAACTGTTGAGGACATTTGTTGCCTTGCTGATAATAATCTAGTGAAAGGCAAAACAGGTGTTCGCATATGGAGCAATACAGTGTTGTGTATAATGTATGCAGAACCCTCTTTGTGAGGTTATTTGTGTTTGTTAGGCAAATATGTCAAAGTATGTTATGCTATCTGGACGTTAGAAGGAATAAATGAAGGTGTCAAACATGTATAATTCTTCCCATTTCCCTCTCAAATACCACATCCTAATGTTTGGTTACAAGTTCACACGAAAACTATGAGGCAGCTCATTAAAGTAGATTTGTGTCATGCAGAGTAATTATTCGAAGCCTCAGAATTGAAGAAACATGTTTTTGTTGTTGCTATTAAGAAAACAAGTCACTTGAACCTGCAACCATTACAGAACGCATTAATATTTCATAAACGCTATTGATGTGCTGGCATAGGACAATTTCAATAAAAAGGAATTATAAACAGCGTGTTTTTATACCTGCTTGCCGGTCAGTCTCAGCTGATTATATGCCCTAATGCCATATTACTTCCGATGCCACCCAAAGTTTAATACGTGAGCTTCCATAGCTGTGATTGAGTTTTTAAGCGTACCGCATTAAAGCAAATAAAAGTTAGTTTACGTAAGCTTTAATATGCAACAGCTTTAAAAACTGTAATAAAAAACCTGTAATCACAACTATGGGAGCTCAGGCGTTAAACTTGACGCGTCAGCGGAAGCAATTTGGCGTTAGGACATGATCAGCTGAGATTGACAGCTAAGTAGGTATGAAAAATACAGCTGTAGGAGCTAAAGGCAACGTGAGCCTTTGGGAGAATTGGTTTCTCATACTTTGATTCCATCCCATCCAGGGTTGCCAACTCGTACGATAATTATGGTGGTGTACGATAATTTGAATGTATGATAGTTCGATATCAGCAAAATATAATTTTCACCGGTTTGTCACTCCAACGAAGTGAAACTAATTACAAATAACACCACTTTTGTCCTCATTGTCTGTCTCCACCCCATAGCTACTAAGTCTGCTACCCTTTATCCTCTTATTGCCAGTGTGCCCAGGTCTGGTAATCTCAATGAAGAAGGCACTGTTCAGAAAATTGACGATCAATGTAGAAAACTCGGAATACGTGCTATTCCGTGTGAAATAAAGAACATGCCTGAACCTGACAGTTTCTGGAGTGCTGTTAAACACATGTCACCTTGGTGGAAATACTGATTTCAAAGAACTAGCGGCCTTTGCATTATCAGAGGTTTCCTTGCCCTACAGAAGCACTTCTTGTGAGAAGATTTTTTTTTTTTTTCTAACCTCGGTTTAATAAAAACCAAAGTTAGAAACAGATTGGCACTAGATACGGTAAATGAACTCATTTTGTCGTCTGAACTTATGAAAGAACGTGGTAGATCTTAAAATCTGCAAGTCACCGAGAAGATGTTAAGGTTTATCTCAACAACAAATTGGTACAATGCTGTAACGGTTGAGGAAGCTGAACTTTCAGATGAATAGTGCGAGAAACATAAGTGCTAAAGTTGTAATATTTGTTGAGGTCATCAATCTTGTAAGTGGATATAATAAACATCATTACTCTTATATTTTCATAAGTATTATACTGATATTTTTATTGTTGTAGCGTTTGCTTTATGATGTACGATAATTTTGAATCCAAATCTATAATTTTGAGTGGCTGGTACGATAATTTTACTTTTAAATGTTGGCAACCCCGATCCCATCCCATTTGGAGCGCTTTTGTTTCCACAGATTAACATGGGAGTTTCACTTCTCGTAGATGCTCTGTGATGGGTAGATCCAGGTAGATCAATACGGAAGCTTCAACAAGACTGCCATCTAGCGATTTTGCAGATGGGCTCTGCGATACAAGACTTCACATCACAGAATAATTTCAAACTACAGATGGCAGGATCAGTCTATAATTACTAACATTTTAGAAAAATATACATTTTTATTTCATGTTCGATTACGGTAAGCTAAAGTATTAATTTTTTATTTTAATATTTTGTTCTTAAACTAATAGTGGTCTCAAGTAAATAAAAAATATCACACCTTTATGAATAACAAGTTAAGAATTAATGTCATGTTTCCATAAACGCTGCAATAAGAAGTATTAGTTTGCGGAGCTCGACACAAAGTCGTATGACGGCTAGGTACTGCGGTAAAGACACTCGACCGGAGGAACATTCACCTCACCTCCGTTCGACTCGAACTGGCGTCTGGCGTCTGACCCACTCAGTGCTATGAGACTTTTCTACAAGGAAAGGAATTTTTGAAGTGGATTGAATTACTGAGTGAATTTGATCTGCACTTATTTGTTTCTAGGCAACGTCTCCTGACACAGTGTGTCAGATATGAAGTTCTCCTTTCATTCGGTAAATAACGCACAATATCCCTCAAGTGAACCTGGGCTACGTCAATTAAAATCTATTGGTATGCTTGTAATGTCAAAATCTTGGTCTTTAAGTCTTTAGAATTAGGAAGGCGATTAGTGTAGTGGATGATGGTCTTCCAATTTTAATTGACGAAATATTTCACTATGGGCATTCCATAATGCGTGACTTCTAGACGTTCCTAATCGCACACCCTTAACTATCCTCTACATGGAGAATTTCGATTTTCTCGAAAATGGCTCTAACGATTTTGATTAAAATGCCATATGCTTAAGATATTTTAGACAATGAAGTGTATATTTTGAATTTCCTGGCTATAGCCCATGTAGTCCTGTTTACTCTGGATGACTTTTGTATAACTGGTAAACCGTAAGAGATAGACCAAATCATACCGTACAAAAATGTAGATCTTGCTAAAACACAATTTAGGTCCCAATATATATATATATATATATATATATATATATATATATATATATATATATATTTTGGTAGAGTGAACCATTTCGGAGATATTCCTTGTTATTTGTGTGAGTTTTGGAAAACTTACACTTTCGTCAAATGGAACATCGTAATTCTTTTTGTTTATATATGTTAGCCGTGCAAAGAGAATGGAATTTGAAAGCTTTAAAATAATTGACTGTCGCTCAAAGTCTACTGTATTCCCATATTCCCCTTGCACCTAAAGGCATTATGCAATAAGATAGTTTCTGAAAACGTTTATCTCAACTAACACGAAGAAGATATAGGAATAAGAGTTTGTAAGAATGGTTAGTAGAGAAAGTCATGTGAGTGCAACACATCAGATTTTTAATTATTAATTTGAAATAAATACTCGTATGATGTTCCTTACCGTCTTTGGGGTCATATGTACAGTTCGCGGGGCCCTAATGACCAAGTTGTCGACGGGCCCTTAAACCCAACACACTCACTCACTGTACAGTTTGTTCACCAGCTCATGGTCCCTGGTAGGAATACAGCCAGCTAGTATGTCAGTAAACAATTCCAGTCAAATAGGGATATCTGAAGCAGGAGTCGTGCTCTGATCGCGCTTGCGACAATGGTACCAAGCTTGGAATGTGTATTCAAGCTAGATTAAAGCAAAAAGTCGCTCAAAATAGCAGAAGTTAAATGTTATTTTCAGTCCATGCGGCACATTTAAGTTATAAAACGTAAACGATGTTTTCAACTGCTCCGTATGAAAAAAATCAATAATTTTTAAGATTAAATTTTCTTTGTTATTAAAAAAATATGTACAGCATAATCAGCAAACGTATTTGAAATATCTCTTCATACAATTGTTACCCATGTTTTAGAGCACCAGTTCTGCCAATATAAATGAATTTTGAAAAGTCAATAGACGCGAGCTCTATTTTGAAAATGTGCCTACTAAATTCATAAAATAATTTATATATCATAAACGAATTATCCAATTTTAATGAAATTTGGTGTACCTCCTATTCTCATATAGATACAAAGACAGTAAAAATTTCAGAAAAATCTATCAAAAAGTGTGGAACTTTCAAATTTCACTCCCAGTGTCCCTTAATTGCATGTTGAAGAGCGAGTAAAGAAACAGATGTGAATGTGTTATGTAAAAGAAACGTGAGTAGAGAAACCCGTATGAATGTGATACGTTGCATTTCTATTTCAATCATACAAACGTGTACTAATTGTATGTTGAAGGGCAAGTAGAGAAGGATTTGAATGCGTTACGTATGAGAAAAGCGAGTAGAGAAACCTATGCGAATGTAATATGCTGCATAGTGAAAGGAATAGCATAAAAACCTTGTTCATTAAAAAATGTGCCAATTTTCATTGTGATCGGTCAACCGTGGTGGAACATATGAACATCCATATCATATGTATAGATTGCATGAATTATATGTTGAAGAGCGAGTAGAGAAGAAGATGTGAATGTGTTACGTAAAAGCAAAATGCCTAGAGAAAGTCACTGAATGTAATACGAATGTAATTAATTAGCATTTCTATTTCAATCATAGAAAACTGTATGAATTGTATATCGAAGAGCGAGTACATAAAGAACGATATGTGAATGCCTCACGTAAAAGAAAAACGAGTAGGGAAAAACATGTGAATGTTACGTTGCATAGTAAAATGGATAGCATAAGAATCTTCTTCATGAAAAAATACACATACATGCCGAATTTCGCAGTAATCGGAGATTAGCATTTATATCCACACACACAACCATTTTTCTGTGTTTGAATGGGAAAAAGAAAAGTGTGGTTTTTAAATTTTTCCGTGAAATTTTTCTCTTCAGAAGAACCTTCCTCGGATATCAGCCAATATTTGAAAAAAAATTTAGCCGTATTGGTCCGGGCATTCTCGAGTTTTGCGCTTAGCAACACGTGTAGCCATTCGTTTTTGTTATATAGATTACCTATCACACAAGCAGATATTGTGTTTTACCCTAAAAGTTGATTGAGTTGTGCTTTCTTCATGCAGTATGATGCACCTTTACTTCTTCAGAATATGCAAAGTAGGGAAAATGCACAGAGAGATTATTGTGAAACCAGCCACAATGGACCATGTGACAAGGAGATGAAATGAAAGGAAACTGCGTAAACGATATCGTGGTATGAAATTAAGCACCCCAGCATTCGCCTAAATAACAAGGGGAAACCACGGAAAACCCCAAGTTAGACTGCGCGGTCGCCGGTGATCGAATCCGGACCTCCCGAATGCGAATCGCACATGGTCTGAAGTATAATCAGTAGGCTTCAAACCTTTATACAGCTATTGCGAAATGAGGCGATCGCAAGATACCTGCCACATGAGCGGAGCGTGACGTCATTGCGCCAATACAGTGACAGCACAAAACACACTGCCTTAAGTGCACAGTGTCTCTCGAATGCGTTCATTAGCTCCACACAGTAAAATGCCTGCAGCACGAAAATCGAAATATTCACGTATTGCTGGGCTTGCACAAAAATTTGGGAGTGAATACTTTACTGCAAATGGGAACAGCATTAAATGAACTTTACAGCTTTCGTGCGTCGAGTGTACCTAGTCTCCTCTGTGCAGTGACCACGTGACAGACTGACCCCTCCCACTTCCTATAGTCCAAACTCCGCAACCTTTCGTTTTCTGTATGAAGGTTCGTTCCCTAATAATCAACTTGGGAGTTAGTCGCTCCTAGTGTGAGTTTTCTGATGAATCATTATGGTCTACTGGCCTAAAAGTAAATCTCTCATCTGGGATGTCATTGTGAAGACTATTTCGCAGATACTTGCGTTGCTAACACCTCCAAACTGGGCTCTAGGTTAGAAAAAACAGTCATCAGTCGTCACTAGGGCCCGGATTTTTAGGTTCTTAAAATTAACGTTTTAGTTATTTTTGTATCTTAAAACAGTTTTTTTTAGTTCTTTAACCTCCTGAAATATGTTTATATTATTATTGTTTATTAATTTTCCTCTTTTTTATAGCAATGTTGCTGATATGTCCTATGGATCCTTTGTGCTGCTCAAAATGCGATTTTTGGCCAGAGGGCACCCGGAAAATACGTAAATAAAATTATAGTTTACACACTATGTGCATTATAACAGGTGTTTAATCCTTACCTGCATTCCAGCATTCGAGAACAGGTCGTACAGGTTCCCCTGTACGGTATGTTTATCTCCACAGCACCTAGCCGCTTATTGCGACTGAATACTGTGCAGTATTGAAGGTGTTCAAGCTTTTGTGTCTGTGGGCATGGTTTCTTTCGCTTTTGGCAGATTTGGCAAAATATTACTTTGCTATCTGTGGTGAAGTTCGGATAGTTACCTATCCACTGACGAATCAAGCACCTTCGAGATGAGCTGACTTTAGGCATGACACTGGCTCCTTAAATTACCTACTTAATCTAAGGAAAATCGACTTCTAACGATGTAGTAATTGTATGCATTAACAATACACGATAGTCGACTGAACACAACGGATACTGTTTTTTAAGCGGATTGGTTTGAGTTTATGGCGAGTTCTTCTAATGACTCCTTTCCCCTCGACAACAATCCCCGCATTCCTTGCTTGCAACAATACAGAGCTTGGTCCCACACAGCTAAATACAAGTCAGTTGCATCATGCATTGTTGTCATTACTCCTCTAGGCATACATTAGCGAAAAGACGCAGCAAAGATGTAACACTCAAAGTCCATAAACATCTCATTTTCCCATTTTAAAACAGTTTTTTTTTTCTTTTTTCATTTTAAAATAAATAGGAGATTTAGCCTCTTTTAGGTTTTAAGTCTCATTTAGCCATTTTTAGGTTTTGTAAGATTCAAGTATTTGGCTTCGATGATCATGAAACAGATAATTAAATTAAATCACTGCAGTTAACTATCAAGGAATAAAATAGTTAAGAAACTAAGAATCCGGGCCCTAGTCATCACATTCGTAAAACTACGGGCAACTGGTTTTCAGAGACAAAAGAGATGGTAACAAATTTTAGAATATGTCCATGGTCAGTGAATGGAGATTCTTAAATCACCGACTTCTTACGGAAAAGGACAACATTAGCTATTCGGTGATGAAATACTGAGTCATTGTTCTCCAGGAAATCTTCTTTCTCTAAGAGACGTGTTCTTCCTTTCTTTATTTCGTTGGTTTATCAGCGATAAATATACAAACTATAAAACATCAATAATCCTGACTGTTTTTCTTTACTTTTTCTCTTTTAATTAAATATTTATCAGCTTAATGAAAAGCTAAATACCAACCTGTAATTATATAAGTGTGCAATGGGTGATACAGTTAGCAACGGTGTAGTATATTTCATTAAAAATAACAATAGTAATAAGCAAAAAATAGTAAATATAACAACTTACCAAAGCCCAATCAAAATCATCATCTTCGTTTTCATTTGTCCAGTCACAAAATCCCGAAGCAAAGGTACAGAAGGCTTGGCAAAGATCTCCAAGTGCAGGACTTTGTTTAATTGAATCTAAAGCAATAAATCCTCTGTAAATTCTGGAGACATCAGTTATATCCACTGGGATGGCCTCAAATAATACCTGCAATAATAACCATCAGTGATGCAGGATTTCAGTACTCAAATTCTATTAAAATGTGTTAGCAAAATGTGCATCATAGGGTCGTTATTTCAAACACTGAAATTAGTTCAGGTTAATATCCACTAAAATTAAAAATAACTGTGAGCACTACTTACTTCTGGGATCTCTGAAACATGTTTATTTGTTGCAGAACTCAAGCTCTAGCCAGAATATTATAGTTTCTCTCTCTCTCTCTCTCTCTCAGTCTCTCTCTCTCTCTCTCAGTCTCTCTCTCTCTATTTGTCTGTCTGTCCGTCCGTCTCAATATTGATTAAAAACATGCAAATTGACTGACAAACATTTCGTAACCAGAGTTGTAAAATCACCGTAGGCTACCGTAGGTAAGGGAGTGGGGAGTGGCGTTTAAGGGCTCGTCGACAGCTAGGTCATTTGGGCCCCTCATAGGTAAGTGTGGACTACAGTAGTTTCCCTGGTAGGGTTGGTCCTACACGTGTTAGCTGCACGTTAGATGCATTGTATACTTATCGGCTGTTACTTCATATCGATTGTGTTGTTTACGTTTTTACTTTCTCTACTGGTAAGTAGAGGAAGTATTGTATTCCACCCAAAAATTCGATGTCGAGATTTCACCGTAAATATGTTTTGAGATACCCTGCATCCAAAAAAAAAAGCATTTTTAGAAGAAAAGGTCCGCGTGTGTATGTGTGAGTGAGTGTGTGTGTATGTGTCTGTCTGTCTGTCTGTATATCTGTCAGTCTGTGGACAGATTAACTCAAAAACGAAAAGTCGGTTAAAAACCAAAGTTGGTATCTAATTTTAATGCCTTTCAAGGATGCGACACGAAGATTTTGAAGAAAATAGCCCCACCCTAAACTACCCTTTACATGGAAAATTTTTCGAAAATTTTTATTTTCTTTAAAATGGCTCTAACGTTTTTAATTAAAATGACATATGTTTAAGATATTTTTATGACAAATGAAATGCATATCTTGAATTTTCTGGCTATAACTTATGTAGTCCTGTTTACTCTGGATGACTTTTGAATAACTCGTACACCGTAAGAAAGACAAAATCTTACTATAGAACAAATGTAGACCTCGTTAAAACACACAATTTATGTCCAAATATTTTTTTTTTTTTTTTTTTTTTTTTTTTTGAGTGAAGCATTTCTGAGATATTGCTTGCTATTTGTGTCAGTTTCGGAAAGCTCGAAACTTTCGTGAAATGGAACATCGTTGTTCATTTTGTTATAAGTTAAGCGTGCAAAGAGAACGGAATCTCAAAGCTTTAAAGGAGTTGACTATCGCTCAAAGCCTGCTGTGTTCCCATATTCCCCTTGTACCTATAAGGAAATAATCAATAGGATAATTTGAACAAATGTTTATCTCAACTAACACGAAGAAGATAGAAGTATAAGAGTTTGTAAGAATGGTTAGTACAAGAGTAGAGAAAGTCATATGAGTGCAACACATCAGGTTTTTTATTATGTTTTACTAGATTCCCCTAAAAACCGGAGGCATTGAACTGTGAAGCTTCTCGAAACAAAGAGAGGGGATATAAAGTGCCAATTAAACTAGATAACATTAGTGTCATCAGAAAATGAAAGCTTCTCTAAGTAGACTAGAATTTAGATCAGCGATGTCTAATGTTTGCAAAGTAGGGGAGTTTGGGTTTACCTCCTTCCACTATACCTGGAGTTTGTGTCTCTTTAACCCCCAGCCGTGCATTGTGTTGCAGTGACGGGTTGGTTACATGTACGTTGCGTTTGATTTACGAAAGCACTTTCAATCATCTGTTCATTAGTGACTTCTTCGGTACTGCTTACGTTCAAGAAGTCATCAACATTCAGCGAAAAAGTCGAAGTGCATAGCCTTAGAACAGGCATCGGCAAACATGTACTCAATGAGGTATCAGTATAACGTCTCAACATCCAACCCGCAATGCACATGACGTAATGTAGAACAGGGGATGGCATTGACCTTCGTTCAGTGTCAGTGCTGGACTCGCTCGCTTCAGAGTACAGTAAGGAATAGTACACATACTTGAATCCAGCTACGAGTGGTCTACGATACTTTAGGTAGGCCTAGATCTTAGAGCAATATATTTCAATTCACTTCTATTTGCAATATATCATGAAAATCTAGTGATATATCACAAGTAGTCACTCTCAGTACAGCAAACAAATTAACATCTGTTAATCGCGATACAAGATTTTTTGGATTCAGTTTCTTTCCTTCTACATATTTCTTAAATGCTTGAGATAATTCTGTCCCTGTTGTAAGTTCCCTAAGTGGAATGACTTCAAGCAGATATTGTTGTATCGAGAGGTTGTTAGTGACTCCACGAGTGAAAATTACCAATTGTGCTGTGTCAACGTTGTCAGTGCTTTCATCCAACGCGAGAGAAATGGCTATAAATTCATGGACCTCGGTTTGTAGTCTTTTTTCGGCTATTTCTCCTATTTTATATATCCTTCTCTGTATGGTTCGTGGTCATAATGCAATATTACTAAAATATAATATTGTTCAGGGAAAATTATGTTGGCAACTTTACTCTCACATTTTTTATGAAATCTCCATCACTAAAACACCTCAGTGACTGAGCAATCTCCAAAGCAACAGCATAGCTGGCGTGAAGTTGTTTATCAGTTGTAATATTTGAATTAATATTAGCTGTATTATCTGAATATTGCTCTTTGAGCTGTTGCAGTTAGTTAGTCCGATCTAGATAAAAAAATAAAATAAAAAAAATAAAAATATTTTTAAAAAAAATTAAAAAAAAAAATAAAAAAAAAACGAATGAAAGTTGTGCTTCTTTAAATCGTGGTATAAATTTATGAATACATGCTTGTCTATAATTGTATGGTGATCTTATGACATGTATCATAATGCCGTTTGATGTTCCATTGATGAGTGCCTTTTTGAACTTTAGAGCACAACAAACACCTTACGTTCCTTACATGATGAGAGAAGAAATCATCAAAGTGCTATTCTAGATATCAAGTTTAATAGACCAGGAATAATTAGATGCGCTCTAAAGCGCAGAAATTTATCTTTAAGTCTTAGTATTAAATTACACTTTGACAGACATGTTTAGAAGTGCAGGTAAATACGAGAGGACAGTTCGCCCGTGATCGGTGTGTATGCAGTGTCAGTTAAGGCTGTGAGGGAGGGGGAGGCAGAATAAGCGCTGCCCCTGACACGTCATAGTTGCGAGGCCTCATTGAGTACATATTTGCCGATGCCTGCCTTAGAAGATCCACCAAGTGATCGTCGCGTAACATATTACGGTACAGACTTTTAGTACAGTTCAATTTGGAGAAACTCTGTTCGCAAATATATGTAGAGCTATACTCACTCTTATACACACTATTCTTGCAAATGCTTATTTCTCTATCTACTTTTCAATCGAGATAAACATTTGCAGAAGGTACATTATTGCTAATTTTCTTATAGGTACAAGAGGAATATGGGGATACAGTAGGCTTTGAGCGATAGTCAAAATTTTTAAGGCCTGGTTGCTATGCGATGTGTTTGAAATTCCGTTCTCTTTGCAAGGCCAAGAGATAAGAAAACGAATAGCATATTCAAACTTGAAAAAAAAAGTATAAGTATTGGCAAATTCAAACAAATAAGAAAGAATATCTTGTAAATAATTCACTCGAAAGAAAAACGAAGTATTTGAGAAACTGTGTATTTTAACCGGATCCACATTTTTTATTTAGTAAGCTTATAACTCAGAATGAAGAGGTATTCTGAGAACATTCGCAGTCATTTCAAGGTATGATTTACAAACGACCATGTTGTGTCCGTCACTGTCTGTCCCTCCGACTGAAGGAGTGGAGTGGGGATAGCCGTTCATTAGGCAAGGTTCTCTAAAGAGAGAAGGATAACCTTCCCTTCCACACCCGCCATATTTAACGACCATGCCCTCTAGCGGTTACTTGAAGAAATGGCGGGATGGACGAAGATTCACATGAGATGAGGCCAGGGTTGTCAAGCCGTACGATAATTATGGGGGTGTACGATAATTTTAATGTTTGTACGATGGTTGTCAACCCGTACGATAATTATGGGGGTGTACGATAATTTTAATGTTTGTACGATGGTTGTCAACCCGTACGATAATTATGGGGGTGTACGATAATTTGAATGTATGATAGTTCGATATCGGCGAAATATCATTTTCACTGGTTTGTCACTCCAGCGAAGTGAAACTAATTACAAATAACACCACTTTTGTCCTCATTGTCTGTCTCCACCCCATAGCTACTAAGCCTGCTACCCTTTATCCTCTTATTGCCAGTGTGCCCAGGTCTGATAATCTCAATGAAGAAGGCACTGTTCAGAAAATTGACGATCAATGTAGAAAACTCGGAATACGTGCTATTCCGTGTGAAATAAAGAACATGCCTGGACCTGACAGTTTCTGGAGTGCTGTTAAACACATGTCACCTTTGTGGAAATACTGATTTCAAAGAACTAGCAGCCTTTGCATTATCAGTGATTTCGTTGCCCTGCAGAAGCGCTTTTTGTGAAAGAGTTTTTTTTTCTAAATTGGATTTAACGAAAACCAAAGTTAGAAATAGATTGGCACTAGATACGGTAAATGAACTCATTTTGCCGTCTCAACTTATGAAACAACGTGGTAGATCCGAAAATCTGCAAGTCACCGAGAAGATGTTAAGGTTTATCTCAACAACAAATTTCTATAATGTTGCAGTGGTTGGGGAAGATGAACTTTCAGATGAATAGTGCGAGAAACATAAGTTCTAAAGTTGCAATACTGGTAGAGGTCATCAATCTTGTAAGTGGATATAATAAACATCATTACTCTTATATTTTCATAAGTATTATACTGATATTTTTATTATTGTAACATTTGGTTTATGATGTACGATAATTTTGAATCCAAATCTATAATTTTGTGTGGCTGGTACGATAATTTTACTTTTAAATGTTGGCAACCCTGGATGAGGCCGAGCTCAGGCAACATTTATTTGGCACAGTTACACAAATGTTAGTTTTCTGAGGGCAATAAAATGTTGCAGGGTATTTGGACTAAATTTAGTGATTAACGAGGTGAGTATATTGAAGAATCTGATGTGTTGCACTCACATGACTTTCTCTACTCTTGCACTAACCATTCTTACAAACTCTTATTCCTTTATCCTCTTCGTGTTAGTTAAGATAAACATTTGCAGAAACTATCTTATTGTTTACTTTCTTGTAGGTACAAGTGCAATGTGAGAATACAGTAGGCTTTGAGTAATAGTCAAATTGTTTAAAGCTTTAAAATTCAGTTCTCTTTGCACTGCTAAGATACAAAAAATGAAGTAAAACGGGGTTACTTTGAACAGTTTTAAATTTCATTATAGCATAGAATCTAGGCTATTGTCTATAACTTCATTTCTTAAATTTCTATTGGGGGGCCTCAACGGTTATGATCATGACTAGTTAAGTATTTTCATTAATTATTTATAATATGAAGGTAATTTGAGAAAAACCTGCTGGTCAAAGTTACCCGGCAATTAGGCTACTTTGACCACAACACCTATTTCTATACAAATGCATATGAAGTTCAAATTTCAACTTTAATATGCCAACTTTGACCACAAAAACATTTTTGTTAGTAACCAAAAAATGAAAATAACGCTTTCAATAACATTCCAAAGTTGGAATTTAAATTATACAAGCAAATAAATTAAAACCCTCAATTTCATTCAACTTACATGTGTAACCTCTTTTGAGCATGTCTGGTTTTGAGAGGATAAGGTCTATCTGAGTTAATTTAAAGGAAATATCCCACACTTTTTGAAACTTGACACTACATTTAGTGATAGGTTTGAGTTCTTAGTGCCACAGACATATTCAAAATGCTCATTTAATAGTCTAGGAAAAGCTTCCTTAGTGATTATCTGCGATCTTTTCTTCTGCCCTGACTTCCATTTGTCCAAAATATTCCTCCAGCATTTTTTAAGGCCCTTAGAATAGAATAGTGGCGGGCAGATATGTGTTGCATTTTAAAAAAACACTGATAACTATTTGAGAGGTAGAACTGGAACTTAAAAATTCAATGCCAATTTTTAAGTTCCAGTTTTACCTCTCAAACATTGCCCACACACGGCTTGTGTGTTTAAAAATACCAACAGTAACTTTGTTTGCATAAGTAAATAAATAAATAATAACTAATAACTATATTGGGGTACATGCCATGGAAACTTTAAACGGTAGTCAAAGTATCCCCGATTTCTGAAATGTATGGTTATGTACCTATGAAGAATTATTTTTGGTATATAAATCCACATTATGAACATGTACCTATTAGATGTTAATGCAATGTTCTACATATCTGTATAAGTTACGTTAGGATCTGGCTGATGTAAATGTGATATATTTATCAATTTAGCACATGTTCATTTTTGGTGGGAAAACTGTGTTTGTTTTCTAACGAAGAACATGGTGACAAGCTTAAAAGAAATAAAAATTACCAACTCACCAGAAACATCTGCTGGGTTCAAACGATACTATTAGCATGGGAAATTATCGATACTGCTGAATGCATTCAGAAAGAGGTTCTGAATGTTTTTCGGAGATCTGGTCAAAGTATCCCCGGGAGTCAAAGTAACCCCGCTTTACGGTAATGATCTTCCATGGACTGAACATGCTGGGCAATCCAAAAGCAAGCTTTTTTGTCCTGATCAAAGCGCCCCGTTATGACGTCACCTCCAAGAGTCCATGATGGCTACCGGGCCACCACATTTGCGCCACAATGTATTGCTGTGTATGGATAATGCGTTTGCGCCAATAATTCGAAACTAATATGTGTATTTTTGTTCTTAGGTTGGCATCACGTTAACATGGCGAAACGTACTTTACGATTGAAAGAATTAAAATGTTAAAGGAATCAGTTTACCGTCAGACTGCGGACTGACGCGTGGTTAAAATTTGCCATAACATTTTAAAAATGCGCGTGTGGTTAATAATTGTCATAATATTTTAACAGTCAAAATGATTAAAATTATCAAAATTCCTTCATTAAAATTTCTGCTTTCAGGTTGACATGTGCGGGGGGGGGGGGGGTTTACATTCAAATGGGAAATGTATTTTACATAAGTGATATGTGATATTTGTCTCTTTCTCTGTATTGCTTTATGTAATTTTCTGTTTTCTTTTCCTTGTTTTGTACTTTGATTCTTTTAATGGGTTGCAGATGCATGCCGTTAATTTTCAGATATGTTTCCATTTGAATACGTTTTAAAACTGAAATGAACTTGTATTTGTCTGAATGTGAACTGTAAAACAAGTCGTTGAATTTTCTGTGAAATGCCTCACATGCCTTTGTAGTGTGAATGGCTTGAGACGATAGCTCGGCTTATACTGTGGGATTAAACATGGCCTCCTCAGATATATATAACAATAAACAAGGTAGTCGCTAAATTGTTCTATCTTTTGGCATAACGGCTTGTTATCAGTCATATCAAATACAAAGCAATCACCTACTTAATGTGGAGGTACAGCTGGATTCAGCGTTCTTGGCCCATGAAGGAAATAAATGTAAAGCTTGAAAGCGAGTAACTTACCAAGCCAGGTGACTGCTGATAGCAAGCGAATTGGTGCGTAAGCGTCATATGCTACTCACATAACGTTCTACTTCGTAAAGTAGTATGTACAGTCCATGCAGAAAAAAATGTCTATACAATGTGCCTAGCTTAATTAGCTGTGCAAATGTGTTCGTATTAATACATGCATCACTGCAGATATTGTACATTTGGTCTTTTTCCGTTTAAAACCCAGTTCTCTCACTATTCTGTTTAAGGATGACTTGCTGTCCTGGAAGTTAATGCCTTCTCTTAAAATTCTAAGTAATTTGGCTACTGTAGGAGCACTTCTTTTTTGCCCGCCTCGGTGGCGTGATGCCTCACGTTCAAGAGGTCGCGAGTTCCAATCTCGCTTAGGGTAAGTTATCCAGGTAAGTTTTTTTTTTTTTTTTTTTTTTTTTTTTTTCGAGGTTTCCCCTTATCCTGAGAAGACGAATGTCGGGTAACTTAAAGCTCCATGGGCCTCGGGCTCATTTGAGCATCATTTCACCCATTTCATTCATAAACCGTCCTATATGACATTACGTTGGAGCACGTTAATTTAAAAAAAAAAAAAAAACATTTTTCCTAAACGTAAGAATTATAAATCGTTCTTCTAACGACACATTTATCGAAGTCATCTTGATCCGTTACTCATTTCGGAACTTCTTTTGCCTGTGGTTCCAAAAGACGTGTTCTGATTTTCATGTTCGCGTTCTTGAACAATTCTTTTCACTGTTATTTCTGACGCTCCTGTGGCATCTAATACGCGTTTTTGAACTTTTTTAATTTTTTTGAAAAACTCTTGTGATGTAAGCAGTTCTTTGCTTTTAGCTTTTTTCTTCATGTATGCCCATACATTTGAAACAATTTCGCTACTCTGATTGTGTAATGTTTTGGATCCTAATTTAGAAAGCAATGGCAGCATACTTTATTTATGTTATGATCAATGTCTCATAAATTCACTATATTCATTCTTATCGCAAACATCTTAATATGTCTTTAATTACCGCACGCTGAACAAACAATGAATTGTGAATTAGCAGGGACTGTTGAAATGCAGACATCACTACCTTCCCCCTCCCCGCCCCGCTTGTTGTGCATGGTTTCATTATCAGAATTATATGAGATGACGAGAGAGATAGAAACTATAGGTTCGCCTACAGGACTTCCACTCAAGGTCAGGGGCCAAGAACTGTGAATCCAGCTGTAAATAAGATAAAGGAAAAGAATGTTTAAGCCATTTACTTGCTTCAGACGAATTGTCATTGAACACACTTTGTGGTTTACGCCACCATGCCTGGCCGAGATGAAACCTGAGTTGTGTCACTCCATGTTTACTTGTATAGCAACCTCGAAATCTGCTACTGTTTTCTTAGGTTGAAGTTTCAACCCTAAACACTCACACTTTTCAAGTGTGGAGCGAAGCACCAAGGAATACATGTATATGGTTTTACTTGACAGTAAACAAATAACTGTTGTAATGTAATGTCCATTGTGAAGGAAATGCAGTGTAAATAATTGCGTAAAATATTTTGCGCCACATCTGAAAGTTTTATCTACGTAAATCGTTTCTGCTTCACACAAATATTGCAACCTTCTTTCACATCCAAAAATAATCACATTTTTTTCGTGATCATTGAGTAGCACAAAATCTTTACTAATAGAGAACATTGGTTGCACTTTAGTTACAGTTTCGTGAACTTCAAGTATGTTTTAGATAGTTTCGGCGTATGATGATGTTCTCTGTAGATTGCTTCTCGTAATAGTTTAACATCACTGAAATGTAAGAAACCAGCACAAGTCTCTGGAGTTTCATTCAATGTTGTTGTTGTTTTCTAGTGCCTTGCATCTGGCAATGAAGCCATTAGCATTCGTGCTTTCCAATACTTTTGAACTGTAGTTTCTTCTGATCTTAATGCTTCACAGGTCTTCAAGTAGTCTTCGTTCATTTCTGCTGGATCGTTACACAGGACACATATTGGTGAGGCTGAGATACCTATTCTGTAGAGATGACTTGCTAAGCACTCGTGATTTGTCAGTAGTCGGAAGGCTGCAACCTTGGTCTCTGGGGGATTATATCTGGGTTGGAAAGTAGTGTAATCCATTTTTTATCTTTGGCATTTGTTTCTATTTCTTGTAGGTATGAATGAGAAAATTTTTTAATGATCAAGCGTTTTATTGAGAAATATGAGAACTTGAATTTAGACTTTTGTTTTATTGTTGTGCCTTTCTTTGCAAGTGAGTCTGCAGCTTTATTCCCCATGACTCCACAGTGTGCTGGAATCCATTGGAGATGAACAGTCTTATTAACTTTTTGGAGTTGTGTTAACATTTTGTAGCATTCTCTAATTTTTGTTGACTTCTTTGTAGTATTTGAACATATTCCCTGAATTGCAGCTTTAGAATCTGAAAGAATTACTGCCTTGTTAAATTTATTTAAGGGAAGATTTAATAATTGTCGGAGAGCAATGTGTATAGCCTCTATTTCTCCATCATAATTTGTTGTGTCTCTGCCAACAGAATGATAAAAGGAAAAATGTGAACACATAACTCCAGCTCCAGTAAGGTTTTCCTTGGAGGATCCATCAGTATATATGTGCAGCCATTCTTCTGTGAGATACCTAGTATTGATTGTTTCCAAAGCTAGAAGTTTTTGTATTTCTTTTGGTGTGTCTGATTTACTTATTTCCTCTATTAATCCCAAATTGAAGGTAGGTTGCAATAATTGCAATGGATTTTCTCTTATAAGTAGTTTTTCTCTGGTGTTAGGAATGTTCAATTTGGATTTAATCTGTGTTACCTTTTCTAGGAAACTACTATGAGTTATGAGTTATGTTTCATTCAATGTTGTACTTATTATAATGCCTGGTTTTTCACTAGCCGCTTTCCTTGTACACGATACACGTACTTTTTGCTGTACGAAATCTCTTTCGTTACCGTGGTGATTACGTATGCATGTTTAACGTTATTATTTTGGCATGACAATTTTTCACTGTGCATCGCCAACGTGTACGTCCATCTATATGTGTACGCCTTATGAAACTTGAACTTATCATATACAAGTATGCAAGTCCTGCCTTCTGTTGCTGCCCCTTTCGACTACATTCTGACAACCTTTACTGTTCACTATACTGCTCGCAAAAGTTAAAGGCATGTGAACGCTGGCCAATGCTCAAGCGGAGCGCTGTTGCCAAGCGTAGTGCGTGTACCGGCAGAGGTTCTGTACATAAGAGCGTGAACCACATTCGGCAGCGCTGGTAGGAGGGGCAAGCTTAGGACTCACTGGAGTCCGCAGTACGGCCCGCCTTCATATGCCTTTAACTTTTGCGAAGATTATAGTCTATCTCACAATGATTATGTTCTCCCACGCAATGTGTCCACTACTGAAACAAAATACGGCAGCTAATTACTAGTCGATTTATTGTACCACCAACTTAAGTTCTTAGCCAAACCTGCCGTTGGCGCAAATCCATATACCTTAGAATAAACATACTTCCCATACATTAAATCTGGCGCAAATCCACTGCTCCCATGGCTACAATCAGTTTGTTACCATGGCGAGAGATGGCGAGAACAGCTATCCACTGCTCCCATGGCTACAATCAGTTTGTTACCATGGCGAGAGATGGCGAGAACAGCTATCCACTGCTCCCATGGCTACAATCAGTTTGTTACCATGGCGAGAGATGGCGCAAACAGCTATCCACTGCTCCCATGGCCACAATCAGTTTGTTACCATGGCGAGAGATGGCGAGAACAGCTATCCACTGCTCCCATGGCTCAGGACCTCCTAAATACCGGACCTGACACTGTGATTCAAGATGGCGGCCTATGTGGTGGGAACTACTTGTAAACAACTCGTCTACAGGCTACGATTTCAACGCAGTAAAATAAAAATGTGGTGTAATAACACGCCTATTTTGTGAATATGGGCTGTGTTAAACACAAAAACACTGTCTTAAACATAAACTCAAGTAAACAAAAAAGAATGACATTTAATATTAAACGATAAACCATGGGCAATGAAATATATAACCTCAAATATCATTCATGCAATCTACAGGTTTACATGCCATTATGTAACTGCATTACACACTCAAATTACAAAGAAGATAGACAAAACTGCAAGCAGCATGTTACTTAAATAAAACAGAAGTGTTGACATTGAGTTGACTCAGAATTATTAATCATTGTTTACACTGTTTTTCACATTTGTACAATGTACATAATGTTATATACCTACACAAAACATACTATACTGGATGGCTGATATACAAATGCTGCTATTTAGAATGACCTAAAGCTACCTACTGAATTCAAAACCTTTAGGGTGAAATTTTGCTTTTACTATTACTGAGAACTTGATTACTCAGTTTGCAACAACATATTACTCAGCACTTCAGGACACTTTATTTTACAGGGGGAATCCACAAAAGCAGATGAAATATTAAAAATAATAACCGTAAAACAGCACTGTAAATGAAATACATGAAATACGTAATCTTAAATCAGTATTGTAAAGCAACATTGTGTTAGCTTAGGTTAGGTTAGTTTTGCATATGAGTGGGGTGACAGGGTGCTATGTTATCGAAATATTTACAATTTGGGTAGTGTTTATGCAATCATTTCAACGTAAATGCATTAATCAATCATTGTAGCATATATTACACTCGTTTATGTACATTTATTAGCTAAATATCCGCCGCATAAGCGAAATAAAACCACTTCATCGACCGTACGAAATTTTCTCATAAATAAAACACGAAGCTTGAGCGCACAATAAAACTTACAAGATCGTAATCAGCAATAAAAACTGCATCCATTGCACTATGTTTCATTCGTTTTCTCGAGCGGACGATTTTGTAAATATTTACCAAGCTTTGCTATAGTCTACAGTTTTACATGCAGCAACATAACACATTTCTTCTAAACTACAGCTACACATTTAAATTACAAAGACAAAAGATAATGTACAAATATGAGCAGCATACTACTTACATGAAACAAACTGTTGGTGTTGCAGATGCCACTAATTGAATTCACTCGAAATTATGGTCTTTCACTATTCACACTATTCACCATCTTATATACACACCGGCAACTAATACACATAACGCTGCAATTTATTGTAATTAAATACTGAATTTAGAAGCTTTATGTTGTAATTTACCTTTTGTTTTAACTGAAAGTTTCTGATTTTTAATTTGCATCCGGGAATGCAACAGTTACGGTGCATTGTCGTGTTTGAGGTTAGGTTGTAGTATGGCAACATTAATATACACTACTGGAACAGTTTTTCTTCAACAACCTCTCACCACTGTAATCGTGACACAAATTGTACTTGCAAACAGATAAATTAACCACACTATACGGCTAATGTAGCCATAGTCTTAGATGGAACACAATAAACATGAACACGTGGATAGCACACGGCACAGTCAAAACGTTATTACATTTATTCCTGTTCCTATACTGCCCAAATAAAACTTTTGAAACACTCGCTTTGCTAATATGAAGACAAACTTACATAGGAATTATTATAAGAAACAATAACTCGAAGACATAGAAAATAATACGAAAAACAGCGTGTGGAAACACCTCAGAAATCATCGCCACCAGCCGACGCCATTTTTGTACAACTTAGATGGCAGTGTCAGGTCCGTTAATCTAGAAGGTCCTGCATGGCTACAATCAGTTTGTTACCATGGCGAGAGATGGCGAGAACAGCTTGTATTAGTGGCGATCTCTTCTGGAGTGTCGGTTACTACGTGTACCTCGCCACCTGTTGCTGCCTGCTTGTATTGATCTAACCAGGTGAAGAAAGTAACTTTATATGTTCAAAATTTGCCGAAGAAAGCTTTATAAAATACTGATATATTAGGAATATACCTATACCATGCCTATGAGATGGGTTAAAAAGGGGAAAGATTAATTGGATTTCAATTGATGCACGGTGTGCTCAAGATACAAAGTGAAAGATGTGACTTTCGGCCGGGAGTTGTAGCGTGCTCCTGTAACCCAGCTACTGGGGGCCGGAAGTTGAGGATGGTTTGGGGACAGGAGTCCTGGTGCTCAGTACCCCCACGTTGACTTGGCGTCCGCACTAAGCTCTGTAACCCAGCTACTGGGGGCCGGATGTTGAGGATGGTTTGGGGGCAGGAGTCCTGGTGCTCAGTACCCCCACGTTGACTTGGCGTCCGCACTAAGCTCTGTAACCCAGCTACTGGGGGCCGGATGTTGAGGATGGTTTGAGGACAGGAGTCCTGGTGCTCAGTACCCCCACGTTGACTTGGCGTCCGCACTAAGCTCTGTAACCCAGCTACTGGGGGCCGGATGTTGAGGATGGTTTGGGGGCAGGAGTCCTGGTGCTCAGTACCCCCACGTTCACTTGGCGTCCGCACTAAGCTCTGTAACCCAACTACTGGGGGCCGGATGTTGAGGATGGTTTGGGGGCAGGAGTCCTGGTGCTCAGTACCCCCACGTTGACTTGGCGTCCGCACTAAGCTCTGTAACCCAGCTACTGGGGGCCGGATGTTGAGGATGGTTTGGGGGCAGGAGCCCTGGTGCTCAGTACCCCCACGTTGACTTGGCGTCCGCACTAAGCTCTGTAACCCAGCTACTGGGGGCCGGATGTTGAGGATGGTTTGGGGGCAGGAGTCCTGGTGCTCAGTACCCCCACGTTGACTTGGCGTCCGCACTAAGCTCTGTAACCCAGCTACTGGGGGCCGGATGTTGAGGATGGTTTGGGGGCAGGAGCCCTGGTGCTCAATACCCCCACGTTGACTTGGCGTTCGCACTAAGCTCTGTAACCCAGCTACTGGGGGCCGGATGTTGAGGATGGTTTGGGGGCAGGAGTCCTGGTGCTCAGTACCCCCACGTTGACTTGGCGTCCGCACTAAGCTCGGCATCAATATGGGCACCCTTGGGGAGCTGGGGGTGGCCAGGTTGGATAAAGAGGGGCGCACCGGGCCAGGGGGGAGACCTAGCAGCCAGAAGTCACTAGACCAGCATCTATTTTTTTTTTTTTTTTATTAAATTATTTGTTTTTTGAGATTCGGGTAAGTCGTAAGAATAAGGGAATGTAGAAATAAAACGAAAGTAGAATTAAAATACGGATATTGACCTTAAGTAAATGTAAAAATTGGTGAAATTGTTGTAGAAATCACTTTAAAATATTCGCAGTTACCGTGAATATGTATTGATGCAGGTAGACAATGAGGTTTGCATATTCCCCTTCCCCAACAAACAAGGGCACTCTGTCCACAAGCAACTCAGCGTTTAACCTGGGCCCTTTTTGAACACGCAAGGCTTACAAAATTTACATTGTTGTAAAGTTCTGTTAAGGTTATTACTACGACATTCTTTTGGAAACCAAATTAAATGTTATTAGAATTATTGGCCAAAAAGCTTAAGAGATTCGATGAAATTCTAATATCTATAATTATGAGTGGGTTGACTTTAAGCCAGGTTAATGCCAATTCCATCCCACTTGCTCTGAAATCATGAGTCGATCTCAAGCGCGTGCTAAAAACTTCATTTTGTACACAAATTCGTGGCACAGCGAAAACGAACAGAATGAGACAAAATTGTATCTTGGACAGGTAAACATTTAGTGAATAGCTCACAGTTCATAACAGTGAAGCATTCATTTAGGCGATCTATAATCTATTCCACATGAATATGAATGGCTATCAGGGTTGCCAACATTTAAAAGTAAAATTATCGTACGAGCCACTCAAAACGCTAAAACAATAAAAAAAATCAGCATAATAGTTATGAAAATATAAGAGTAATGATGTTTATTATATCCCCTTACAAGATTGATGACCTCAACAAATATTACAACTTCAGCACTTATGTTTCTCGCACTATTCATCTGAAAGTTCAGCTTCCTCAACCGTTACAGCATTGCACCAATTTGTTGTTGAGATAAACCTTAACATCTTCTCGGTGACTTGCAGATTTTAAGATTTACCAATTTCTTTCATAAGTTGAGACGACAAAATGAGTTCATTTACCGTATCTAGTGCCAATCTGTTTCTAACTTTGGTTTTTATTAAACCCAGTTTAGAAAGAAAGAAAAAAAAAAAAAAAAAAAAAAAAAAAAAAAAAAAAAAAACTCTTCCACAAGAAGTGCTTCTGTGGGGCAAGGAAACCTCTGATAATGCAAAGGCCGCTAGTTCTTTGAAATCAGTATTTCCACCAAGGTGACATGTGTTTACACTGCACTCCAGAAACTGTCAGGTTCAGACATGTTCTTTATTTCACACGGAATAGCACGTATTCCGAGTTTTCTACATTGATCGTCAATTTTCTGAACAGTGCCTTCTTCATTGAGATTATCAGACCTGGGCACACTGGCAATAAGAGGATAAAGGGTAGCAGACTTAGTAGCTATGGGGTGGAGACAGACAATGAGGACAAAAGTGGTGTTATTTGTAATTAGTTTCCCTTCGCTGGAGTGACAAACCAGTGAAAATGATATTTCGCCGATATCGAACTATCATACATTCAAATTATCGTACACCCCCATAATTATCGTAAGGGTTGACAACCATCGTACAAACATTAAAATTATCGTATGCCCCCATAATTATCGTACGGGTTGACAACCATCGTACAAACATTAAAATTATCGTACACCCCCATAATTATCGTACGGGTTGGCAACCCTGATGGCAATAATAAAACTCAGTAGCTTTATGAATGCAAGTATTGATTATCCTGCAAATGCAAGGAATTTCATCCTTCTTTATATTCAAAATAATTGCGGTCACCTTCACCCATTAACCAATAATATCATATCATATCACAAACGACTACAAGTGTTACATCCACTTCATAGTAACAGTAGAGAATAAATAACAGCAATTGTACTTGTTTTGGGGTCATACCTACCTCATGGAGACTTACAAGTGCGTTCTAAAACTCCTAGGCCAGACCATTTCTACTTTCTCTACTACGTATACTAAACAGAGGAAGCATTGTCTTCCACCCAAAAATTCGATATCGACATTTCACCGGAAATATGCTTTGAGGCCTCCTGAATCCGAAACAAGCATTTTTAGAACAAGGTCCGTGTGTGTGTATGTGTGTGTGTGAGTGTGTGTGAGTGTGTATGTGTGTGTTAGTGTGTGTGTATGTGTGTGAGTGTGTGTGTGTGTTAGTGTGTGTATGTGTGTGAGTGTGTGTGTGTATGTGTGTGTATGTGTGTGAGTGTGTGTGAGTGTGTATGTGTGTGTGTTAGTGTGTGTATGTGTGTGAGTGTGTGTGAGTGTGTATGTGTGTGTGTTAGTGTGTGTGTGTATGTGTTAGTGTGTGTATGTGTGTGAGTGTGTGTGAGTGTGTGTGTGTGTGTGTTAGTGTGTGTGTATGTGTGTGAGTGTGAGTGTGTGTGTGAGTGTGTGTGTGTGAGTGTGAGTGTGTGTGTGTGTGTGTGTTAGTGTGTGTGTATGTGTGTGAGTGTGTATGTGTGTGAGTGTGTGTGTGTGAGTGTGTGTGTGTGAGTGTGAGTGTGTATGTGTGTGTGTTAGTGTGTGTGTATGTGTGTGAGTGTGTGAGTGTGTTAGTGTGTGTGTGTTAGTGTGAGTGTGTGTGTGTGTGAGTGTGTGTGTGTGTGTGTGTGTGTCAGTCTGTGGGCAGCATAAGTCAAAACGAAAAGTGGGTTAGAAAACAAAATTGGTATTTAAGTTTTATCATCCTTTAAGAATGCGACATTAAGATTTTGAAGAAAATTCCTCCACCCTAAACTATCCTTTACATGGAACATTTTTCGAAAATTTTGATTTTCTCAAAAATGACTAACGATTTTGAATAAAATATATACCATATGTTTGAGATATTTTTATGGCAAATGAAATTTGTATCTTGAATTTTCTGGCTATAGCCCATGTAGTCCTGTTTACTCTTTATGACTTTTGTATAACTGCTAAACCGTAAGAGATAGACAAAATCTTACTAAACAAAAATGTAGATCTCGTTAAAACATAAAATTTATGCCCAAATAAATTTGTTGTGTAGGGAACCATTTTGAAGGTATTCCTTGTTATTTGTGTCAGTTTTGTAAAACTTATACTTTCCACAAATGGAAGAGCGTTATTCATTTTCTATATGTTAGCCGTGCAAAGAGAGCGGAATTTGAAATTTTTAAAAGTTTTGACTATCGCTCAAAGCCTACTGTATCCCCATATTCCCCAGGGAAATAAGCAATAAGATAATTTCTGTAAATGTTTATCTCAACTAACATGAACCAGATAGAGGAGTAAGAGTTTGTAGGAATGCTTAGTACAAGAGTAGCGAAAGACATGTGAGTGTAACACATCAGATTTCTAAAATATTAAATTCACCTGCACATTTACACTTCACTCATCCTCCGAGACTCTTAAGGGTTATTCTTATGGTATACATGTATCTTCCCGTAAACAAAACAAAAAAAATCTGATGCGTTGCACTCACATGACTTTCTCTACTTTTGTACTAACCATTCTTACAAACTCTTATTCCTATATCTTCTTCGTGTTAGTTAAAATAAACATTTGTACAAATTATCTTATTATTTATTTCCTTGTAGGTGCAAGGGGAATATGGGAATACAGTAGGCTTTGAGCGATAGTCAAATCTTTTAAAGCTTTGAGATTCCGTTCTCTTTGCACACGTAACAAAAAAATGAACAGCGATGACACATTTCACGAGTTCTAAGTTTTCCGAAACTCACACACACAACAAGGAATATCTCCGAAATGGTTCATCCTACAAGATAATTTATTGAGACATAAATTGTGTATTTTAGCAAGATCTACAGTTTTTGTACACTATGGTTTGGTCTTTCTCTAACGGTTTACCAGTTATGCAAAATTCGTCCAGAGTAAATACGACTACAGGGGCTATAGCCAGAAAATTCAAGATATACATTTCATTTGTCATCAAAATATCTCAAACATAATGACACATTAATGAAAATCGTTAGAGCCATTTTCAAGAAAATCAAAATTTTCCATTTAAGGGTAGTTTAGGGTGGGGCTATTTTCTTCAAAATCTTCGTGTCACATCCTTGAAAGACAAGCTTAAATACCAACTTTAGTTTTTAACCGACTTTTAGCTTTTGAGTTATGCTGTCCACAGACTGACAGACTGACACACAGACACACACACGGACCTTTTTCTAAAAATGCTTTTTTTTTTTTTTTTTTTTTTTAATTCAGGGGGCCTCAAAACATGTATTTCCGGTGAAATCTCGACATCAAATTTTTGGGTGGAATACAATACTTCCCCTACTTACCAGTAGAGAAAGTAAAAATTAATCTTCCAACCTTAAAGCTAAAGTTAGATAAATTTAGTACCTTATGTGGATATTCATGCGTGTAAAGAAATTCTGCTTGTCGCCATAAGCCTTGGGTGTGGAACTCTGCCTTCCATACGACAATATCTGAATCAACTGTGTTGGTGGTCGTGCTTTCGTTGCCAGAACGTAAAATAACCTTTAGTTCTGCAGGGCTCAGACCGTCCATCATGTACCTGAAAAAACAAAACACAATGTAATTATTATTAACAAAACAAACGCGCTCCTCTAACATAACAGTTCTATGTCCTCAGCCTTTTTCTGCAAAAGTAACATTTAAAATCGTTTCATCTGTAGCCACTTAAACTTCATGTAAACAACAACGAAGAAGTATATTCAAACTTTAAGTTATTGCTAAATTTAAATGTTTTAACGAGCCAACTGGCTTTGTGTAACATACCACTTCCAATTAACGTGTAGAAGATAGCGTTTGTAAGAATATTTTGTACAAGAGTGAGTAGAGTGTATGTAAACTTTTGGCTGAATTTTGGAACGTCCTACATACTTATCACTGATGACATTTTTCAAAAAGTTAGCAATAAAGAGCTATGTATATCAGGTAAATCAATTACAAGGCCACCGAGTTTTTCCTGCTGTACTGGACCTTCATTTGTTACTGCGGACTAACAGGAAATCAGAATGTACTGGGAGGTGTACCTATGATCCGGCTTCTCGCCTCTTTCAACCTATGGAGCTCTAATCGATTAACACTGGGGACACGCGAGCGTTATCTTTGCGCCAAATATTCGCGTGCGTTTGAGATCTAAACACAGGACTGAAACACTCGCGTTCTATCTCCGTTCAGTACCAGCTCATAAAAGAACTATCGGTACTATCAGTATACCTGGCCGCGCCGTGGCCGAGCGTTTAGACCGCTTGACTCTCACCAAAGCGACCCGGGTTCGATCCCAGGTGTCCGCATGTGGGATGTGAGGTGGACACACCGGCGCAGGGGCAGGTTTTCTCCGAGTTCTCCGCTTTCTCCCGCCATCATTCCACCAATTGCTGCATCCTCCTTTCCTCTCCCTTCATTTCACTTCACTGCTCATCTCGTTCCGTTTGGTCTCTTTCAGGGTCGAAAGTGTCAGCGGGCGTTCGGGTGCAGCATGGTGGGATGAAACGTTCCCAGTGACTCCGTTATCTGTCACGGTAGCCGGGCTCCGGATCGTGTCAACACTGAGGCCCTTGAGCTTCGGAGGGGCCCCTGCAGGCACCGGTGTATTGGCTGGTGTCAGGAAGCCTATGGGAAAATGTAGGGACCGTGCCTGCTCTCCTGTGGTCTGGACGCCCTCTGTCTCTTCTCACCTCACCCCTCCCTCCCGGGCGCGTCACTTCGGGGCATAGGCAAGAAAAGATCTCTGAGGTCGCAGTCCCGAAGTCTTCGTACCTTCTACCTATACACTATAGCTACGTGGAAATCTGTAATAAAATCACTTCTGCAAGAGTCGATTAACATGTACAAGACAGCGTTTGTAAGAATTTCTTGTACAAAAGTGAGTAGACAAAGTCAAGTGAGAACTTTTGGCTGAATTTTTACTTTCTCTACTAGTAAGTGAGGCCGCCTCCGTAGCGCAGATGGCAGCGCGCTTGCCTGTGGCGCGGAGGACCCGGGTTCGATCCCCGGTACCAGCATGGGTATTTTATCCCCTCTGGGAGGTCTGGCACGGGGTGCACTCAGCCTCGTTAGGTCCCGGGGGACCAATTGAGGAGCTACTTGATGGAGAAGTAGCGGCCCCAGGTCGAGAAGACCGCATAACTGGCTGGGAGGGCTCGGGGCGCTGACCACGTACCACCCTCCAGTACTGCACCTCACCAATGACGCCTGTAGTGGGCAGAGGTGGGGGACGCAGCGGCTGGGCGGTAGGCCTTGGCCCTTCGTGGGCTGTCGCGCGGGGTTTACATTACATTTACTAGTAAGTAGAGAAACTATTCTATTCCACAAAGAAATTCGATGTCGAGATTTCACTGGAAATATGTTTTGAGACCCCCTGAATCAAAAAAAAAATTTGAAAAAGGTCCGTGTGTGTGTGTGTGTGTGTGTGTGTGTGTGTGTGTGTGTGTGCGTGCGCGTGCGTGCGTGCGTGCGTGCGTGCGTGCGTGCGTGCGTGCGTGTGTGTGTGTGTGTGCGCGCGCAGAATGTGGCTGTGCGTCCTAAATAGCGTAAAAGGAAAAATCGAACCCGGTATTGACTTTCAGCAACCTACGGTTGCGACGATAGTAATCAAAACTAAAATATGAGTGAGAAATCAATTTTCAATTCCCCTTCATTTTAGGTGATATTTTCATTTTTGGTAAATTGTAACAGATAGACAAAATCTTACTGGACAAAAAAATTACATTTCGTTAAAGAACACAAATTCTTGTCAAATACCTTTTCGTTAAGATTTTCGAGATACATATTCCTTGCAGTTTCCAATAACTATTTTCTCAAATGGAGAAATCTCGTCGTTTTCCTCCTGGCCATTCAAGAGAACGGCATCTCAAAGCAAACACATAGTAGCTGTTAAAGAAACTGGCTATCAGGACTGGGCAAACTGGTGCTCAGAGAGTGCACATTTCTCACGACCTTGATTATAACTAGGTTCAGTAGGTAGAAAAATGAAGGTCGCTCAAGGTATTCCGCTAGTGTTCCGATCCTAGACTATGGCTGTTACCATTATTACCTACCGGAAATTCGTACAAGTGTTCGAAGTGGATAGAAAAAAAATCTGATGTGTTGCACTCACATGACTTTCTCTACTTTTGTACTAACCATTCTTACAAACTCTTATTCCTATATCTTCTTCGTGTTAGTTAAAATAAACATTTGTACAAATTATCTTATTATTTATTTCCTTGTAGGTACAAAGGGAATATTGCAATACAGTAGGCTTTGAGCGATAGTCGAATCTTTTAAAGCTTTGGGATTCCGTTCTCTTTGCACATGTAACATAAAAAAATGAATAACGATGACCCATTTCACGAAAGTTCTAAGTTTTCCGAAACTCACACACACAACAAGGAATATCTCCGAAATGGTTCACCCTACAAGAAAATTTATTGAGACATAAATTGTGTATTTTAGCAAGATCTACATTTTTTGTACACTATGGTTTGGTCTTTCACTAACGGTTTACCAGTTATGCAAAAGTCGTCCAGATTAAATACGACTACAGGGGCTATAGCCAGAACATTCAACATATACATTTCATTTGTCATCAAAACATCTCAAACATATGACATTTTAATAAAAATCATTAGAACCATTTTCAAGAAAATCAAAATTTTCGAAACATTTTCCATGTAAAGGGTAGTTTAGGGTGGGGTTATTTTCTTCAAAATCTTCGTGTCACATCCTTGAAAGACATTAAACTCAAATACCAACTTTGGTTTTTAACCGACCTTTCGTTTTTAAGTTATGCTGTCCACAGACTGACACACAGACACACACACGGACCTTGTTCTAAAAATGCTCTTTTTGGATTCAGGGGGCCTCAAAACATGTATTTCCGGTGAAATCTCGACATCGAATTTTTGGGTGGAATACAATACTTCCCCTACTTACCGGTAGAGAAAGTGATAGGCGCTTATAAGAATAGTTTATACAAGAGTGAGTAGAGGAAGTCATGTGAATGAAGAAGACTTTGTAAAATAGGTCATTAAAATCAAGGAATTGCAAGGATACAAGACTTCATACACACTACTCTTGCTTCAATTGTCTTTGCGGAGCAGCAGGAACTCAGAACGCAGCAGGAGAAGTACCGTATAACTTGCAAGGACTTCATACACACTACTCTTGCTTCAATTGTCTTTGCGGAGCAGCAGGAACTCAGAACGCAGCAGGAGGAGTACCGTATAACTTGCAAGGACTTCATACACACTACTCTTGCTTCAATTGTCTTTGCGGACCAGCAGGAACTCAGAACGCAGCAGGAGGAGTACCGTATAACTTGCAAGGACTTCATACACACTACTCTTGCTTCAATTGTCTTTGCGGACCAGCAGGAACTCAGAACGCAGCAGGAGGTGTACTGTATAATCCAGCTGCTCGCCTGTTAGAAGCTTATAGAAGCTAACAATATTGTTCTAAAAACAATATTGTCCCGCATATTTATCACATAAATCTTTCAAAGCGTTAACAATAAAGAGTTCTATGTATAACAAGCAATCAATTAATTACAAGGAAATAAGGAAGGACAGATTTTTTCCTGCTGTACTGGAGCACAATTTGTTACTGTGGAATAACAGGCAATCAGAATGCAGTAGGAGGTGCGTCCTATAATCCGGGTTCAGGTTATAGGTTGTATACACGCTTCATTGCAATACAGTAGTATTATTAATTCAGAGAAATGAGAATGGCAGCAACGTCGTTAAAGGAAATGAGGAATTCAGAGGAAGAAACCAAATGTCTCTATTTAGTTTTTACCTTCTCTGCCGCTTATTTATACTAAGAGTGTCTACGTCTACTCCACCGAAGAATTCCATACCGGTATTTAAGAAAACTCATGTTTTGAGTCACCCTAGATTCAGAGAGATATTTTGTGCCTGCGTGTCTATGTTCGTGTGTGAGTGTGTGTGAGTGTGTGTGAGTGTGTGTGAGTGTGTGTGTGCATGTTCGTGTGTGTATGTGCGTGTGTGTGTGCGTGTGTGTGTGTGCGTGTGTGTGCGTGTGTGTGTGTCTGTGTGTCTGTGTGCGTGTGTGTGTGCGTGTGTGCGTGTGTGTGTATGTGTGTGTGTGCGTGTGTGTGTGTGTCTGTGTGTCTGTGTGTGTGTGAACGTCATAACTCAAAATTGGCGGCACCGTGGCCGAGCGGTTAGTGTGCTCGCCTACCACCTAGGCGACCCGGGTTCGATCCCAGGGACCCGCATGTGGTATTCGTGGTGGACGAAGCGGCGTCTGGGCGTGTTTTCTCCGGGTGCTCCGGTTTCTCCCGCCATCTCATTCCACCGGTGCTCCATCTTCATTTCATGTATCATCAGTGTCACCGCCTGTGGTGCCGTAGTAGTAAAAGCGGGCGTTAAACCCTACACACACATAACTCAAAAACAAAGCTTCGGTTAAACACTAAACATGATATTTAAGCTTAACATCTTCCAAGGTGTGGCACGAAGATCTTCGAGAAAATTCCTCCATTCAAAACTAACATGCAGAAACTTCCTAAAATGTGTTAATTTTTTTTTTTTTTTTTTTTTTCAAAATATTGCTAACAATTTTCAACAAAATACCAATGTTGAACATATTTTCATGAAAAACGAAATGTAAATCTAGGGCTTTTTGGAAATGTCTTCAGAATTGCTCTTTCTCATTCTGGATGACTTTTAACTACCTGGTGGTCCGTAAGGGATAGTTAAAGAGCGCAGTTTATGTCAAATAAATTGTTATGTGAAATAAACTACCTTGTGAGATGCCAAGTTTCATTTGATGCTGTGTGGTAATAGGGCGTCAGTACACAATGGGAGGTATGCTGCACTATCTGGGTTCTCCTCTGTATACCCCTGTTGTAAGCTTACAGGAGCTAAAGTACGTGCCTCATTGTAACCAAGAGTGTATTTACTTTAAGAACAACAAGGAATCTCAGCAAAGCCGTAAAGTGAGATCAGGAATGCAAGAAAATAGACTGTCCTTTTTTATTTGCTTTCTACCCAAAAATTCAGGAGATTTTTCACTGTAGACATGAGGAATGCTAAATATTTTTTTTAGAAAACACCCGCGTATCCTTGAATAAAGAAATTAAAAAAAAAATTTAAATCTGGTACGACTAAGTTGTACCACTGTGATGTTTCCGATTTTATTTCTAATATTTTGTTTTAGTTCTTCCAATGTATTAGGATTTGTCGCGTAAACTTTGTCTTTCAGGTTACGCCACGAGTAAAAATCACACATCGGGGGAGCGAGAGGGCCATACACCAGCACTAACCACTCTATCTTCAATCACTTCCCTAATTTTATTCATGGACTCCTCTGCTGTATGGGCAGTAGCACCATCTTGTTGAAACCACCCATATGATTTCTCTTCTTCTGTCAGTTCATGATAAAATGGGGTCAAAATGTTATTTCGGTGTCCCTCAGTATTTACAGACTAGAATATTGGACCGATTAAGCGCCTAACGCTAACAGCACACCAAACACCTACTCTACAATCACAACGAGGGATTCATTGAACGCGATGTGGATTTCCAGAGGCCCGGTACCAACTAGCCGCGCGCACAAAGGCAACCGGTAGTGGGGGAATCCAGCAAGGTCGTGTGCTCCGTTAGGTTTGAAATGAAGGACCCGTATTTCCTGGATGATTCTCGATGTTGATTTGAATTTTCAAATTCTGCTGTTCTCAAAATATGGCAAGTCAATTTTTTGCTCACTTTTTCTACTCTTATTATGGTCATTAAAGGAGTCGTATTCCACCCAGAAATGTTATTGCGGGATTTCACCGGAAATGCATGTTTTGAGACCCTCAGAAATAAAACGGCATTTTGAGGAAAAAATGTGTGTGTGTGTGTGTGTGTGTGTGTGTGTGTGTGTGTGTGTGTGTGTGTGTGTGTGTGTGTGTGCGCGCGCGCGCGCGCGCTCCTCCTAAACAACATAACACGAACCCAAAGAAGTCTAACAGTCAAACTACGCTGAGCACCTTCTAATGCTGCGAAGGCACATTACTCAAAAACTGAAATATGAGTAAGGAATAGATTTTGAATTTCCCTTTATTTTAGATGATATTTTCGTTTCTGGTAAATCGCAAAAGATTAGATTTCCTTAAAGAATACAAATTCTCTTCAAATACTTCTTGTTAAAATAACAATTTTCCAGATACATATTCCTTGTTATTGGTTGCATTTTCCAATAACAATCCATACTTTTCTCAAATAAAAAGCCATTGGCTTTTTTCCTCCAGGCCATTCAAAGAGAACAGAATCTCCAAGGCAACACATAGCGAGCAGCTGTTAAACACACTGCCTACCATGGCTGGGCAACTGGTGCTCAGAGAGTGCATATTGCTCACGACTTTCAGCGATAACCGTGTGTTTAGCAGGTAAATGATAGTAGCTCAAGGTTTTGCGCGAGAGGCCCAGGCCTGGAATTAAACCGTTATATATTCCAGGAAATTGGTAATAAAGCCCTACAAGTGTGTGTTTCGATTAAGGGACACTGGTAGTGGAATTTTGGTCAAAATTGTCAAAAAGTCGAAAATTATTTTTTTACCTTAAAATGTTCCTGGAACACCTGTGCATTTGGATCAGCTAACATTTTTCAAATCCCGCACTCCATGTGGCCATTACGGCCCTTTCAAATAGCGCTCTTCCCTTAACTACACAGCATGTTCCTATATAAAAGCCTGTTTTTCTCAAAACTACATTTCTGCACATTCCAAAATAAGGTCGCGCCTGAGCTTTGCTTCAAATTCAATGAAAATTTCCAAAAGCATTCATAAATAGCAGCTAAACAAAACTATGATTCAATATTGATGTTATCATTAACATGAACTCCAAAAACATTTTTTTTTTGTATGAAAAAAATCAATAATTTTTAAGATTAAATTTTCTTTGTTATTAAAAAACTATGCACAGTATAATCAGCAAACGTATTTGAAGTATCTCTTCATACAATTGTTACCCATGTTTTAGAGCACCAGTTCTGCCAATATAAATGAATTTTGAAAAGTCAATAGACGCGAGCTCTATTTTGAAAATGTGCCTATTAAATTCATAAAATAATTTACATAACCTAAACGAATTATCCAATTTTAATGAACTTTGGTGTACCTCCTATTCTCATATTAATACAAACACAGTTAAAATTTCAGAAAAATCTGTCAAAAAATGCGGAACTTTCAAATTTCACTCCCAGTGTCCCTTAACAGGAAATAAATAAAACAATAAATAGGCGCTTATAATAATAGTTTGTACAAGAGTGAGTAGAGGAAGTCATGTGAGGGGAGATAACTTTCTAAAAGTTGGCATAAAATAAGCTAGGATAAAATAAGGAATTGCATACCCACTACTCTTGCTTCAATTGTCTTTGCGGACGAGCAGGAACTCAGAACGCAGCAGGAGAAGTACCGTATAACTTGCAAGGACTTCATACACACTACTCTTGCTTCAATTGTCTTTGCGGACCAGCAGGAACTCAGAACGCAGCAGGAGGTGTACTGTATATTATCCAGCTGCTCGCCTGTTAGAAGCTTACAGAAGCTAACAATATTGTTCTAAAAAGCCGCTTCATTGCAACGTAGCCGTATTATTTACTCTCAAAGAAACGAGAATCCCAGCAGCGCCGTAAAAGGAGATAAGGAGTGCAGAGCAAGAGGGCAAATATTTCTTTTTTTATCTTGTTTATTGCTTTCTTACAGTAACTTGAGAAAGTATGCATTTCACTCAAGAATTCGATAGCGAGATTTTATTGCGAATGCAGGTTTTGAGGCCCTCTATTTCCAAAAGGTATTTTTAGTAGAAGGTGCGTGAGTCCGTGAACATAACTGAAAAATGAAAATTCGGTTAAATGCACCAGCATCTTCCAAGTATGTGACAGGAAGTTTTACAAACTACCCTTTACAAGGAGACAGCAAAAATTTAAAATTTGTTTCATTTAAAACCAATTTAAACTCGTAAACGCCAGTGTAATAGATGTTCATATTATTTGGGGCAAATTGGAGGGGGGGATTTTAGGACTGCCTAGGGGTGGGAAAATAAATAAATCCAGCACTGTCGTTTTTCACTTTTTACTCTCTCTACTACGTACATATGTTAAGCAGTGAAATTATTGTATTCGACCCAAAATTTCTATTTGGAGATTTCACCGGAAATGTATGATTTAAAGGCCCTGAAAAAATAGTTTTAGAAATAGGTCCATGAGTGAGTGAGTGAGAGTGAGTGGTGAGTGAGTGAATGAATGAGAGACTGAGTGATTGAGTCTGTGAGTGAGTAAGTGAGTGAATGAGTGAGTGAGTAAGTGAGTGAGTCAGTGAGTAAGTGAGTGAATGAGTGAGTGAGTCAGTGAGTGAGTGAATGAGTGAGTGAATGAGTGAGTGAGTGAATGAGTGAGTGAATGAGTGAGTCAGAGAGTAAGTAAGTGAGTGAATGAGGCAGTGAGTGAGTAAATGAGTGAGTGAGTCAGTGAGTGAGTGAATGAGTGAGTAGTGAGTGATTGAGTGAGTGACTGAGTGAGTGAGTGACTGAGTGAGTGAGTGAGTGAGTCAGTGAGTGAGTGAATGAGTGAGTCAGTGAGTGAGTTGGTCAATGAGTGAGTGAGTGAGTCAGTCTGTGAGTGAGTCACTGAGTGAGTGAGAGAGTGAGTGAATGAGTGAGTGAGTCAGTGAGTGAGTTAGACAGTGAGTGAGTGAGTCAGTGAGTGAGTTAGACAGTGAATGAATGAGTGAGTGAGTTAGACAGTGAGTGAATGAGTGAGTCAGTGAGTGAGTTAGTCAGTGAGTTAGTCAGTGAGTGAGTAGGTCTGTGTGTCCATGAGCATCATAACTCAAAAATGAAAATTTGGATAAATGCACCAGCATCTGCCAAAGATGTGACACGAAGATTTACAAGAAAATGCCCAAACCCTCCCCCCCATTCCAAACTACGCCTTGCAAGGAAACAGCAAAAAAAAAAAAAATTGTTTTTTCAAAATATGGCTCACCACTTTAATTAAAATACCAAAGTTTAAGATATTTAAGATATTTTTATGACAAATGAATTGCATTTCTTGAGCTGCTGAGAAATATCCTTAGAATTGCTCCTCATTCTAAATGACTTTTGCATAAATGGTAAACTTTTCTGCTTCTTATACTTTTCTCAAATTGGAAGCCATTATAATTTATTTTTAATTTTTTTCTACCAAGTAGTTATATGAAGTAGAGGAAGTGTTACATTCCACCCACAAACTCAACACCAACCGATATTTCATCAGGAATGCATGTTTTTAATCTCTCACAATACAAAACAACAATAACAACAGCAATAATAATAATAATAATAATAATAATAATAATAATAATAATAATAATAATAATAATAATAATAATAATAATAATAATAATAATAATAATAATAATAATAATAATAATAATAATAATAATAATAATAATAATAATAATAATAATAATAATAATAATAATAATAATAATAATAATAATAATAATAATAATAATAATAATAATAATAATAATAATAATAATAATAATAATAATAATAATAATAAAACGCATTTTTAGAAAAAGGTCAGTGACCTTATCTGTGCTCAGTGCCGGATTTAAGCCTAAGCAACCTGGACAGTTGCCTAGGGGGACGATTTTCAGCGGGGAGCGTCTTTTCTCTATCTTTATGTTCCCTTTTCTTACTTTAAGTTGTATTTTTAAAAGATGTTGGCAAATCTTTACTGAAGTTTGATCTTGTATAACTTGTGGAAGTGGAATATTGTTGTTTTATCTCATTGTCCCGGGTTCGAGGCGAGAGGAAAAGGAAAGGCTGCAGCTGCGTAATTTTATTGCAAAATGTGTACAAGGGTCGGGGACGAAATTATTCCATTTAACTCCTTGCATAAATAACAACGCCTTGGATGTATGTTTATTGTTCATCGCTATTAATACAACTCAATTACATTTACAATATAGGCCTATATCGTCCTCAATAGCTTAAAATAAATAACAGTCTGTCTTTTAGAAATCAGTTCTTTTTTCAACAATGAATGCTTGAATATGTTAACTGCGATATTTTAGATTTGCAGTAGGTATTCACTGGACCTAGTCAACAGTTGTAATCAAGGGATATGAGAAATTGTAACTACTCGTTCCGTAAATCACAACTTCCAAAAATGAGTGAATATGAATCGCGTAAGTTAAGTGGTTCACAATATAGGAAAAATCTGATGTGTTGCACTCACATGACTTTCTCTTCTCTTGTACTAACCATTCTTAGAAACCCTTATTCCTAAATACTTCATGTTAGTTGAGATAAACATTTGCAGAAATTATCTTATTGCTTATTTCCTTGCAGGTACAAGGGGAATATGGGAATACAGTACGCATTGAGCGATAGTCAAATACTTAAAAGCTTTGCACGCTTAACATATAAAAAATGAACAACGATGTTCCATTTCACTAAAGTTTTAAGGTTTTCCGAAACTCACACACATAACCAGCAATATCTCCGAAATGGTTCACTCTACAAAAAAATTTATTCAAACATAAATTGTGTGTTTTACCAAGATCCACATTTTTGTGTAGTAAGATTTGGTCTATCTCTAACGGTTTACCAGTTATGTAAAAATCGTCCAGAGTAATTACGACTACAGGTGTTAAGGCCAGAAAATTCAAGATATACATTTCATTTGTCATAAAAATGTCTCAAACATATGACATTTGAATCAAAATCGTTAGAGCCATTTTCAAGAAAATGAAAGTTTTCGAAAAATTTTCCATGTAGAGGGTAGTTTAGGGTGGGGCTATTTTCTTCTAAACCTTCGCCTCGCCTCCTTGAAAGACATTAAACTTTAATACCAACTTTAATTGTTAATCGACTTTTCGTTTTTGAGATATGTTGCCACCAACAGACGGACAGACAGACACACAGACAGACAGACAGTCAGGCAGACAGTCAAACAGGCAGGCAGACAGACAGACAGACAGGCAGACAGGCAGACAGACAGGCAGACAGGCAGACAGGCAGACAGACAGACAGACCGACAGACAGACAGACCGACAGAGACAGGCAGACAGACAGACAGACAGACAGGCAGACAGACAGACAGACAGACCGACAGACAGACAGACCGACAGACAGACAGACAGACAGACCGACAGAGACAGGCAGACAGATAGACAGACAGACAGACCGACAGACAGACAGACCGACAGAGACAGGAAGACAGACAGACAGGCAGACAGACAGACAGACCGACAGACAGACCGACAGAGACAGGCAGACAGACAGACAGACAGACAGACAGACAGACAGACCGACAGACATACAGACAGACCGACAGACAGACATGCAGACAGACAGGCAGACAGACTGACCGACAGACAGACAGACAGACAGGCAGACAGACAGATAGAGAGACAGACAGATAGACAGAGAGACAAACAGACAGACAGACGGGATATTAAACGTAAATAACTTTAGTTCACACAGACCTTTATCTAAAAATGTTTTTATTATTACTATTATTATTATTATTATTATTATTATTATTATTATTATTATTATTATTATTATTATTATTATTATTATTATTATTATTATTATTATTATTATTATTATTATTATTATTATTATTATTATTATTATTATTATTATTATTATTATTATTATTATTATTATTATTATTATTATTATTATTATTATTATTATTATTATTATTATTATTTAGGGGACCCCAAGACATGTATTTCCGGTTAAATCTAGACATCACATTACTCTGAGAGTAAATAATGCTGGTGTGTTGCCAAGAGCGCGCTTTTAGAACAATATTTGTGAGCTCGAAAGTGGCAAGAAACAGGATTGTACGTTACACCACCTGCTGCTTTATGATGCCCTGCTAGCTACGCAGCAAAAAGCAAAGCTCGGGACGGTGCTCGGCCGACAAGTCAGTCGTTTGTTTACTTACATATTGCTCTTTCTCTACTCACTCTTTTTCACAATATTCTTACAAACGCTATGTTCTACATGTTAATCGACACTGGTAGAAGTGGTAATTCTACAATTATTAGTGGAGTTGGTTCAAATTCATATCAGACATAACACGTGTAAGGAATGCAGTACATACAAATGTCCATTGCAATATATTCAACACTTTTAAATTTATTTTACTTTATTTATTTATTAATCTTTTAACTATTTCCAGCACCGTACCTGAAATGTTCCACACGATGGAGATTTCATAATTATGTTATAGATAAGTACTTTCAAAATTATGTTGGGAGCAGAACATTTTTGTTCAGCAATCCAAGGCATTACAAAATTTGAAAAAATATATTTTTCAAAATTTTTATAATTTTCATAGAGCTTTATAAGTCACCTACTGCTAAATATTACAATTACAGGAAAAGCACTCTCATTATTTATTTCTGCATTCTCATTTTATCGATTAGAAGTACTCGGATTCCATATTCCAGCAGTAGGTTTCCAGGAAATACAGTATTCTATATACAACACGTGTTTTCCTCGTAATGAACCGCACGGAAGCACATGAGCAATGTGCATACCCTGCCTTCGGTTTCCTAGCGTATTTCTCTCCTACACGATCACACAATTACAGTTCAAAATGCTGCTTGTTGTACTCAGATATGTACAAAGAAGATAAAAACATGAAATTAACGTTTACCGCCAAACAAAATACTGAAAAACTTAGCTTTAAACCTCATTAACCTTAACAAGCGAGATGCACTTCCCTGAGTCACATCCAGTGCGCGCGCGCATCGTTTGACGTGACTGATGTAAAGCAAGTAGAAGCACCTACAGCTCTGTTTCAATATTTGGCGTGATACGCTAACAATACTAATTCATAGCATATTGTTGTTCGAAACATACTCCTCAGCAAGCATTACGCCAATTGGATTAAGATATAAATAATAGGACAAGTTAACTAAGGAAAACTGGCAGGGTATGCAACACATCACCCACATCCATTGACGCTACGCTACTGATACCGATAGTTCCTTTAAGAGGTGGTCGTTATGTTATGGTTTAAAAATTCCATTTTCTTTGTATGACTAGAGAATTGCATAGGTATTGAAAAATTCAACTCGGCCGTGGGAGTGGAACTCACGACCTCCCGAATACGAGCCAGCCTCGCACGCTACCGCAGAGCCGCCTCGCTCGGTATTGATCCATTAGAAACCGTGTAAGAATGGCGGCAGCTATGAAACGATTTGGGGAATCTTTACTTGAAGCACAAGTAGATGAAATAATAGAACATTCTAAACTACAATACACCAAGGGAAATAAACTGTGAGGAAGCATTTTGTGTAGTTCCCCAGAGATTTTACAGTAAAAGTATGATATTTCTAATAATCCATTAAACTTCAGCAGGTCTCACTTGGTAAAAGTACAGCTAAGGTTATTTAATATATTCCATAAGTACGAGTAGTTCATTTTTAGAGCTTTATTAGCCTCTGGTCTTGTATCATTCGCTAAAATAGTCTAACTCGAGCTTGTGTTATTCCTTAGACAAAATCACTCGCCACTTGCACTCGCTCGCAATTTGTCTCGGAATAACAAAACCTCCAGTTAAATTACTTGTGATAATCACATCTTAAAAATGTGACATTGTAATCAGAATCATTTTGAGAACATCAAACTTTTCGAAAAATGTTCAAATGAAGGGCAGTTAAATACCGAGTTTCATGTTTAAGCGATTTAGCATTTTGTGTCATGTTGTTCAGGACCCCCCCCCCCCCTCCCCAAGAGTGGAATTAGTGGGGGGGATGGGAGATTTCGCCCTCTCATTAAATGGTTTCCCCGGCTCGTCAAAGACGAATTCCTTCCCTGCCAGGGAAGTATTTTTTCTTTTAGTAATAAGTTAAGGTTGTACTCGAATGAGCCTTCAATTCGATGGTCTAACTATGGCTGCATCTAGTTTAATGGCAGTCTTTGGTTCCACTTATACGTGCGAACAAGCATTTTCAAAAATGAACTACAACAAGATAAGTGACGATCACCTTGCTTATCGTTTGAGACTGTGCATTTCATCTTTTGCACCAAATATTGAAGACCTTCTGAAACGTACATCGTGCCAAAAAAGTATCCTCAGAAACATCATGGGGTAATCATCAGGAGTAGAATATGAATGGAACTCAGTAACCACGGATTAATGCATCATTCTGTATCAGCGGGTGGAAGGAGGTGATTTCAACCTCCCCTTGCCTCCCTGTACTTGAGCACAACGTAATCTCGGATACTCACAGCAGAAAACACACTTAAGTATTTCGAATCCTTCTTTCTCGGAAGATTTTACGGTCGTGAAATTCTGCAATGCAATTAATCGCATATTTTGTAGCTCGTGTGAAGCCTCACACTTCATGGAAACTTCAAAGGAGTGCAAAATATTTGGATTTTGGTTTCAAATGTTTTAGGTCTTCAAATTGTGAAGAGAATGGGTCGTACAATTGCTTGAAAAGCTCGTTGTGTTTTTCCAGGAGAATAAAATTCATCGTGGACATGGAACGTAAGCAAGGGATATGGTTGGTATAAATCTGCAACTACCAGTCTTACAAACCAAACACTTAACTTTATCGTCTTCACCCCCCCCCCCCCCACCCAAAAAAAATATATTCGCAATCCCATTGAACTGTATGTACTACATCCGCCTCTGATTAGCCTCTGATTCTGCTTGCCTTGGTCAGTGGAGGGGGGAAAATAACATGTGTAGGGGAAGCGAGCGTGTGCTCGTTTGTTGACCCCTGATATAGAACATATATATATATATATATATATATATATATATATATATATATATATATATATATATATACAAGAGTGAGCGTTTGTAAGAATATTTTGTATAAGAGTGAGTAGAGAAAGCCATGTGAATGCAATATGTAAACCTTTTGACTGAATTTTGGACGTCCTACATATTTATCACTGTAAACTCAAAGTCTTTAAAAACTTAGCAGCTCAATAAAGAGCTATGTACATATGAAGAAATTAATTGCAACAAAATAACGACGTCCGAGTTTTTCCTGCTGCACTGGCGCTCCATTTGTTACTGCGGACTAACAGGAAAACAGAATGTACTGGGAGGTGCAATGTATGATCCGGTTTCTTGCCTCTTCCAAGTTATACAACTCTAATCGATTAACACTGGCGACGCGCAAGCGTTATTGCGTCCGCCTTTACGCGCCAAATATTTGCGTGCGTTTCAGATCTACATACACGACTAAACGCTCGCGTTCTAACTCCGTTCAGTTCCCCAATGTTATTACTAGGGTTAGGAAGTTCATGCATTTGCATATTTTTTCATAGGGGTTCAAAATGCATGCTTTTACATTATGTGCACGAATTATGGAATTTTCAGTTATTTGGACATGACTTTATGCTGCATATAATTGCATATTTTCTTGATTTTTGATAAATGCTAATTATTTCAATATTATAGCCCCTATATTGCATATTTTAATGATTTCAATGTTTTTTTTTACTGTTTTCCACCTGGATAATATTTTTCATATTGGTAATATTGCACATGATGACACAACTCACGAAAATTTCAATATTATAGCCCCTATATTGCATATTTTAATGATTTTTTTTTTTTTTTTTTTTTTAATCATTTTTTCCATCTGTATAATATTTTTCACATTGGTAATATTGCACATGATGATGCAACTCGCGAGGTGGCGAGAACTAATGCTGTGTCATGTTGTCATGAAGTAAATCCCCTGTTTCTACCCTTTTATTATATGTGTGCTCGTAGAAAATATAATCAGTGCGTTATCTGAGAGGTTTATAGTGGCAAAGATAAAGTGCAGGTCAACGTTTTTAGCAACACGATTATAGCAACGCTTGCCTGCCCACCAGTAGTTGTGTTGTGGTCTTCAAACGTAACAGTGTTGTGAACTGGTTCCCACCACATTAAATTAGTCGTGTAAAATGTTAAAAGGCTCTTCAAATGCCGAAAATAAAATTAATTAATTTACAGAGAGGATTTTCGGGTGATTTAACATCTACAGATAACAGGCACTGTTTTGTGGAGCGTGTGAGAAAAATGTAGGGAGTGAGAAAAGATTTAAAATAGTTCAGCAGATAAAAACAGCAAAACATAAGGAGAATTGAATCAGAAAACTCGCAAACAAAGAACCTGTTCAAAAACAGCTAGTAGAGTGTTTAGGAAGTAGGGTTACTGAATTTTCCTATGACTTGTGCCAAGCATTTTTAGCTGCTGATATTCCCTTGTTCAAAATTAATAATCAGACCTTTCAAATTTCAAATTTACAGTTGAAAATGTTTGCAAAGTGTTGGTTGTGAACTGCAATTTAGCAGTTAATACTAGCAGCAGGACCACTTCTGCTTCAACCTCTAAGGAATAAGGTAACTTTATTTATTATTTATACTAAGTTGTCTTGTCTACTGCAAAGGAATATCAATCGTTTTAATTAAATAGTGCATATTTCTTGGCATATTTTCAAGTTTTTAAGAGCATATTTGCATGCATATTTCAGTGTTTTTTAGGGCATGAACTTCCGAACCCTAGTTATTACTTTAACGACTCTTGCTTATCTCGTATTAAAAAGGAAAACGGGAAGAAGGTGGCGGGTACAATCAATTAACAGCGGGAGGCATTAGCACCGCAATTTTTACACACTGTATTCTCCACTCCGTGAAAATAGTGGCATTTTTAATTATCTTGGAATGTCAGCTTCTTCATTATAGAACTTCTCTCAAATGTAAAGGGACACTTGTCCTTATATACATCACAAGGGATATCCCAAAACACAGGACGAATTTCAACCTCACTTATTAATCGCTCTGCATCCATATTTGGAGTAGCAGAGACTCTTGGAGAAAAAAACCTAAACGAATCGCGCTGAATGTGAAGTGTTTCACTTGTTTTCTGGTTATGCGCACACAGCTTGCAGATTACGCGCGTTCCGGTATGTATTTCTCTTGTTTTGAATACCACCTACTTTTGCCTGTTGCCTCAGCGCCATCTTGGCGTGCAATATGGATGGGGGAGCAGGTACACGTGATTTTCTTAAATATCTGACAGGAAAACCGTTAAGGTACGGTGAAAATGTTAATATTGAATGTATTCAATAAGTTTTCGGAGAAATAGGTTACCGTGGCTATAAACGATCTGGTAAAGCAAGATAATAAATATAATAATGGACAATACCTGTGAGAGTGGAGTACATTCCAAAGAATACATGGAAAAAATCTGTAGTGTTATCTTAGCTAAGATCTAAGAATTCTTACAGTGAGATATATGTGATTACTGCAATAACAATGACTCTTATACGTTCAATAATGCAATGGTTGATGTAACAACAGAGAGAGCAGTTCAATTCAGGTTATCTGAACGAGGTGAAATTGCGCGTTGATAACATTGTTGTTTACATGCAGATATTATGTTCAGCAACAGCGTACTAAATAGATGTGGAACTCAGTGTGGAGCGCGGAGGAATACTCTACTTTATTCTAACAGCAAATAGGTTATAAAAAGTATTGTTCTAAAGATGCGCTTTACTGCAACACAGCAACGTTATTTACTCAGAGAAATGAGAATGCCAGCAACGTGGTTAAAGGATATAGAAATCAGGAGAAGAAGAATATTTTTATTTAGTTTTTACCTTCTCTGTCGCTTAGTTGTACTAAGAGAGGCGGTGTTATTCCACTGAACAACGACAACGATATTTAAGGAAATACACGTTTTGAGTCCCCCTAGATTCAAAAACATATTATGTGTGTTTGTGTGTGTGTGTGTGTGTGTGTGTGTGTGTGTGTGTGTGTGTGTGTGTGTGTGTGTGTGTGTGTGTGTGTGTGTGTGAACATCATAACTCAAAAGCAAAGCTTTGGTTAAATATTGAACTTGATATTAAAGTTCAGAATCTTCCAAGGTGTGACGAAGATTTTCGTGAAAATTCCTGCATTTGAAACTAATATGCAGAAACTTCCTAAAATGTGTAAATTTTTTTCGAAAATGGCTAACAATTGTCAATAAAATACCAATGCTGAAGATGTTTCATGACAAATGAAAGATGTAAGTCCTGAGCTCGATGACTTTTACGTAATTGGTGGTCCGTGAGGGATAAATACAAAATGTAGAACTCTATAAAGAGCTTTTACGGCGCTGCTGGGATTCTCGTTTCTTTGAGAATAAATAATACGGCTGCGTTGCAATGAAGCGGCTTTTTAGAACAATATTGTTAGCTTCTATAAGTAGGGCTCGGAAGTTCATGCTCTAAAAAGCACTGAAATATGCATGCAAATATGGTCTTAAAAACTTGAAAATATGCCAAGAAATATGCACTATTGAATTAAAACAATTAATGTCCCTTTGCAGTAGACAAGACGAGTTAGTACAAGTAATAAATAAAGTTACCTTATTCCTTAGAGGTTGAAGCAGAAGTAGTCCGGCTGCTAGTATTAACTGCTAAATTGCAGTTCACAACCAACACTTTGCACAAATTTTCAACTGTAAAACATCGTCTGTTGTCTCGCAAAACACTTTTGTAACGTGAAAAACTTCTCTCCACGTCACAAGATGTTATCGGGGCATATTTAAATGATGCTAACTGCTTCACACACACACACCCACACACACACACACACACACACACACACACACACACACACACACACAGAGAGAGAGAGAGAGAGAGAGACAGAGAAAGAGAGAGAGAGAGAGTCAAGTCTCTTGGTGAGACAGATGGTTTTCTTTCGAGGATGTCTCGAATACCGCACATCTGTTTATAAGCAGAATTTTTTGAAATTACATAATTCACTTTCTCTTTTTGTCCTATGCTACCAGGAACCAAACTTAGATCACATATTGTTTTTTTTTTTTTTTTTTTTTTTTTTTTTTTTTTTTTTTTTTTTTTTTTTTTTTCAAAGACAGTAAGTGATTCATGCAAAGGAGATCCTACAGCTTCCAATGCCGTTATGGCTGTTGGTAAGAAAGAAAAATGGGCAGATATGAAACCAAGATCCTCTTTTAACCCAGTGCCTGATAGAATATTTTGCACAGTTTCTATTGATGAAGCATCTTTCAAGTCCAATGAATTAATAACCTCTTCGGCTATTTCTATGTGCTCAGCATAATATAAAACTGCATCGATCCATGTTCCCCATCGATTTAACACTGGTGCAGGAGGAAGTCAGATATTAGGTGCTGTTGATCTAAACAACTTAACTCTTTTAGGAGATTTAACAAAAATGATCTTCGTACTGGACACAAATCTATCTACCAATGGGAAAGAACCATTGTCTCAGAAATGCTACCAATATGAAAAATATTATACAGATGAAAAAATAAAAAAAGCATAAAAATCATTAAAATATGCAATATAGGGGCAATAATATTGAAATCTTCGTGAATTGCATCATCATGTGCTGTACTGCCAATATGAAAAATATTATCCAGATAGAAAAAAGCAATAAAAAAGCCATAAAATCATTAAAATATGCAATATAGGGGCTATAGTATTGAAATAATATGCATTTATCAAAAATCAAGAAAATATGCAGTTATATGCAGCATAAAATCATGTCCAAATAACTGAAAATTCCGTAATTCGTGCACATAATGTAAAAGCATACACTTTTAACCCCTATGAAAAAAACATGCAAATGTACGAACTTACTAGCCCTAATCATAAGCTTCTAACAGACGAGCAGCTGGATTATACAGTACACCTCCTACTGCGTTCTGAGTTCCTGCTGGTCCGCAAAGACAATTGAAGTAAAGGTAGTTTGGTAGGAAGTCTTGTTTGTACCTTGATTTTAATAGCAACATTTTATTTGGCTTTGAATTTTCCTTAAATTGCTCAAAGATTGATCATTTATGAGGATATTTTACGGTCCATTATTCTTTTATTTCTTAGGTGTGATGCAAATTAATTGGTTTTTGTTAAGCCAATGTTTTGAAATAAATTAAATGCTAGCTTTTACAAATTCTTCTTCACTCACATGACTTCCTCTGCTCACACTTGTACTAACTATTCTTATAAGCGCTTATGTTTCTATCTATTTCCTGTTAGGGCACTGGGAGGTTATTTTTAGCACCACGAGGTTAACTTACACCAATATTTAAAATTTAAATATAGCAGCTACTAATGATTAGAATAAATAGAAATTTGGTGTGATTATAGTTCAAGAATTTGTACATTTAACTACTACATAATAATTAAATTACATGTACAGAATTCCATACAAAAGGGGCATAAAGCACAGTATGTATCCTGAAAAAAAAATGTTACACCTCATACTTCAGGTACACTTTTCTTGTAGGATTTTGAAGCTACAAGCACCAAATTTTTATCTGAATAACATAAAGCATAGCTTGACATCGCCGGTTAAACATAAATCCAATGTGGTTTGTATTTTGCACATAAAAATTATTTAATTCTATATAGGAAAAATATGGTAATATTTTTAAGCATTAAAATGTTTTTTCTCCACATTATAGCTCTAATTCACAAAAGCTTTAACCGGCTGTACTCAGCAAACATGGATAAATAAGCACTAAAAATTTGATATCAATATCTCTTATAGTTTTTGAGAAATGTGTACCTGAAGTGTGAAAAATCAAGGTTTCGGGAAATTGCGATCAAAGCTCAAGTACCATTCTTTTCAAATTACACATACTTTCAGAATGTCTGCTCCATATTGCTGCTCACTTAAGTTTTCCTCATCTTTTCTTTTCCTTTTCTTAGTTCTAGCTTTATTTTCAAGCAACTGAACTGCCCTTTTTGCCTCCGAGAGTCGACAGACTTCCTTCATATTCTGACTAACTTTTATACCCATTTTTTCCATCACTGTAAGTCTACCACTGCAACCATCATTATAACAAATAACACTATACCTATGTTATATATATAGCATTATTATTATTAATGTCATAAATATATATAAATTAAGCAAAATTGCCGGTTAAAAAATTTACTCTTTTCTCCTGCTTTTCCAAATAGAATCTTCAGCTTTTACTTCGGTAGACATGGCAACACTTTATAGGGGGCCTCAAAACTTGCATTTGCAGTGTAATCTCGCCATCGAATTCTTGAGTGCAATGCCCATTTCTTTTATGTACTATAGACAAGCAATGGAGAAGGTAAATAAAAAAAGAAATATTTGTCTTCTTCCTCTGCACTCCGTATCACCTTTTACGGCGCTGCTGGGATTCTCGTTTCTTTGAGAGTAAATAATACGGCTACGTTGCAATGAAGCGGTTTTTTAGAACAATATTGTTAGCTTCTATAAGCTTCTAACAGGCGAGCAGCTGGATTATACAGTACACCTTCTGCTGCGTTCTGAGTTCCTGCTGGTCCGCAAAGACAATTGAAGCAAGAGTAGTGTGTATGAAGTCTTTTTAATTCCTTGATTTTAATGCTAACAAAGTCTTCTTCCCTCAGATGACTTCCTTTATTAACTCTTGTACAAACTGTTCTTATAAGCGCTTATTTTTCTCTCCACTTCCTGTTAATCGAAATATACACCTGTTATTACCAATTTCCTGGTAGGTATAACGTGTCTTAGAGGCCTGGGCCAGTCGCGGAATACCTTGAGCGAACTTCATTTTTTTTTTACCTACTGACCATAGTTATCATTCAAGGTCGTGAGCAATATGCACTCTGAGCATCAGTTGCCCAGTTCTGAAAGCTAGTTTGTTTAACAGCTCGTCGCTATGTTTTGTTTGGCTTGGAGATTCCGTTCTCTTTGAATGACTAGGTAGAAAACAACGAATGATTGTCCATTTGGGAAAAGTCTTAAATAGCCATGTTTCATATTTAACTTATTACTTTCTGTACAACGTTTGGTAGGTAGAGGAAGTATTGTAATTCACTCAAAAATTCGATGTCGAGATTTCACCGGAAATATGCTTTGAGGCCCCCTGAATCCCAAAAAAGCATTTTTAGAAGAGTGTCCGTGTGTGTGTGTGTGCGTGCGTGTGTGTGTGCGTGTGTGTGTGTGCGTGTGTGTGCGTATGTGTGTGTGCGTGTGTGTGCGTGTGTGTGTGCGTGCGTGTGTGTGTGCGTGTGTGTGCGTGCGTGTGTGCGCGTGTGTGTGTGCGTGTGTGTGCGTGCGTGCGTGCGTGTGTGTGCGTGCGTGTGCGTGTGTGTGTGTGTGTATTAAAAAGTTTCTGCATAGCAGTTTCGAATGGGGGAATTTTCTGGAAAATCTTCGGGCCACACATCTTGGAAGATGCTAATGTATTCAACCGGATTCTCATTCTCTCTCTCTCTCTCTCTCTCTCTCTCTCTCTCTCGCACACACACACACACACACACACACACACACACACACACACACACACACACACACACATATTTCCGGTTAAATCTCAACATCGAATTTTTGGGACGAATACAATATTTCCAATATTTACCATAACGTAGTACAGAAAGTAAAAAAGATTTGTCTCCTTCCTCTGAATTTCTCATCTCCTTTCACGGCGTTTGCTGGGATTCTCATTTCTCTGAGTGTAAATAATGTTGCTGTGCTGCCATTTAGAACAATTGCTAGCGCTATAGCTTGAGAGAGGCAAGAAGCAAGATTATATGGTACACCTACTGTTTCTTTCTGATTCCCTGTTACGCCGCAGGAACAATTGAAGCTCGAAACCTGATGGTGCTCGGCCGTCAAGGGCCATCCTTTCATATTGCTTACATTCTGATTTCCTGTTAGTCCGTTGTAACAAATGAAGATCCAGTACAGCAGGGAAAAGCTCGTTTGTCGTCTTCCTTATTTCCTTGCAATTAATTGCTCGATATACATAGAGCTCTTTATTGATAACGTTTTCAAAGATTTAGTTGTTTTCAGTGATAAACACGTAGGACGTCCCAAAATTCAGCCAAAAGTTTTCATGTTGCTCTCACATGACTTTCTCTACTCACTGTTGTGCAAAATATTCTAACAAATGCAATTCTCTGCATGTTAATCGACACTTGTACAAGTGGTACTATTACAAATTTCATTTTGGGTGTAATGATAATACCGATAGTTCCTTTAAGAGCTGGTCGCCATATAATGGCTTTTAAATTCCATTGTCTTCGTATGACTAGGCATTGAAAAATTCAACTCGGCCACGGGAGTAGAACTGACGACCTCCCGAATACGAGCCAGCCAGCTATGAAACGTTTTGGGGAATCTTTACTTGAAGCACAAGTAGATGAAATAATAGAACATTCTAAACTACAATACACCAAGGGAAATAAACTGTGAGGAAGCATTTTGTGTAGTTCCCCAGAGATTTTACAGTAAAAGTATGATATTTCTAATAATCCATTAAACTTCAGCAGGTCTCACTTGGTAAAAGTACAACTAAGGTTATTTAATATATTCCATAAGTACGAGTAGTTCATTTTTAGAGCTTTATTAGCCTCTGGTCTTGTATCATTCGCTAAAATAGTCTAACTCGAGCTTGTGTTATTCCTTAGACAAAATCACTCGCCACTTGCACTCGCTCGCAATTTGTCTCGGAATAACAAAACCTCCGGTTAGATTACTTGTGATAAGCACATCTTAAAAATGTGCCATTGTAATCAGAATCATTTTGAGAAAATCAAAGTTTTCGAAAAAAGTCCAAACACCGAGTTTGACTTTTAAACGACCCAGCATCTTTATGTTATCTTATTCAGGATGCCTGCCCCCTCCCCCCCCCCCCCTGGATTGGAACTAACGGGGGGATAACGGGATTTCACCCTCTCAATAAATAGTTTCCCCGGCTCGTCAAAGACGAATTCCTTCCCTGCCAGAGAGGTATTTTTTCTTTTAATATTAAGTGCACTCGAATGAGCATTTAATTCACTGGTCGATCTTAGGGGTACTCAATAGGCGAGCTCACTCTCGCTTCCCCTACACATGTTATCTCCCCCCCCCCCTCCACTGACCAAGGCAAGCAGACCCAAACCTAGTAGACAGAGGCGGATGGCACGGAGTATTGTAGTACACACAATTGCTTGGGAAGACGAATGTTTTGTTTTCGAGATGAAGACGATAAAGTTAAGTGCTTGATTTGTCAGACTCCCAGTTGCAGATTTACACCATTTCCCTTGCTTACGTTCCATGTTTAATTGTTCTGAGAAAGAAAGGTGGGAATTATTTAAGTCTCTGCTCTGCTGAGAGTATCCGACATTACGTTTGTTTGCATCTAGTTTAATGGCAGTCTTTGGCTCCACTTATATCTGCGAACAAACATTTTCAAAAATGAACTACATTAAAAGTGAGCATCGCAGCAAGATAAGTGACAATGATCTTGCTTATCTTTTGAGACCGTGCACTTCATCTTTTGTACCAAATATTGAAGACCTTCTGAAACGCAAATCGTGCCAAAAAAGTAATCCTCAGAAACATCGTGGGCTAATCAGGAGTAGAATATGAATGTGTACGGCTTTGATTTCCTGTACATAAGAGTGACGCCACCACTGGAACACAGTAACCACGTAGAAATGCGTCATTTTGTCCCAGCGGGTGGAAGGAGGTGTTTTCAACCCTCTCTAACCTGCCTCGGTTGAGCACCACTGGTCAATCTGTTTTCTTTCACGAACTCATTTAGGGAGCGTAACTTTTTTCGCACTTTGTGTAGTGTTACAGTTCGCACTTTTCCACTCTATTTGCGTACACATACGGTAACAAATGCAACAGATAGACAGAGAAAATGGCGCTCCACGAAAATTGCTGCCCTAGGCCTAAATCCGACCCTGAATAGCGACCTTCCATTTTGAGTTTGATTTGGTCTATCGCTTACGGTTTACTAGTTGTGCAAAAGTCATCAAGAGTAAACAGGGCTACATAACCTATAGCCAGAAAATTCAAAATATACATTTCATTTTTCAGAAAAAATATCTTAAACATATGGCATTGTATTCAAAATCGTTAGAGCCATTTCTGAGAAAATAAAAAATTTCAAGAAATGTTCCATGTAAAGAGTAAAGGCTACAGACACAGGAGGGACCTAGCTTATTGTTGTTGTTGTTGTTGTTATTATTATTATTATTATTATTATTATTATTATTATTATTATTATTATTATTATTATTATTATTATTATTATTATTATTATTATTATTATTATTATTATTATTATTATTATTATTATTATTATTATTATTATTATTATTATTATTATTATTATTATTATTATTATTATTATTATTATTATTATTATTATTATTATTATTATTATTATTATTATTATTACTATTACTATTATTATTATTATTATTATTATTATTATTATTATTATTATTATTATTATTATTATTATTATTATTATTATTATTATTATTATTATCATTATTATTATTATTATTATTATTATTATTATTATTATTATTTGGGTAGTGTGAGAATGACGAAATCTCGGTAGGTATCGAAGTTTTGCTTGGAATGTAACACTTTCTCTACTTCATACAACTGCTTGGTAGAAAAAAATTAAAAATAAAGTATAATAGCTTCCCGTTTGAGAAAAGTAGAAGAAAAAGAAAAGTTTACCAGTTACGCAAAAGTCATTCAGAATGAGGAGCAATTCTAAGGACATTTCTCAAAACCACAAGATATGCATTTCGTTTCTTATGAAAATATCTTGAACATTGGTATTTTAATTAAAGATGCGATGCTTTTTTTATTTCTTGTAAAGGCTAATCTGCAATGGGGGGGGGGGGGGGGGAGGGGGATTTTCTTGTAAATCTTCGTGTGTCATCCTTGGAAGATGGTGCATTTAACCGAATTTTCGTTTTTGAGTTATGGTGTTCACGGACACACGGACCTCTTGCTAAAAACACCGTTTGGATACAGGGGGCCCCAAAACTTGCATTTGCAATGAAATCTCGCCATCTAATTCTTGAATGAAATGCACACTTCCTCTGTTTAGTATACGACAGGCAATAGGGAAGGTAAATAAAAAGATAAATATTTGTCTTCTTCCTCTGCACTCCTTATCTCCTTTTACGGCGCTGGTGGGATTCTCGTTTCTTTGAGAGTAAATAATACGGCTGCGTAGCAATGAAGCGGCTTATTGTTAGCTTCTATAAGCTGCTAACAGGCGAACAGCTGGATTATACAGTACTCCTCCTGCCGCGTTCTGAGTTCCTGCTGGTCCGCAAAGACAATTGAAGCAAGAGTAGTGTGTATGAAGTCCTTGCAAGTTATACGGTACTCCTCCTGCTGCGTTCTGAGTTCCTGCTGGTCCGCAAAGACAATTGAAGCAAGAGTAGTGTGTATGATGTCCTTGCAAGTTATACGGTACTCCTGCTGCGTTCTGAGTTCCTGCTGGTCCGCAAAGACAATTGAAGCAAGAGTAGTGTGTATGAAGTCCTTGCAAGTTATACAGTACACCTCCTGCTGCGTTGTGAGTTCCTGCTGGTCCGCAAAGACAATTGAAATAAAGGTAGTTGGTAGGAAGTCACCGAAATAGACAGTTGTTGTTATTACTAATTTCCTGGTAGGTATAACGGTAATAGCCATAGTACAGGCCTGGACCACTCTCGCAATATCTTGAGCGACCTTCATTTTTTTACCTGCTAAACATACAGTTATCATCAAGGTTGTGAGCAATATGCACTCTCTGAGAACCAGTTGCCAAGCTATGATAGTCAATTTGTTTAATAGCTGGTCGCTATGTTTTGACTTGGAGATTCCGTTCTCTTCGAATGGCCAGGAGGAAAACAACGAATGACTTTCCACTTGATAAAAGCATAGTTATTGGAAAACACGACAAATAACAATGAATATGTATCTCGAAAAGGGTTATCTTAACAAAAAAGTGTTTGGTAAGAATTTGTGTTCCTTAACGAAATCTAATTGTTTGTCCAGTAAGATCTTATCTACCTGTTGCGATTTACCAGCAATGAAAATGTCATCTAAACTAAAGGGGAATTCAAAATCTATTCCTTACCCATATTTTAGTTTTTGATGAAAACATCGTCGCAACCTTACAAGGTGCTCAACGTCAAATACAACGTTCGATTTTAAAGGACATTTTTTATTTCCTGTTATGCTGTTTAGGACGCACAGCGTCAAATCAACAACGAGAAACATCCAGGGAATACAGCGTTCTTCATTTAAAACCTGAGCACACGGTGCTTCACCTGCTCCCGCAAACTTGCTGGATTCCCCCACTACCGGCTGCCTTTGTGCGCGCGGCTAGTTGGTACTGGGTCTCTGAAAATCCACATCGCGTTCAAGAAATCCCTCGTTGTGATTGTAGAGTAGGTGTTTGGTGTGCTGTTAGCGTTAGGCGCTTAATCGGTCCAATATTCTACGAGAAGTCTGTAAATGCAGAGGGACACCGAAATTACATTTTGACCCTATTTTATCATGAACTGGCAGAAGAAGAGAAACCATATGGGTGGTTTCAACAAGATGGTGCTACTGCGCATACAGCAGAGGAGTCCATGAATAAAATAAGGGAAGTGTTTGATAAGAGTAATTAGTGCTGGTGTATGGCCCTCTCGCTCCCCCGATCTAACAGTGTGTGATTTTTACTTGTGGGGTAATCTGAAAGACAAAGTTTACTAGGCAAATCCTCATACATTGGAAGAACTACAACAAAACATTAGAAATTAAATCGGAAACATTACAGTGACCCAACTTAATCGTGTGAATCAGAACGTGTTCTCCCGATATAATGCTTGTTTAGCCTCGCGAGGGTGGACGACATTTCCAGCATCTTCTATAAGGTAAGTGTGTTATACATGGTTTACGCACGGAGTTTATGGAGGAGCAAAGCCGGCTGTGGCACATCCAGTCGCGCACAGGCGAAATGCCGTGCACACGTTAGGTTTTAAATGAACTATTCTGTAGCTACTAAGTTGCCATAAACTGTGTACTTTAAAGAGTCGTCCATCTTTTACGGTTACCAATTACAAGTGTCATTCTAAATTTAAAAGACTTCAGAGAACATTCGCAGAACATACAGGATATAGTACATCTCATTTGGCAGGAAGTGTCGCAAACAAATGACGTTGCCCTTTAATTAAAAAGAAAATTTAAAAAGTTAAAAAAATCATGTAAACGATAGTCTATGGGGGGGGGGGGGGGGCGAGTGGTAAATTTCTTGTTTGAAAAGCCTCTTGTCGCGGCCTTGAAGATAGCCAAGTTTCGTATTTAACTTATTACTTTCTCTACTACGTATAGTAAAAAGAGAAAGTCTTGTATTCCACCCAAAAACTCGATGTCGAGATTTCACCGAAAATACATGTTTTGTGGTCCCCCGAATCCATAAAAATCGTTTTTAGAAAAATCGCGCGCGTGTGTGTCAGTCGGCAGACTGTGGACAGCACTCAAAAAGGAAAAGTCGGTTAAGAACCAAAGTTGGTATTTAAGCGTTAGGTGTTTTAAGGATGCGACAGGAAAATTATCAGGAAAATTCCTCCACCCTGAACTACGCTTTACATAGAATATTTTTTTAAAAAAATAAGGATTTTGATTAAAATGCCATATGTTTAAGATATTTTTATGATAAATGAAATGTATGTTTCGAATTTTCTGGCTATAACCAATGTAGTCCTGTTTACTCTGGATGACTTTTGAATAACTCGTAAACGTAAGAGATAGACCAAATTTTACTATACGAAACATTTGGATCTCGCTAAAACACAATTTATGTGCAAATGATTTTTTTTAAGACAGCCATTTCGGAGATATTCCTTGTTATTTGTGTGAGTTTTGCGATACTTGCATTTTTCTCAAACGGAAGATCGTTATTGTTTTCTTATATCTTAGGCGTGCAAAGAGAACGGAATTTGAAAGCTTTAAAACATTTGACTGTCGGTCAAAGCCTACTGTGTTCCCATATTCCCCTTGTACTTATAAGGAAATAAGCAATAAGATAGTTTCTGCAAATATAACATGAAGAAGAAAGAAGAATAAGAGTTTGAAATAATAGTATAAGAGCAGAGAAAGTCAGAGCAGAGTGTAACATATGTATATCCCTTTTTTTACTGGAGTTCTGATGTTCACAGATACGAGGGTCTTTTCTAAAACAAGATATTTCGCATTTCTACAGTGAAAAATCTACTGAATTTTTGGGCGCAAAGTAAATAAAAAAGGACGGTCTATTTTCTTGCATTCCTGATCTCATTTTACGGCTTTGCTGAGATTCCTATTGTTCTTAAAGTAAATACACTCTTGGTTACAATGAGGCACGTATTTTAGCTCCTGTAAGCTTACAACAGGGGTATACAGAGGAGAACCCAGATAGTGCAGCATACCTCCCACTGTGTACTGACGCCCTATTACCACACAGCAGCAAATGAAACTCACAAGCTACTTTATTTCACATAACAATTTATTTGACATAAACTGCGCTCTTTAATGAGCTTTTCATTTTCTATATATCCCTTACGGACCACCAGTAGATCTGTGTAGCTCGAAGTGAGCGAGGTGTCCCCCTGTGTCTGTACACTTTGCCCTTTGCCTTTGACTTTACTTAAGACATTTCCTAATAGCCCAAGATTTACATTTCATTTGTCATGAAAATATGTTCAACATTGGTATCTTATTGAAAATCGTTAGCCATTTTTTAAAAAAATTAACACAATATAGGATGAAGTTTCTGCTTGGTAGCTTCGAATGGGGGAATTTTTTCGAAAATCTTCGTGTCACACCTTGGAAAATGTTAAACTTAAAAGCAAGTTTAGTATTTAACCGAAGCTATGTTTTTTAGTTATGATGTTCTCTCTCTCTTTCTCTCTCTCTATCTCTATCTCTCACACACACAAAAACACACACGCACACAAACACACACACACACATGTACACACACTCACGAGCATGCACACGCACACCCAAAATATTTTTTTTTTAATCTAGGGGGCTCAAAACGTGTATTTCCTTAAATATCGGTATCGAATTCTTCGGTGGAAGGCACACTTCCTCTCTTAGTATAAATAAGCGGCAGGTAAGGTAAAAACAAAAACAAAAAAAAGATTCCTCTTCTTCTGAATTCCTCATTTCCTTTAACGACAATGCTGGCATTCTCATTTCCCTGAGTAATTACTGCTGTACTGCAATGAAGCGCGTTTTCAGAACAAGATTTGTCTATAACTTGAAAGAGGCGAGGAACCGGATCATACGGTACACCTCCCATTGCATAATGATTTCCTGTTAGTCCGCAGTAACAAAAGAAGGTCCTACAGCAGGAAAAACTCGATCGTCAACAGTTCGTAAGATTTAACCGGCGCACGAACACGCAACTTTTACTAAAAATAACTTTTTGAATATTAGGGTACTCAAAACGTATATTTCCTATGACGATCTTCCGCTTGAGAAAAGTTAAGTATCGCAAAATTCACACACATAACAAGAAATATCTTCGAAATGGTTCACTCCACAAAAGAATTCATTCGGACATAAATTGTATGCTTTAACGAGGTCTACATTTTCTGCACAGTAAGATACGGTCTGTCTCCTACAGTTTATCGCTTATGCAAGAGTCATCACGAGTAAACAGGACTATGTGTGCTATAGGCAAACCATTCAAAATATACGTATCACTCGCCATAAAAATACCTTAAATATATGGCATTTTAATCAAAATCGTTAGCTATCTTCGAGAAAATAAAAATTTCCGAACAATTTTCTGTGTAAAGGATAGTTTAGGGTGGAGGAATCTTCTTTATAATCTTCGTGTCGCGTCCTTGAAGGATATTAAACCTAAATACTCTGGTTTTCAACTGACTTTTCGGTTTCAGTTATACTGTACATAGATACACACACACGCATACACACATGCACAAACACATGCACACGCGCGCACATACACATGCACACACACATACACACACGCGCGCACACACACACGCGCACATACACACGCACACACACATACACACACGCACATGCTGTTTTGGATTCAGGAGGCCTCAATACATATTTCCGGTTAAATCTCGACATCGAATTTTTGGGACGAATACAATATTTCCAATATTTACTATAACGTAGTACAGAAAGTAAACAGATTTGTCTCCTTCCTCTGAATTCCTCATCTCCTTTCACGGCGTTTGCTGGGATTCTCATTTCTCTGAGTGTAAATAATGTTGCTGTGCTGCCATTTAGAACAATTGCTAGTGCTATAGCTTGAGAGAGGCAAGAAGCAAGATTATATGGTACACCTACTGTTTCCTTCTGATTCCCTGTTACGCCGCAGGAACAATTGAAGCTCGAAACCTGATGGTGCTCGGCCGTCAAGGGCCATCCTTTCATATTGCTTACATTCTGATTTCCTGTTAGCCGTAGTAACAAATGAAGATCCAGTACAGCAGGGAAAAGCTCGGTCTGTCCTTTATTTCCTTGCAATTAATTGCTTGATATACATAGAGCTCTTTATTGCTAACCTATTTTTGTAAGTATTATCAGTACGTAGGACGCCAAAAGTTTTCATGTTGCTCTCACGTGAATTTCTCTACTCACTGTTGGACAAAATACCTATTCTTACAAACGCTATCTTCCACATGTTAATCGACACTTCTACAAGTGGTAGTATTACAAGTTTCCTTTTAGGTATACTTATTTCTATATATTTTAGATATAGGTATTATACCGATAGTTCCTGTAACAGCTGGTCGCCATGTTAGAGCTTTGGAAGACTGGGAGAATTGAGTAAGTATTGAAAAATTCAACTCGGTCTCGGGAGCAGAACTCATGACCTCCCGAATACGAGCGTCGCACGTTACCGTGGAGCCATCTCGCTCGCTATCGATCGATTAGGCCGCGCGCTTGCGTGTTTGTGTTTGTGTGTGTGTCTATGTGTGTTTGTCTATATGTGTGTGTCTATGTGTGTATATGTGTGTGTCTATGTGTGTGTCTGTGTATGCGTGTGTATGTGTGTATATGTGTGTGTCTGTGTGTGCGTGTGTCTATGTGTGTCTATGTGTGTGTCTGTGTATGCGTGTGTCTATGTGTCTATATGTGTGTGTGCGTGTGTGTGTGTGTCTAATGGTGTGTGCGTGTGTGTATCTGTGTCTGTGAACAGCAGAACTCAAAAACGATCAGTCGGTTAACAACCAAGGTTGTTGTCAAGTTTGAGGATGCGAAATGAAGATTTTGAAGAAAAGTCCTCCACCCTAAACTGCCTTCTGCATGAAAAAGTTTCAAACATTTTAATTTTCTCAAAAATGGCTCTAACGATTTTGATTGAAATGTCCTATGTTTAAGCTATTTTTATGGCCAATGAAATGCATATTTTGAATTTTCTGGCTAAGCCCACGTGGTCCTGTTTACTCTTGATAATTTTCTCATAACTGGTAAACTGTAAGAGATAGACCAGATCTTAATGTGTACAAAAATTGTAGACCATGGTAAAACACAGTTTATGTCCCAATGCATGTTTTTATGGGCTGAACATTTTCGGTGATATTCCTTGTTATTTGTGTGAGGTTTGCAATAGGTACTTTTCTCAAATGGAAGGTCGTTATCCACATTTGGAACTCTTGGCCGTGCATAGAGTACGGAATTTTAAAGCGTTTATATAGCGACCAGATTTAAACGATTTGACTCGCTTCAAGTCCACTGCATTCGCATATTTCCATTGCAGCTACAAGAAAATTAGCAATAAGATAATTTCTGCAAATGTTTATCTCAGCTAACATGACATGAGTTTGCAGGAATAGTTGGTACAGGAGTAGGAAAAGTCATTTTGGTGCAACACATCAGATTTTTTCTTAAGTCACTCTACCGTCCATCTAAAGGAGATAACCTTCAAAGTCCCTTTACTCTGTCTTAGTGATGCGTTTTCTATAGTGTTCCTACTCACTGTGCACTCAGTCATAACGAAGGTGAGGAAATGTTATTAATGAATAATTTAACTGCCTATGAGTTTAACAATGCAACACGCACACACAACAAATTCAAAAGAAAAATTCTTCAAAAAAGAGGAAAATGGGTACCAACTAAATTGGAAATTGTACAAAATTATTTTAAAGAATATGCTCAATATATTCCGTTTGACGAAAGTTTGTTTTCCAAAACTCACAGGAATAACAAGATATATTTCCGAAATGGTTCACTCTGCAAAAAAATTTATTTGGACATAAATTGTGTGTCTTATCAATATCTACATTTTTTGTATAGTAAGATTTGGTCTATCTCTTACTGTTTACCAGTTATGTAAAAGTCATTCAGAGTAAATAGGAATATATAGACTATAGCCCGAAAATTCAAAATATACATTTCGTTTGCCATAAACATATCTCAAACATATGGTATTTTAATCAAAACCGTTAGAGCTATTTTCAAAAAAATTAAAATGTTCGAAACATTTTTCATATAAAGAGCAGTTTAGGATGCAGTAATTTTCTTCAAAATCTGCGTGTCGCATCATTGAAAGACATTAAACTTAAATACCAACTTTGGTTTTTAACCGACTTTTCGTTTTTGAGTTATGCTGTCCACAGACAGACTAATGCACTCACGGACCTTTTTCTAAAAGGGCTTTTTTAGGGGGGGGGGTTTCAGGGAGTCTCAAAACATATTTCCGGTGAAATCTCGACATCGTATTTTTGGGTGGAATACAATACTTCCTCTAATTACTTTACGTAGTACAGAAAGTAATGACCTAAAACATATTCATTTGGATCTCCTTTTGTTGTTATAAAGGAAAACCAATTTATAATCTCAAATAAATCTCACTCTATTTTTAACATTAAGAAATAATATTTCCTTCTGGAAAAACGCATCAATCAATAAAACAACAATAGTTAAAACACACCTGTCCAATTGAATCGGATTGCTATATTGACTGTTAATACCCGTAAATTGTAATGTATAGTAAACTGTTTTTCAGCTATTTATGGGATACAGTTGGAGACTCTGACTAAACAAAAGAATGACCTAGCGATAATTTGTACAAAACTAAAGAATGATCAGGTGATAATTTATATATGATAATTTAACGCCGTTATCTATGAAATAGTCATTACGAATAATTATTAGCAGAGACCGGGAGTTTAGGCATTATAAATCACTAAAATAGGTGGACAAAAAAGCATTATAAATAGCTAAATTAGCAGGAAAAAAGGCATTATAAATATTAAAACAGATCTTATTTTTCATTTTATCTTTTATGATTTTAATTGTATCATTGTAACATTCGGTAAAGTAACACTTTCGCAAACTTGACTCGCTAGGCACAAAAAAAAAAAAAAAAAAAAAAAAAAAAAAAAAAAAAAAAAAAAAAAAAAATTATTTTCTTGTTTAACGACGCTGTCAATTGCCAGGATCACATCAGCGTCGCCGGTGTGCCGGAATTTTGTCCCACAGGAGTTCTTTTACATGCCAGTAAATCTACTGCTGTCGTTTTTAAGCACACTTAAAAACCATCGGCCTGGGCCGGGTTTGAACCCGCGACCTTGGGTCGCTAGGTACAGATTGGTCAGTATACTTCTCCAAAAACTGTGATAATGTAGGATTCTGTAATTTCCACAAAGTGATTCCGGCGCAGAGGAAGACTTTACATATGTAAGTCGAATGCAAGCTGGGATTTTCAACTCGATGTTACAATTACTGTTGGAAGCAAAGAAATCTTCTTCCCAGTAGCCTTGGAAAGTGCATTTTTGTGTTTGATTGTGCCGACATGTTGTGATATAAAACGCTTCTTTTCGTAGTTCACTGACTGCTCGTATATTTTGCATGTGAGTACTTTACCGTCGGTACAAAATACGTCGGATCCAAAAGTATTAACGTAACTTTGTAATTTACTGCGTAAAGGAACACTGAACTTCTGCATCTTGTTGTTAGCTACAACAATGTCGCAATGAAAACTGAAAGAAAAACAAAGTCAGACCCGCACTCATTATTGCCTTTTAATATAAACACAAGCAGTAATTCAAACGCTTTCTGTTATCTATACATTTATTTGCGTGGCAGCACTCATTGTTGTAAACAAAATAATGGACTGAATGAAGGACGCCTGTGTTGTCTGCAACTTAAAGACAATACTATATATTAGCGAAGTCACGGACTACCGCAATTGAAACAAGATGTACCTGAAGGAAACCTTTAACAATAAGTTCCGATCTCTGATTATTAGTATTGCTATTTTGGTGCAAGGAAGATGGAAGACTGGGTCACAGTTCTGTGATTTCCGGATCCCTTGGGGTTTGTTTACTGTGTGAGATGGAGTTGAAGGACGAATGTGGATGCCTTTTATCCTTGATTTTTGTTCACGATGTCTGCGCCAGAATTTACAACTGGGTTGAAATGGTGAGAAGGGATTTGTACGCCTCAATGGGGTCACATTGTGGATATCTCCAAGGCTTGCCCTTGGCTGAGGGACTGGGCTAATGTTCATCTTACCTTCCTTAACATGTTCGCTTCACATCCGTTTCATTGCATGTGAAATTCTGCAAAGTAAAATGAAGTCCTTGTTTATTAAAGCACCGCCACAAATCAGAATGTACCAAAACTCTTACTTGGAAATGGCTCTACCCTCTCGGCGCGGTGGCGCGATTCAATAACCAGGGTTGCCAGTTTAGTGCCTTAGGCACCAGATCTGGTGCTTTTTAAATATAACTGGTGTCAGATTTATGTAGTTGGCGCCATAGCGAAAATCTGGTGTTCTTTCTCAAATAATTAGTGCTTAATCTGGCGCTTGTGAAAATAAAAGATATCATCAAATAAATTATTTTCATTGATTCTGCAAGCAAATGAAAACAATGGCTAATCACAGTTTACAGAAATACTTAATGATCGTTCCCCACGTTTACTGCTTATAAATCTACGAAAAAAAGTACCTATACAAACAAATAGATAAATTAATAGACGAATAAATAAACAAATAAATAAATAATAACTAAATGAATAAAAAAGTAAATGAATGAATGAGTGAGTGAGGGAATGAATGAATAAATGAATGTATGAATGAATGAGTAAACAAATAAATACATTAAGGATACCCATCTGTGAAATTTTGAAAATCTACAGTTTTCATTGGATTGATTTGAAATTTTAACACAACAATCACTGTATAGTGAGGAGTAACTATGCTAAATTTCATACATTTAGGCAGATTAGTTGCTAACATATTAATATTTTATTATATTTTTTTTTAAATATTTGTATAAATGGTTCCCCATGATGCAATTTTGATTTGAAAAACTTAATAATTTACAGTTATGTCCTATGATAGAATGTTAGCAAATTAATGAGATAATTTCTTAATCTTGTTATTAGTTTGGATAAAAAATAAATTTTAAAGTTTAAATTCATAATTTTTTTCATTTAAATTTCGAAATGTAAACTTTAATATTTAATTACTCATCAGTTATTCATGTTATGAAAAAATTATCTCATTATTTCTTTTTAATGTTATTTCTAAGCAGGTACACCAAATTTCATGCATAAGTACTGAAAATTGCATCGTGTGGAGCATTTTAAAGAGCAAACAGTGTTAAAAATAAAAACGTGGAAAGACTAAGTTTGAAGTCATAGCAAAGATAATGGAACTGTATGGATTTAAATGGACATGACCACTTACAGGCAATCAGTTAGGCGGCCACGTGACATAGTTAGAAAGGCCATAAGGCTATAAAAAGCATATCGAAATAAAGCAGAAGATTTATACTATTTGATAAAACAAAAATCCATTTTTGGCAATTTTTGAAATGTTTAGCCTTTTTACACAGATGGGTATCCTTAATAAAAACACGTGCACAATCTCCGAATCTCAACCCCATTGAGCTGCTATGGAGATAGCCGGAAAACAGAATAAGAAAACACGTCATATCCAGCGCATCTCAAGTAAAACAGCTACTTGTGACAGAATGACATAATATTGGTGCAGAAACAATTAGAAAACTCGTCCACTCAATGCCCAAACAGATGAGAGAAGTTATTTATACAAGAGATTGGCGTACAAAATAGTAGGAAGATTTCTTTTTTAATTTTCTGTTTGTAAATATATACACAATGTTATGTTCCTGTATGAACACGTATGTCCTCCGTAGTTGAGCGTTTCATTTCGCCATCCTTTGTGATACACCCTCACTTGTCCTATCTGTGGGGTAAGTCCTATGTCTTTCAACACTTTATTAAAAGATAGGTAAGGTAAAACTACCGTAGGTACCGTGCACTCTCATAAGTAAGTATGGACTACGGCATTCTTAATAGAATTGGTTAGTTAAGGACCCCGGGAAGTGAATTTCCGCGAAAATATATTTTTGTTTCGTACTCTAAAAAATAGTATAAATCCTTAGCTTTTAAATTATATATATTAAAGATATTGAATTGAAATTCTTGCTGTCCCTACATGATCATCTACTTTCACTACTGAGCTACCCTTCTTTAGAAATATTAAGTTTAATGTGATTAAAAATAAACATAAGTTATAATATATATATATATATGTATATATATATATATATATATGTATGTATATATATATATATATATATATATATATATATATATATATGTGTGTGTATATATATATATATATATATAAATTACGTTTGACAAACTGAATCAGATGCTACAGATAAATTCCTGTCACTAAACACTGTGCCAAATTTCTAAAAAGCTTTCTGGCGAAGAAACATATTGAACGGGAATTCCCCGAGGAACTGTAGTGCTTTTCTCATATGCCTGTGACGTCATGCGCTGCCGAAAGAATACTTTTATTATACAAATATTTTTTTCAGTGATAGACGCAGGAGTTATACACAGGAAAATCTCAGGATGACCTGTCTTGGTACTGTAACAGCCTTCAATAAAGTGACAGTTTTCTGAAAGTGTTTATAACGATATTTGTGTATATTCGTTTTTTCTTAATATGGTGTTTATTTTCATCATTTTTCGTGCTTATTTGCTTGTTTATTTTACTATTTTATTTTGCATGATCACTAGGACTGGGATTTCTATGTAATTAAATATTTTTCCTTGCTATGTAGAATATATATTTATAGGTTATTTATTACATATATATTATTTGTGTCACTACATATACAATATTTTTCCCTCCTCACTTTTATGGCATGTATATTTCCTTAGATGCACATATCAAATTACCCATTAACAACCACAGAACAAAATAAGATGACTGTAAAGTCAAAGCTTATGGAGAAAACTGCATAAACAGTATGAGCCAGAAGATGTTTTGTTAGAAAACATGGTCACATTTATACCACTTTTGCACAAAATATTTTAAATTTAACCTAAATATTAAACATATATTAAATGTAGAAATATTTGCTCTCTAAACACCCAAAATTAATTTTTAATCCGGCAAATTTTGGCAGCAAAAACTGCAATTGAAATAGTCACATTATTTGATTATGGCAAAAGCAAAATAAGTTCCTGTTTTCCTTTAGAACTAACCCGCATTACCTGTACGCTAGGTGTGTTGCATACCTGCCGGGCGTTACCTCATATAGATTGCTTTGTTTACGGTATGTGATCATTAGAGCTGCGATTTTTATGCAGTATCACTTAGCATAATATGTAAATAAATATGTAGTAAAAAGCAGTGAAATATGTAGTAAACTATGTAAAATGGGGAAAATATGTCATATCAAATATTTAGTACCAACTCATCATTTTCTTAGTTAAATTACAACACTCAGATCATATTTATGCATTGTTTTATAGCACAGTGAACAATTATGTATTTTTCAATGTTTTCTGGAGACATTGAAAGACAGTTTTCACTGAGAATGTTGTTATAGACAGAGACACACCTTTCACGTCACGTGATGTAACTGGGGCACATTTTAGGAAAAGAATTTTTCCTGGAGAAATGCCCTTGGATAGTTCAACATCATCTCCATCTAGAATTTATCATACACTATGAAATGTTGATTTCTCTTGAACACGTTTTGCAGTCCGGAACTTATTATTTATTTATGCGAAGAAGCTTACTGTTTGTGTTTTAAACACACAAGCCGTGTGTGGGCAATGTTTGAGAGGTAGAATCAGGACTGAAAAACCCAGTACCACAGCCGGGATCTGAGTTAAGCGGGAGGTCTGTGGATCAGATCCCAGCTGTGGCATTGAGCTTTTCACTTCTAATTCTAACTCTTAAGTTCGGAACTTTTAAGTACAATGGAGATTTGAAGCTATTCTCCTCAAACCAAACAACCCTTTGTATTACAAACGTTTCGTTACTTTATTTACTCCAAAGCGTCGCTAATATATTGAGGTACCTCCATGACAAAATGTAGCTATGTTCAGGGTTAAAACACGTTTTAATCCTATTCAGTTCTTGCTGAAATGTATTTAACAGAAAATATAAGACATAGACAAGAGCAATGAGAAATGATTAAAATATGCTCTCTGTGTAAAGTAACCTTTTCGTGGCACCAGCCATTTAGGAAATACGTAACCTAGGTTTTATCAGGGCAAATTTTGTTTTTGTTTGATGTCTGATTTATTTAAAAAAAAAAAAAAAAAACACTTCGCTACTTTTTTTTTAAATTAAATTTAGCGAACATACACTCAGGTTAGGCGCGTTCGCCAGACCTCAAATGACCATGCCCAAGGCGGGACTCGAACCCGTGACGCCCTGTGCGGTGGAGTGCCAGAAACATACGCCCTAGCGACCACGGCTATGAGGGCGGGCAAGTGAGTGTGGTCTGTAACTGTTATAGTTATACTGTTACATTTTCTGTAGAATTTGACTGACTTTGTTAAAAGCAATTTGTGCAACAATGAATATTTCTGATGGCAATGTTACTGAAAGTTTGTTAATCTGAGAAGGTGAATGTTCCCAGGTGTTTTGGAGAAATGCCATTCTTCCACAACACACTGCCTTTCTGTTTATCCTTAAAAGTGTGGAAAAAGTTAAGTATGTTGCTTAGAAATCCGGGTTTTATTGTGTTTGAATTTCTGATTAACAGTGATAGGTATTTAAGTTATAATTAGGGCTAGGAAGTTCATGCATTTGCATGTTTTTTCATATGGGCTAAAAATGTATGCTTTTACATTATGTGCACGAATTATGGAATTTTCAGTTATTTGGACGTGATTTTATGGTCCATATAACTGCATATTTTCTTGATTTTTGATAAATGCATATTATTTCAATATTATAGCCCCTATATTGCATATTTCAATGGTTTTTATGTTTTTTTTTATTATTATTATTTTTTCCATCTGGATAATATTTATCATATTGGTAGTATTGCACATGATGATACAAATCACAAAGATTTCAATATTATAGCCCTTATATTGCATTTTTTTTTTTCCATCTGTATAATATTTTTCATATTGGTAGTAGTGCACATGATGATAGAGCTCGCGAGGTGGCCAGAACTAATGTTGAGTCATGTTGTCATGGAGTGAATCCCGTGTTTTCATCCGTTCATTATTTATGCAGGTGCGTAGAGAATAATCAGTGCGTTATCTGAGACGTTTATAATAACAAAGATAAAGTGCAGGTCAATGCTTGCCTGGCCACCAGTTGTTGCGCCGTGGTTTTCAACCGTAAGTGTTGTGAACTGGAGCGTGCGAGTAAAATGTAGGAAGTGAGAAAAGATTTCAAATAGTTCAGCACATAGACCAGCAAAGCATAAGGAGAATTTAATCAGAAAATTTGCAAACAAAGAACCTGTTCAAAAACAGCTAGTAGACTGTTTAGGAAGTTAGGAATTTTCCTATAACTTGTACCATGCATTTTTAGCTGCTGATATTCCCTTGTTTAAAATTAATAAACCGATATTTAAAAACCTATATCAACCTTCTTGTCAAGTACACTCGACAACATGTGCCTGAAGAAAGTACACTGCGTAAGACTTATGTAGTACATTGTTAAAATAACGTATTGTCAAATACACAAAATTACTTAGCGGTTCAGTTTGTATGGTTTTCTGTTGATGAAACCCCTGATTTTGAGCGCCATTCTATTGGGAATATAATCGTGGGTGCTTTAAATAATGAACAAAAGACTACACCTTATATTCTTAATGCGTGCGAATTGTCGGTCACTGACAATGTAACTGTGACCCAGTTTGTGACGGACTCTTTGAAATTACTAGGCCCATGCAGAATCAAATACGACCGGTTACTTTTATTTGCTACTGGTTCAGGTCCTCATATGGTAAAATCAGGACAAACTCTGAAAGGTATTTTTTTTTAACTTAATTCATATAACTTGCTTGGCACACGCTCATCATCGCATTTCTGAGACAATACGTGATTATTTTCCATTGGTAGATAGATTTGTGTCCAGTACAAAGAGAATTTTTGTTAAATCTCCTAAAAGAGTTAGATCAACAGCACCTAATATCCGGCTTCCTTCTGCACCAGTGTTAACTGGACGGGGAACATGGATCGATGCAGTTTTATATTATGCTGAGCACTTAGAAACAGTCAAAGAGGTTGTTAATTCATTGGACTAACAGTCGAAGAGGTTGTTAATTCATTGGACTCGAAAGATGCTTTATCAACAGAAACTACAAAATATTCTGTCAGGCACTGGGTTAAAAGAGGATCTTAGTTTCATATCTGCCCATTTTTCTTTCTTACCAACAGCCATAACGGCATTGGAAGCTGTAGGATCTCCTTTGCATGAATCACTTACTGTCTTTGAAAAAATAATATGTGATCTAAGTTCGGTTCCTGGTAGCATAGGAAAAAAAGTGAAAGAAAAAGTTATATAATTATGTAATTTCAAAAAATTCTGGTTATAAACAGATGTGCGATATTCAAAACATCCTCAAAAGGAAGCCGTCTGTCATACCAAGAGACTTGACTCTCTCTGTGAAGCAGTTAACATCATTTAAATATTCCCCGATAACATCTTGTGACGCGGAGAGAAGTTTTTCACGTTACAAAAGTGTTTTGCGAGACAACAGACGATGTTTTACAGTTGAAAATTTGTGCAATGTGTTGGATGTGAACTGCAATTTAGCAGTTAATACTAGCAGCGGGACTACTTCTGCTTCAACCTCTAAGGAATAAGGTAACTTTATTTATTATTTATACTAACTCGTCTTGTCTACTGCAAAGGGACATTAATTGTTTTAGTTCAATAGTGCATATTTCTTGGCATATTTTCAAGTTTTTAAGAGCATATTTGCATGCATATTTCAGTGTTTTTTAGGGCATGAACTTCCGAGCCCTAGTTATAATATTCTTTATGAAATAAGTAGCTTTATTTGGAATAAGATAAACTTGAAGCAGCAATGCTTTTTTCCGTGCCCGATCGTCTTACTCAAAACATGGAGAAATCACGTCAGTCTCAAGGAACCCCGAGACCAAGTTATTATTTATGATCCCACCTTCCGGGCATCGCTTTGAAGTCACCGTGCATTGTTGACCACACAGATGTTACTACTTCAAAGGCAAGTGTGTGCCAGATGTTTCATTATTGTTACATTTGTAAAAATATCAAGTTCCAGTTTGCAGTTGTTCGCTCACATTGTAGAGTTAGGTTAGTGAGAGGTTTGAAGTATATATGTAGTTAGATCTGTGATTTTTCATAAGTAGATCGAAAAGTATGTATTCCATTCAACAATTTGATATTCCCTGCAAATACACTTTATTTGAAATGATCTACCTTCGTCTGAAACTTTTCTTTTCTTGCCAGCACACTTGGAAACCACAATTATCTCTTAAAATAACTAATACATTATACATATTTTGATAAAAATAACATATCAGTATAACTCAGTATTAGCTACTTTTAAATTAACTGGTTTACCTTAGAATTTTGATCCTATTTAATACAGTAAAAAAGCTAATCCTGTGTCCTGCAAACCAATGCACCTTAACGGCAGTGGCCCTTTTCCAAAAAGGGTTGGACACACCTGCACTGTTCAAGAGGTCGCGAGTTCGAATCTCGCTTAGGGTAAGGTTTTTTCCCGAGGTTTTCCCTACCCTGAGAACACGAATGTCTAGTAACTTAAAGCTCCATGGCCCTCGGGCTCATTTGAGCATCATTTCACCCATTTCATTTCATTCATTCGTCCGACATGACACAATGTTGGAGGACTTTAACTTTTTTTTTTAAAAAAAAAAAAAAAAAAAAAAAAACCACACACACCTGCACTAGCTATACTATCACCTCTTTCTCATCACTTCTCTTTGCACATACATAGATCATCACGTTTTGGTAGCATACTTGGAAAATGCTTCCACTATTGAGGTAAAGTATCTTTAAGACAAATTACATTATAGTTTATATCTGAAAAAGAATGAACACCTGATTTGCTTAATCCTGTATCGAGTGCTGCAGCACCCCTGAGAACTATATTTAAAATACTTATAATTTCAATAATGCCTAAATTGGAACGGGTTTATGTTGATCTTGTATAATGTAACTTATGATTGCTGTAGTAATGTTACAGGTTACTCAACCTTTAGTTACTGTTTTCCAAGGCACATTTCAACTCTTGGTTTTAATACTTTAGAGATAATGTTTTGTAGAACAATTTAATATCTTTAAATAGTGAACCACAAATAGAGTGTGGTGTGATATTAAGGGACACTGGGAGTGAAATTTGAAAGCTCCACATTTTTTCATAGATTTTTCTGAAATTTTTACTGTATTTGTATTTATATAAGAATAGGAGGTACACCAAATTTCATTAAAATTGGATAATTCGTTTAGGATATATAAATTATTTTATGAATTTAATAGGCACATTTTCAAAATAGAGCTCGCGTCTATTGACTTTTCAAAATTCATTTATATTGGCAGAACTGGTACTCTAAAACATGGGTAACAATTGTATATAGAGATATTTCAAATACGTTTGCTGATTATGCTGTACATATTTTTTTAATAACAAAGAAAATTTAATCTTAAAAACTATTGATTTTTTCATACAAAAAAAAATGTTTTTGGAATTCATGTTAATGATAAAATCAATATTGAATCATAGTTTTTTTAGCTGCTATTTATGAATAGTTTTGGAAATTTTCATTGAATTTGAAGCAAAACTCAGGCGCGACCTTCTTTTGGAATGTGCAGAAATGTAGTTTTGAGAAAAACAGGCTTTTATATAGGAGCATCCTGTGTACGTTAAGGGAAGAGCACTGGGCCGTAATGACCACATGGAGTGGGGGATATGAAAAATGTTAGCTGATCCAAATGCATCGGTGTTCCAGGAACATTTTAAGGTAAAAAAACAATTTTCGACTTTTTGACAATTTTGACCAAAATTTCACTCCCAGTGTCCCTTAACGCTTCTTACAAAATGTATTGTAATTACATACCCGAAAGATATGCAGCGTCCTTGTGGTCCGGTGCTATCCAAAACATCGCTCTCCAAAAGTGCACCTGAATAGAGATTCCAAGCTTGTGGCACAGGAATCTGCGAAGTCTCGACGAAGGCGAATCCTCCTGTGGGAAGTAGAAATTAATTAGTTCAATGACGTTAGGGTAATATAGTGTTATTTGTGAATTATTGACAAATGTGTTGTACGTGTTTATAAATATCGTTAACTTAAAGGCGGATTTGCACACATAACCTGTGTTTGGAATGCGCAAACAAGTTGCACAGTGCATATTCTCCTTCATGAGCAGGCATCACTTTATCATTTTTACAGCCTAAGTTTATTTTCCTCTTTCATTAAACATCTCTTTAGAGTGGCTCCTGTTTGTTGCTGTGCGCTTCTGCTTGTGAAGTTTATTATCACGAGTAATGTCGCAAGGCGTCTTACCTAACCGGTAAATTTATCTCAGAGAATTTATCTGAGAAGGTCAGACCGTCGAATGATATTTATCTAAACTATTTCATAAATAATCTGGTCGAGAAAACCGTATAACCGCCAGAGAGGGACCAGGGTGCAGACCACCTCCCACCTTCAGTACTACACCCCACTCATAACGCCTGCGGTGGGCCAAGGTGGGGGACGTAGTGCTCAGACGATAGGCCTTGGCCCGTGTTCTGTTGTGTCACGGGGTTTATATCATAAATAAAATATGAATTTAAATACTATATCGCAAATATTTGACCAAAAAATGTTAAATTCTATAAAAAGTAACATAAAATATATTCATAAAAGGATATCAAAGAAAAAACATCAAAATTTATAAGAGTGGCAGGATTTGTAAATAAGACATTTAAATTTTCAATGGTGCAAAAGAACACAAGCATTAGACTCTATAATGATCTGGCTAAACCAACACTTCTATATGAAAGCGAAATATGAACTCTTAAACAGCAAAATTTAAAAAGAGTTTAAGCTGCAGAAATGCGCTTTATGAGGAAAACTGCAGGCTTTACGTTATGGGATAGAAAAGAAAGTGCAGATATTAAACCAATTACAAGTTACTCTATGTCACAGCATATACAAAATTATAGAGAAACATGGATAGAACATGTTAGTAGAATGGTATGATGCTCTCGGGCTTCGAGCCAGGTGTAGTGCTGAAAAGACATCGACGTTTCGGGTGCATGTGTGGTAAGGTCTCGATTACCTAGACGCATTTCAAATTACCAGGCAGCACGTGGGAACAGAAGGTTAGGAAGGCCTAAGAAAAGATGGCATTAGAACGGAACAGGTCACGTGGCCTATCTCCATAAAAGAAAGAAGAAGAAGAAATATATGAATTTCCATTGGTGTAGTTCCACTTAATCAGCACTACCAACTGAGGAAAACATAACCCAACAATTACGTGTATTTCGATTTTCTCTTGTTGTCACAAACATCAGCTCATAATATCAAAGTACCTGGGCGACCGAGCTTCACTCGGCGTTTTTCGCCTGTTTTTGAGAAATCTTTTAACCTTTTTTGTGGGAGAAGATAGATAAACCTGAAAGGAAAAGCGTTAACTAAATAATCATTTTTGTCGCAATTGTTAAGAGTCAAAAAGTACTTAAGTAGAGAAAACTCTGAATGTAATATGCAGCATTTTTATTTCAAACATGCACAAAATTGTATGGCTTATTTGCAGAAGAGTGAGTAGAAAGACATATGAATGTGTTACCTAAAAGTGACTAGAGAAAACACTGTGAATGTTATATGCAGCATTTCTATTTCAAACATACAGAAAATTGTATTACTTATTTCTAGAAGTGAGTAGAGAAACAGTTATGAATGCATTACCCAAAAGTAAGTAGAGCAAACACTGTGAATGTAATATGCTGCATTTCTATTTCAAACATACAGAACATGGTATGACTTATTTTAAAAAGTGGGGATAAAATGATTTTTGGGGTAAACAATGTTTTTTATGGAAAATTGTTTATAGAAGAGTGAGTAGAGAAAGAGATGTGAATGGGTTACCCAAAAGTACTTAAGTAGAGAAACCACTGTGAATGTAATATGCAGCATTTTTATTTCAAACATACAGAAAATTGTATGACTTATTTGTAGATGAGTGAGTAGAGAAAGAGATGTGAATGTGTTACCTAAAAGTGCGAGGAGAAAACAGTGTGGATGTAATAGTACTTCTATTTCAAACATGCAGAAAATGGTATGACTTATTTTAAAACTGTGGATATTTTTTTTTGTGTGTAAAATTACATTTTTTATGGAAAATTGTTTATAGAAGAGTGTGTAGAAAGAGATGTGAATGTGTTACCTAAAAGTGAGTAGAGAAAACACTGTGAATATAATATGCATGCATACAAAAATTTAACCAAATCTTAGGAGTCATTTCTGAAATCCCGGGAATATACCTACGTATATACAAGAATTGATCTGTAGAAGCGGGAATAAACAATGTTATTTTTTATGCAAAATCGCGTTTTTTTCGGGAATTACACCTACATAGATGAACTTAAAAAGCAAAACCCTATCTGAATACAAAATTTCATGGAAATCGTTAGAGCCGTTTCCAAACGAACGAACGTACGAACGAACGAACGAACAAAAGAACAAATAAATAAATAAATAAATAAATAAATAAATAAATAAATAAATAAATAAATAAATAAATAAATAAATAAATAAATAAATAAATAAATAAATAAATAAATAAATAAATAAATAAATAAATAAATAAATAAATAAATAAATAAATAAACAAACAAACAAACAAACAAACAAACAAACAAACAAACAAACAAACAAACAAACAAACAAACAAACAAACAAACAAACAAACAAACAAACAAACAAACAAACAAACAAACAAACAAACAAACAAACAAACAAACAAACAAACAAACAAACAAACAAACAAACAAACAAACAAACAAACAAACAAACAAACAAACAAACAAACAAACAAACAAACAAACAAACAAACAAACAAACAAACAAACAAACAAACAAACAAACAAACAAACAAACAAACAAACAAACAAACAAACAAACAAACAAACAAACAAACAAACAAACAAACAAACAAACAAACAAACAAACAAACAAACAAACAAACAAACAAACAAACAAACAAACAAACAAACAAACAAACAAACAAACAAACAAACAAACAAACAAACAAACAAACAAACAAACAAACAAACAAACAAACAAACAAACAAACAAACAAACAAACAAACAAACAAACAAACAAACAAACAAACAAACAAACAAACAAACAAACAAACAAACAAACAAACAAACAAACAAACAAACAAACAAACAAACAAACAAACAAACAAACAAACAAACAAACAAACAAACAAACAAACAAACAAACAAACAAACAAACAAACAAACAAACAAACAAACAAACAAACAAACAAACAAACAAACAAACAAACAAACAAACAAACAAACAAACAAACAAACAAACAAACAAACAAACAAACAAACAAACAAACAAACAAACAAACAAACAAACAAACAAACAAACAAACAAACAAACAAACAAACAAACAAACAAACAAACAAACAAACAAACAAACAAACAAACAAACAAACAAACAAACAAACAAACAAACAAACAAACAAACAAACAAACAAACAAATAAATAAATAAATAAATAAATAAATAAATAAATAAATAAATAAATAAATAAATAAATAAATAAATACAAGAATTGCTCGTTTAAATATATAAGACAATGTGTGTGTGGGTGCGTGTGTGTGGGTGTGTGTGGGTGGGTGCGTGTAGGTGCGTGCGTGCGAGGTTGGTCAGTCTCTCAGCCTGATATTTCTCAGCGATCCTACAATAGATTTATTACATAATAGGTTATTTTTTCACGAAATAGTTTCAAGTAGGCAGTTGCACGTGTCGAGCAGTTGGTGAGAATATGACCGTAGAAGTTGCAACCGGGCAAGACCGGATTTTAATTTCATGGAACGAAATGCCAAAGAACTATAGGTATTATTTGAAAATTACCAACGTTCTAACAAATACTACTTGCGACAAATATCGACGAAGTGCGCGTTTTTCTGGGATAAGTTAACTTCTAATACAGCAGTCTATATTCCAGCCACTAATTTAGTGTCCAGCTTAGTGTGGCTTAATGGTTATAGTGCTTAGGTTATAAATAGACAGCGGATCTTTAGGTTAAAACCTTTCTTCTTCTTGACAGGTACATATGCACAAAAAATATGTTTCATTCACGTTTTATGCTTATCCATGACTATTAAAGCCAGTCTTATAGCACTTAAAATGCCTGTTTGGGCTTTGGAGAGTATTTTGGCCTATTTTACGATGTATAAATTAAATCTTAATTTTCATTTATTTTAAACCAAAAGCTAATAGCATTGTTGAGCTGAAAATAATCTAGAAGGAACATGGGATGTTCAGAGCAAGATAAACATATGTTTGCGCACTTAACAGCGGACAATATTGTCAAAGCAAGGTTCACTCTCTCTCCTTTTGGGAATTGTGAAGGACGCTGTCTTTTATTTAAGCATTGCCGACCCATACCTAACAGTATGGAAAAAAGAAAACAAAACAGAAACACATGCGCAGAGAGAGCGGGAGCACCCAGTGGGGTTATAAAAGACAGCACATGAGGCATATACACAAGTTCCTGGTTTTTAAAAATAGCTGATCTTGAAACATTTTCGGCGAATATGATTCACAACTGTCTACGGAATATTTATGACGTAATTCAAAAGTTGAAAGCTTTAGCATTTTCACATCAAAGAACTCGGTCCCAGCGTTCCTGAATACGTAGTGCATTGTGGGAGAGTTTCCCAACCAGGTTCCCTTAGGCTTAAGGCCTTGGCGGTGTCTTGGGTAGTGTTACCCAAACATGTGGTGGGCAACGCCCTTTGTTCCTTTGCGCAGTGTTTATTGCAAGGCCCTTCTTTTAAAAGCAATGTGGCCTGCTGCATTCTCATGGACAAAAATATGGTTTTCCCTTATTTTTGTTACTCAAGGACCAATCTGTACAAAACTAACTTATGCACGGTTTCTAAATTTTCCGTTTTCTGTCCATCCATTGATGTATTGCACTCACATGACTTTCTCTACTCTTGTACTAACAAACTCTTATTCCTATATCTTCTTCGTGTTAGTTGAGATAAAAATTTGCAGAAATTATCTTATTGCTAATTTTCTTGTAGGTACAAGGGGAATATGGGAATACAGTAGGTTTTAAGCGATAGTCAAATCTTTAGAGCTGGTTGCTAGATGAAGGCTTTGAAATTTCGGCCAAGAGATAAAAAAGCGAATAATGACCTTCCATTTGAGAAAAGTTTTAAGGATTACAAAACTCACACAAATAACAAGGAATATCTCCGAAATGGTTCACTTCACAAAAAAATGCATTTGGACAATACTTGTGTGTTTTAGTGAGATCTACAGTTTTTGTACAGTAAGATTTTGTCTATCTACTCGTATTACGGTTTAACAGTTATGCAAAAGTCATCAAGAGTAAACAGGACTACATAAAATAGAGTTATTATTGAGAAAATAAAATATTCCATGTAAAGCTTAGTTTACGGCGGAGGAATTTTCTTCAAAATCTTTATTTGTCCTTGAAACATATTGAACTTAAAGGATACTGGGAGTGAAATTTTGGTCAAAATTGCCAAAAAGTCGAAAATTGTTTTTTTACCTTAAAATGTTCCTGGAACACCTGTGCATTTGGATCAGCTAACATGTTTCATATCCCCCACTCCATGTGGTCATTACGGCCCAGTGCTCTTCCCTTAACGTACACAGGATGCTCCTATATAAAAGCCTGTTTTTCTCAAAACTACATTTCTGCACATTCCAAAAGAAGGTCGCGCCTGAGTTTTGCTTCAAATTCAATGAAAATTTCCAAAGTATTCATAAATAGCAGCTAAACAAAACTATGCTACAATATTGATGCTATCATTAACATGAATTCCAAAAACATTTTTTGTATGAAAAAAAATCAATTTTTAAGATTAAATTTTCTTTGTTATTAAAAAATATGTACAGCATAATCAGCAAACGTATTCGAAATATCTCTCCATACAATTGTTACCCATGTTTTAGAGTATCAGTTCTGCCAATATAAATGAATTTTAAAAAGTCAATAGACGCGAGCTCTATTTTGAAAATGTGCCTATTAAATTCATAAAATAATTTATATATCCTAAACGAATTATCCAATTTTAATGAAATTTGGTGTAGCTCCTATTCTCATATAAATAAAAACACAGTAAAAATTTCAGAAAAATCTATCAAGAAATGTGGAACTTTCAAATTTCACTCCCAGTGTCCCAATTTTCTTCAAAATCTTTATGTGTCCTTGAAAGATATTGAACTTAAATACCAAATTTATTTTTAACTGACTTTTCGTTTTTGAGTTATGCTGTTCAGAGACAGACACACAGACAAGTACACACGGACGCTTTTCTAAAATTATTTCTTTTTGGATTTGGGGAGGGGGGCGAGGGGAGGGGAGGCTCAAAACATATTTCTGGTGAAATCTCGACATCGAAATTTTGGGTCCAATACAATATATACTTCCCCTACTTACTATACGTAGTAGAGAAGGTAAAAAGAAAATTGTAAGTCTTTTTCCACGTAAGGTCGTTTGAGAAAGAGATATTCTAGGTTTACCTAGCATTCACATAAGATATGCAGTCTAATGGTTACTTACCTATTACATAGTACTATCGGGTGTTATTCCCACATCAACATCATCATTGTTTTAACAGGCAAGAACAATAATATTCAGGTATATTGTACACATTGCATTATATTATTTTATAACCACTTAGTACGCAGTTATAAAATTACATAGAAAAGCATATACTTTGTAACTTCATAAAATACATATCTAACAGGAGAAAACTTGTCCGTGCACAACAAGCTTATGCTTATATTTAGTATGGCTTCGTGAAAAATACGGAAACTTTCTTCCCTAGATAAAACGCCTTATGTGTATTTCCCTTGCATTAGGCGCCATATTCCTCGAAAAAATTTACTCTCCCCTCCCACCACCCCCACCATCGATTTTTAGATTTTTATTGCAAAATCTGCACCATACCTTGCTGGGAAGTTTTGATCCCCTAGGGAGGTGGGAACACATATTTCGGATCCCATTTTTAAGTGGTGCGCCTCTGTCTTTAAAATGGGCATGCCCACAGTTCCATTTCAACTTCTTTCTTCTTTTCCTGATTACCCTCACCTTATGTAGGACTTACATCCCCAGGACTTACAAACCAGTGCCTAGGGTCAGATGCCTGTCGGGGAGCAGAGGTACCTATGCACCCGACAGAGTGAAGACCTGGAAGCGGGTGGTCAGCCAAGCACCAGATATGTAGGACTTACAAGCCAGTGCCTATGGGTCAGATGCCTGTCGGGGAGCAGAGGTACCTATGGACCCGACGCGTGAAGACCTGGAAGCGGGTGGTCAGCCTAGCACCAGGTACGTAGGACTTGCAAACCAGTGCCTAGGGTCAGACGCCTGTCGGGGAGCAGAGGGACCTATGGACCCGACGAGTGAAGACCTGGAAGCGGGTGGTCAGCCTAGCACCAGGTATGTAGGATTTACAAGCCAGTGCCTAGGGTCAGACGCCTGTCGGGGAGCAGAAGAACCTATGGACCCGACAGAGTGAAGACCCGGAAGCGGGTGGTCAGCCTAACACCAGGTATGGAGGACTTACAAGCCAGTGCCTAGGGTCAGACGCCTGTCGGGGAGCAGAGGGAACTATGGACCCGACAGAGTGAAGACCTGGAAGCGGGTGGTCAGCCTAGCACCAGGTATGTAGGACTTACAAGCCAGTGCCTAGGGTTAGACGCCTGTCGGGGAGCAGAAGAACCTATGGACCCGACAGAGTGAAGACCTGGAAGCGGGTGGTCAGCCTAGCACCAGGTATGTAGGACTTACAAGCCTGCGCCTAGGGTCAGACGCCTGTCGGGGAGCAGAGGGAACTATGGACCCGACAGAGTGAAGACCTGGAAGCGGGTGGTCAGCCTAGCACCAGGTATGTAGGACTTACAAGCCAGTGCCTAGGGTCAGACGCCTGTCGGGGAGCAGAAGAACCTATGGACCCGACAGAGTGAAGACCTGGAAGCGGGTGGTCAGCCTAGCACCAGGTATGGAGGACTTACAAGCCAGTGCCTAGGGTCAGACGCCTGTCGGGGGGCAGAGGGAACTATGGACTCGACAGAGTGAAGACCTGGAAGTGGGTGGTCAGCCTAGCACCAGGTATGTAGGACTTACAAGCCAGTGCCTAGGGTCAGACGCCTGTCTGGGAGCAGAAGAACCTATGGACCCGACAGAGTGAAGACCTGGAAGCGGGTGGTCAGCCTAGCACCAGGTATGTAGGACTTACAAGCCAGTGCCTAGGGTCAGACGCCTGTCGGGGAGCAGAGGGAACTATGGACCCGACAGAGTGAAGACCTGGAAGCGGGTGGTCAGCCTAGCACCAGGTATGTAGGACTTACAAGCCAGTGCCTAGGGTCAGACGCCTGTCGGGGAGCAGAGGGAACTATGGACCCGACAGAGTGAAGACCTGGAAGCGGGTGGTCAGCCTAGCACCAGGTATGTAGGACTTACAAGCCAGTGCCTAGGTTCAGACGTCTGTCGGGGAGCAGAGGGACCTATGGACCCGACAGAGTGAAGACCTGGAAGCGGGTGGTCAGGCAAGCACCAGATATGTAGGACTTACAAGCCAGTACCTAGGGTCAGATGCCTGTCGGGGAGAAGAGGAACCTACGGACCCGACAGAGTGAAGACCTGGAAGCGGGTGGTCAGCCAAGCACATAATCAAGTACATAAGGAAATAAAATTTACTCTTCCTGGATAGCGTTTAATAATTTTAAGTTTGTTTCTGACCTGAAAAAGGCGTGCAACGATTCTGGAATAAGTGCAGCACAAGGGAATAGACTTGGTGGGTTTAACTTCGTCATGTAGGATCTGGGAGGAGTGAACATCCCGAGTCACTTATTGTCATTTATGTGTATTACTACAAATTGTGCAGTAAACGAATGCAATATAATGCGCAATAAACGATGGTGAACTAATACAAATATAGACATCTGTTGTAACATAAAAAAAAACAAAAAAAAAAAAAAACGCTAGGTTACGTCAGTGAGTTCTGGAACAGATTGGAGTTCGTTTATCTAGCCGTAGTAATATTAAGATTGGATTTAATTTTTGTGTTCATGTGAAGCAGTCCACGAACTACTTCCATTGTCCTTCAAGTGTTTCTTTACCAAAATCCCATAAGCGCCTTCTGAACTACCATTAGCACACATGGGATGTACCTCAGAGCGTTTTCCACAACTTTGCTCATCGACCAAAATAAACAACAAAGTATCCAATTTTATTCCAACTCACGTTCTTCACTGCCATGCAGCTTTCCCAACTGCATTTCAGCCATTTTACTTAATGGTGTGATGTTTACAGTTCAGTTTTCTAGGAAAGCATAAGGGACACTGGTAGTGAAATTTGAAAGTTCCACATTTTTTGATAGACTTTCTGAAATTTTTACTGTGTTTGTATTTATATGAGAATAGCAGGTACACCAAATTTCATTAAAATTGGATAATTCGTTTAGGATATGTAAATTATTTTATGAATTTAATAGGCACACTTTCAAAATAGAGCTCGCGTCTGTTGACTTTTCAAAATGTATTTATATTCTCAGAACTGATACTATAAAACATGGGTAACAATTGTATGAAGAGATATTTCAAATACGTTTGCTGATTATGCTGTACATATTTTTTTAATAACAAAGAAAATTTAATCTTAAACATTATTGATTTTTTTCATACAAAAAATGTTTTTGGAATTAATGTTAATGATAACATCAACATTGAATCATAGTTTTTTTAGCTGCTATTTATGAATACTTTTGGAAATTTTCATTGAATTTGAAGCAAAACTCAGGCGCGACCTTCTTTTGGAAAGTGCAGAAATGTAGTTTTGAGAAAAACAGGCTTTTATATAGGAGCATCCTGTGTACGTTAAGGGAAGAGCACTGGGCCGTAATGACCACATGGAGTGGGGGATATGAAAAATGTTAGCTGATCCAAATGCACAAGGGTTCCAGGAACATTTTAAGGTAAAAAAACAATTTTCGACTTTTTGACAACTTTGAGCAAAACTTCACTCCCAGTGTCCCTTAACTGAAAACTGAACTGAAAGGATCTTAACTTTTCAGTTGTGGTTCTAGTTCAGTTCAGTTTTCAGATTGGAGAAAAAGAAGGCTTTAAAGTTAAAATCCTGTGCGATTGTACACACCATCAACGTTGTCGGAACTCAGGTCATTGGTTGGTCCTCCAAGCCAGTTGGCGCTTCTTCCGGAACCCACTTGCCATTTCAGGGTGCCAGTATCGCTGTTCGTCCATCCACACCACGTGTGTTCCGGATGAACTCCGAAGTCACAAGACACTGCAAACCACACATCAAACTACTTCACACACGGGCATTAGAGGGGGGTGCATAGGTGTTAGATGTATAAGTGTAAATATTTTGATAGTTGGTACCTTCAATGTGTCCACTCCGATGCGTTAGTGTTTTCCTTTTTTTCCTCTTAGTCCAACAGTTTTCCCACAAACCAATCACAAAGTTTATTACTTGATGTTTTTGGGCCGCGAAATGAACAACGCCTGTCACATAGATTATCAGTTTTTCTCAACCCTCAATGGATGACCTACTAGCCTACATATCGTGAGGTCATTGGCCTTGAAGAAAGCATCGATCTCGGTTCCAGTACACCATTCGTAATTACGGGACCGACCCTCTCTGTGTCATGCCTTTTGTACAACGCCTACTTAGAGGTACTACCCAACTAAAACGATGCGCTCTTAAAGGACCTGACTGTCGCTTTCCGACACGCCATTTAAAAATCTATCGCTTAACCCTCAAAGTCTAAGGTATATCCTGCAGTGGAACGTTTAAATGTGAACTGAAAGGCGATTTGAACCAAGAATAAGTTTTCATAATAACAGTTTATAGAACGGTGAGTAGAAAAAGTAATGTGAATGCAACACATCAGATAATCTTACTTCGACCATTGACTCACATAGAGTAAATAGGGGAAGTATATTGTAATCTACCCAAAAATTCATACTGAGATTTCATTGTAAATACTTGCCTGCATCCAAATAGGTCATTCTTATGAAAAGGCAAATTGTGTGTGTGCGTGTACGTGTGCGTGCGTGTGTGCGTGTGTATGTGCGTGTGTGTGTGTACGTGTGCGTGTGTGTGTGCGTGCGTGTGTGTGTGCGTGCGTGTGTACGTGTGTGTGTACGTGTGCATGTGTGTGTGCGTGTGTGTGCGGTGTGTGTGTACGTGTGCATATGTGTGCGTGTGTGTGTACGTGTGTGTGTGAGTGTGCGCGCGCGCGCGTGTGTGTGTGCGTGCGTGTGTACGTGTGTGTGTACGTGTGTGTGTGTACGTGTGCGTATGTGTGCGTGTGTGCGTACGTGTGTGTGTGAGTATGCGCGTGCGTGTGTGTGCGTGTGTGTGCGGTGTGTGTGTACGTGTGCATATGTGTGCGTGTGTGTGCGTGTGTGTGTGTGAGTGTGCGCGCGCGCGTGTGTGTGTGCGTGCGTGTGTACGTGTGTGTGTACGTGTGTGTGTACGTGTGTGTGTGTACGTGTGCGTATGTGTGCGTGTGTGTGTACGTGTGTGTGTGAGTATGCGCGCGCGTGTGTGTGTGTGTGTGTGAGTGTGCGCGCGCGCGTGTGTGTAGTTTAAATCTACGTTGTCATACTTTATTTCCAATTCTTGTGCCTTTATCTCCATTGTTTTATAGCATGCCTTCGACCCGTGAAAACTAGTTACAACTTGAAAGACAAACGCCCTTAAGGATACGCATCTGTTTAAAATCGCTAAAAAACTCGAAAAGTGACAAAAAATAGATTTTTGTTTTAGCATACAGTAAAGACCTTCTGCTTTATTTTGATATGCTTATTATAGCCTTACCATCTTTTTAACTATGTCACGTGGCCGTTTAACTGATTGCCTGTAAGTGGTCATGTCCATTTAAATCAACAGTTTCATTATTCTTGCTACCCCTTCAAACTTAGTTTTCCCATATTTTTATTTTTAGCACTGTTTGCTCTTTACAATGGTCCACATGATGCAGTTTTCAGTACTTATGCACCAAATTTTGTGTACACTCTTAGAAATAACATTAGAAGGAAATTATGTTATCATTTTTTGATAACATGAATAACTTCTGAGTAATTAAATATTAAAATTTACATTTCGAAATTTTAATGAAGAAATAATGAATTTGAACTTTAAATTTTATTTTTATCCAAACTAATAACAAAATTAAGAAATTATCTCATAATTTTGCTAATAGTCTGTTAAACAACATATATAAAGATCATTAAGTTTTTAAAACAAAATTGCATCATGGGAAGCTATTTATAAATAGATTAAAAATCATAATGCAATATTAATATCTTGGCAACTAATTTGACTACATGTATGAAATTTCGCAGATTTACTCCTCATTATACAGTGACTGTTGTGTTAAGATTCCAAATCAATCCAATAAAAACTATATATCTTCAAAATGTCACAGTTGGGTATCCTTAAAATACCCTTTCTAGCAGGATTAAATGTAAACCCATATTTCTACATCTAAACTTCGAAAAGGGAAAAAGACGCGGTTTATGAAAATGAAAATTCTTAATATGCCCTGGATAAACAGGAAATCGCTCATTAGATGGCACTAAGAGCAACCTATATATTTTTGAAAGTGCTAAAATCTCAGACCAGACCAGTCTTAACCATTCCTCTTCATCTCAGAAGGAACCCCACGTGAAAATATAGAAATTTATTGAAAGATATCATAGCATAGCATACCACTGTCACTGTCATCTGGGGAAACGCTGGCCGTTGTAACCCGAGGACTTGAAGTAGTGTGAGAAGGTCGCGGTTTTGGGGTAGGAGCTCTCGTGGAGAAATGTGTGGTATAGGCATCTCCGGGTTCTGTGGATGTTGTGCTGGTGGTATCCTGAGAACCAATGGTGCTGCCACCTCCCGTCCCTTGCCATCTTCCTTCGTCGGCTCCACCACCAGCATTACCTGCCAGAAAATGTCAATAACCCATTTCACTCTCCAGTCAACGAAGGTAATCGCTTCATTATCTCAAATGTCACCACAAGTGAGCATATGGAGGAGATTTCTGTTCACCAATGCAGAACTTCAGAACATTTCTTACAGCTGAAACTCATTAGGAAAATTGAAGGGCTTGGTGAAAGAAACAGATGACTCCATTTTACCTCATTTTGAGATAATCAAAGCAAATTAAATTAAAAAAAAAAAAATAAATTAGTTTCCGTCGGTCTCAAATTAGAAATATTGATAGAACTGAGATGAATAAGCTATCCTGCAATGAAATTAAAATATATTGCACTAAACTTAAATGTATGAGTATTTTGAAGGCATTGGAACAACCTGTTTTTTTTTTCCACCACAAAAACTGATCCGCTAATTGATTTTGTATATTTGACAATACGTTATTGTAACAATGTCCTACATAAGTCTTACGCAGTGTACTTTCTTCAGGCACACGTTGTCGAGTGTACTTGGTAAGAAAGTTTTTAAATGTCGGATTATTAATTTTGAACAAGGGAATATCAGCAGCTAAAAATGCTTGGCACATGTCATAGGAAAATTCAGCGACCCTACTTCCCAAACACTCTGCTAGCTGCTTTTGAACAGGTTCTTTGTTTGCCAGTTTTCTGATTAAGTTCTCCTTATGCTTTGCTGGTTTATGTGCTGAACTATTTTAAATCTTTTCTCACTCCCTACATTTTTCTCGCACACTCCACAAAACGGTACCCTATTATCTGTATTCTGTAGATATTAAATCACCCGAAAACTCTTTCTGTAAATTAATTAATCTAGCACTCGAAGTTGGTTTTATTTTCGGCATTTGAAGAGCTTTTTAACGTTGTATATGCCTAATTTAATTCGGTGGGAACCAGTTCACAATACTGTTACGTTTGAAGATCATGATACAACTGCTGGTGGACAGGCAAGCGTTGCTATAATCGTGCTGCTCAAAACGTTGACCTGCACTTTATCTTTGTTTATATAAACCTCTCAGATAGCGCACTGATTATTCTCTACGCACATACATATAATGAAAGGGTGGAAACGGGATTCACTGCATGAGAACATGATTCAAAATTAGTTCTCGCCACCTAACGAATTGCATCATCATGTGCAATACTACCAATATGAAAAATATTATCCAGATGGAAAAAATAATTAAAAAAAACATAAAAAATCATTAAAATATGCAATATAGGGGCTATAATATTGAAATAATATGCATTTATCAAAATAAAGAAAATATGCAGCTATATGCACTTTAAAATCATGTCCAAATAACTGAAAATTCCGTAATTCGTGCACATAATGTAAAAGCATACATTTTTAACCCTTATGAAAAAACATGCAAATGCATGAACTTCCTAGCCCTACTAATGACCTAGTTGTCGACGGGCCCTTAAACACCATTACCCATCCGACTCGGACAAGCTGTCAGATACCAAAGCATTGTAAAACCACATGTCGGATGGGGGAACATATTGTGTTCTAACTTTACCACGTCAGTAAACTTGGGTGTCTTGATTGGAAGGTATCCCGTAGGGAATGAAACATGAGTATTGAGGCATGTTGTGGGAAACTCTGTCATTAGTATCAGCCATTTAATGTTTTGCTATACTGTGCGCAACTCAGCTATAAGCTATTAAATTGCCCTTCTAAATATCACTCTCCTTTGATTAATTCCTATCCGCCGAATCTTCAGGATAGCGCAAGTTCACATCAAACAACACGTGCATAACTAACAATTTATTGAAATAACTTAAAAGTTTTAAACAATATCTATATGCTAAGTAAAACCTTTCTAACATTACATCGTATCTCGTGAAATTAGGAATACGAGAAAACAACAAATCATATACACAATTCAAATATTTTAAAATCCTTTTTAAACTTATCCTAACTACACCAAACTTCAAAAACACCAGAGGTCTTTTTTTTTTTTACAATAAACTTGACCTACACTAAATAAACATTTAAACTTGACCTACAGTATATAACACAAAACCCTGAATGCTCCTATATCATGACGGAAAATGGAATTACATTCTCTTTGATTCCTTATCTTGGTAGAATTCCATCAGGAGTACGTCCCTGGTTCCTTTCAGCTTGCTGTTCTTAATTTCTTCTCCTTCACTTTCATTAGATTTTCCTTTTGTCCGTTTAGCTCCTAGTTTGTTACTGTCTTTTGCTGTTTACCAATAATTACTTCGGTAACATCCTTGTTTGTATTTTTCTGTTCCTTTACAGGTTAAGCTTCTTGCCTTTTTTGTTTAGAAACAGTTTTTATGGATTGCTCTTTTTCAGCATCTTTTTAGCGGTCCCTTTTATATCTGCTTGTTCATCACTTGATGTATTTCCTTGCCCAACATGTGACTTTTGCTTATCTTTAATTTTTCTTTTCTTGTCAGTTGGTTTCCGGGCATCGCCTGTATACGTGAGCTGGGCAAATGCAGTCTGTTCCGCAGATTTGAATCCAAACGCAAACACAAGAACGGCACATATTAATACAAATCCTACTGGAAATGCATAATGGGGATTGACAACTTCAGACAGTTCCATTTTCCACGTCCTATTCTGTTCAACTCCACTGTTTACGTGAACACTAACCGTTCCACTTTCAGGACATACCCCTTCTGGCTGTTCCCAAGTCTAGAATAATTTCTTATACCCAACGGTATTACTCTTAATACCGTTACAACTGAACCACTTGTTGCTTATCTTGAGAGTATTTAAGAAGTCTGTACTGGGAGATAACAAGCTTCTCTCTATGCTTGTTGAGGACACTCCGTTTGAACATGGACTTGAAGCGTCCTGCAAAATTTAAAATCATGTTCTGAGTAACTGAAATGCCAAATTTCTTGCAGCTTCTTTCACTCTCCAGGAGCTATGGACCAGCTGCTTCTTACATCAAATGAAAGGATTCTTTTCCTGCCAGGATCAATATGTAGGTAACTCATTTTGGCCCCAAAGTGGTACCGCCTGCGGTGCCGTAGTAGTAAAAGCGGACGTTAAACACTACAACAACAACCCAAAGTGGAGCTAGCTGGTTCAAGTAGACAGCTGGAACTGCTTGCCAATGAAGGACCGCAAGGGAGTGAACAGGGGACACGTCCGAGGCAGAGGATATCAGATCATAAACAGTACTAAGATATTTGGTCAATATATGCAAAAGAGGAGGAAGTAGAAAAGAGAGCTGAAGAAGATGGTGTATGGGGTGAAGTGAACCGAAACTAAGACCGAGTGCTATGTGAGACTATTAACTAATTATAATGTGTAAATATGTTGCTCTGGGTTGGTTTCTTGCACCAAAAGACTTACCCGTTCTTCCTCCGCCTCCGCCATCGCCGCCTCCGCCACCACCGGGGCCTCCTTTGCCTCCAGCACGCCCTCCGCCTCCTTGTCCCACACGTCGGCCTTCTCTTTCACTTTCGTAGTCATCATAGTTACCCTCGGTTGGTTCCATTCCAGACTCGGTTGCATCCAACCCATTATCATTCTCATCAGCAGCGACAATGTCTATCGGTGCTACGACCTCTTCCTTGCCTAGGGCACCGCTGTAAGGAATTAGGTGCGAATTCACATCCTGAAACATACGTACATTTGGTTTCATCTTGAAACAAAAGTCCTTTGTCAGATAGCAGCGTCAGATAAATTATATCTATGAACTGCTTATCATCAGTGGTGCAATGTTGATTGCTAGAGCAAATTACTTTAGTTTTGAATATACTGTGGATTAAATATTTGGGAGGTCATGGGTTTGATTCCCTTGACCGTCATTCCTGACCCATGGGTTTTTCGGGGTTTTCCCCGTGTCACTAGGCCACTACTGGAAAGGGTCCCTCCATTTCACTTCAGCTCTCATTTCACTTCACTTTCACCTGCTTGGTTGTTTCAGGGTTCTAAGTGTCGGCGGGATCTCGGCGTGCATGGCACGTAGCTTGCTCTCTCTAAACCTTCATCCTCTGGGTCCGGGGAGGTCTCAGTCTCCCGGGTTCCCTAGGGGATCTGCGGAGTTCAAATATATAGTCGTTATGGCCCCTGCTCTCTACGGTCCGACCACCCTTCGTATCCTCTCATCTCACCTCTTCCTCTCTCGGTCAGGGGTATAAACACAAAAGATTTCATTCGTCGAGGTGCTAAGTCCCCCTCCGAACTTTATCTTACCCTATTATTATTATTATTATTATTATTATTATTATTATTATTATTATTATTATTATTATTATTATTATTATTATTATTATTATTATTATTATTATTATTATTATTATTATTATTATTATTATTATTATTATTATTATTATTATTATTATTATTATTATTATTATTATTATTATTATTATTATTATTATTATTATTATTATTATTATTATTATTATTATTATTATTATTATTATTATTATTATTATTATTATTATTATTATTATTATTATTATTATTATTATTATTATTATTATTATTATTATTATTATTATTATTATTATTGTTATTATTATTATTATTATTATTATTATTATTATTATTATTATTATTATTATTATTATTATTATTATTATTATTATTATTATTATTATTATTATTGTTATTGTTATTGTTATTGTTATTGTTATTATTATCATCATCAATATTATTTAGTTTAATTTATTGATATAAGTGCTAGGCTAGTGTTACATACGTGTTTGTTTGGTATTGACTCTATCCATTCACCACACAATACACAAACTCCTAACGATTACAAAGTCAACCTTTTACTGACCACTTCCATTTATTTCTTACGAGATTCCATGAACTCTTCCCACACTTATCAGCTCTGGTTGGCTTTTAAAAATATTTGACTGTCAGCTATTGATTTCTGCTTCACCATTTCCTGCAAATCAATCATTTCCTACAATAGTCTGTTCCTGAACATTCTAATAATACATGGATCTCAACTTTCCTTCAACATACTCTCGTTACTTAGGGTACATTCATGTGGAAGTAAGGAGTGCGGAAGTATTGTTCTCTACCTAGAGATGGTAAATGCATAATTGGAAAACGAGGTTCTGGTATTTCCTACTTCCCAGATTCTCCAGTGCACTTAACACATGGGTAGACTGAATAATAGAAGTAGTATTTTCGTGAAAATGGAATTAATCATTTACTAACAGCTGTTGCACATGTGGGTTCCAACTATCAGAACATCATTGTTAACCTCAGTGACAAAGTAAAGCCTGTTATTGACCCTAAAATAATCAACGTGTAGTTCACACTTAGCTGTTACATGAATTGTCAGTAAATATTAACAAATAGAAAAGAAGTGGGCATCCACATAGGATTTAAATGCTTTTTTTTTTGGGGGGGGGGATTAAGGGGTCTCAAAACATATATTTATATATTTCCGGTGAAATCTCGACATGGACGTCTTGGGTGGAATACAATACTTCCTCTACTTACTAGTGGAGAAAGAAAAAAATATATAAAAATCAGTAAAAATATTAAGCACTAAATAAATGTTAACTAAAATGGTAAGGTAAATACTGGAAACTAGCTACTGTTTTACCACTATATTTTCACATCATGAAGGCACAACGGGCTCTTATGGACCATGTTATTCTTATGGAAGATTCACGTGCGCTGTTGCCAAATTTGCGTGTTTTCAAATGCGACTAAGATAAAGTATGAACATGCATTTCGGTGTAAAATGTGTCGAAGAATACTATGGCATGCACGATAAGCCTTTTATGCAATTTTTCATTTTTTTAAATAATAAAATGTAAAATTTTGTTGAAAGCAGATTTTTTAACATCTTTCTCGCTCCGCACGTTTAAACATGGTTTTAAGCCAAAATAATTGCAATGAAAAAATCTGGATTATTCGCTTGCTTTTATAGGCCACGTTAGTATTTAGATTATATCAATATGTCTAAACATATTTTTTTAAAAAAAAATAAAGTTTAAAACAAAGTGTTGGGATTCTTCGTTTATACAGTGGAAAATGTCGTCGGTGGCTACTTCTCGTTCTGTAGGTCTACGTAAAAACTTCCAGGGACAAAGTTGTCAAGGAAATAACGAAATTATTTTTTATATAAATATAGAACATCTCCAGTAACAAGCCATCCATAAATCACCATTTAAAGGCAAATGTTTTTAGCGCGCCAAGCACACGGCCAACAACACCCGGTTCTCCTGTCTTGCAGATGTGTGGCAGTTGAAGGGCCGAGTGAGTGAGTGAGTGAGTGATTAGGGTTTAAGGGCCCGTCGACAGCTAGGTCATTAGAGCCCCATGAAGGGCCGATGAGGGATTGTGATTCAGTGGAGGTTTTCAATAGGTTTCGGGAATTTGAGGTGTGAGCGAGTTTTGCAAGTTCTCTGGTAATCGTGTGCATTGCAGTTAAGTGATTAGTGCGCAATGGATCGCAGAAGAAAAGGCGAATTTATTAAAAGTGGCGAGCGAAAAACAATTCTCTTTGGGTGTTGAACCCATGTCCGATTAAGGTAACATCATATGTATTATATTTAGGTCAAATGTCAAGTGCTAACAGTTATTAAGAGAGTGCAATAAATTGAGGCATATTACTAGAAATTAACTGAAAAATATATAATAATTTGAAACTGTCCTTGCAATAAATGGCATTTGTGGAATTATAAATTAAATATATACTGCATGGGAGTTCTATAAACCATGTAGGTACATGTATCTTTGTAAGCATTCATAACAGGGGTTTTGCCAGAGACGAGAAGGCATACGGGGAAACCAAGACATAACCTAACGGTATTTCCTTCCGGCCTGGGGGGGGTTAATGACACATAGGGAAGGGTTGTTCCCAGATGTGCGGGAAAATCTGCCGAAATTATTAAAAGTGGCGAGCGAAAAACAATTCTTAGGTGTTTGATGATGATGATGATGATGATGATGATAATAATAATAATAATAACAAGAATAACAAGAATAACAATAATAATAACAATAATAATAATAATAATAATAATAATAATAATAATAATAATAATAATAATAATAATAATAATAATAATAATAATAATAATAATAATAATAATAATAATAATAATAATAATAATAATAATAATAATAATAATAATAATAATAATAATAATAATAATAATAATAATAATAATAATAATAATAATAATAATAATAATAATAATAATAATAATAATAATAATAATAATAATAATAATAATAATAATAATAATAATAATAATAATAATAATAATAATAATAATAATAATAATAATAATAATAATAATAATAATAATAATAATAATAATAAAAACTAATAGCAATAAACCTGGTTGTGAGCAAAAACGCGGTAATCACATTGGCGCAACATACGTGGCAACGCCGCGCTGATTCTCCATAAGCGCCATTGTGCCTTCTTAAAGTGAAAATTCCTCTAGGTATGTAGCCGGGAGTCAACAGAATGGATGCGGGATATTCAACATTTGTCCGTCGTCCTTATAGACTACAAAAATGCCTTTTAAAGATACCTAGATTAAAATTATGGGAAATACTAGAGATTTATATTAAACAATTTTGACATAGGCTTAGAAACGTGGATAATGATAGCACAACATAAAATAAATATACAAGCAGTCTTAGAGCCATTGCTGGATACACAGGACTAGACAAACTGCAAAACGATCAAATACGACACTTAAAATTACGTCATTCATCATCCTGATGATGGAAGAGATGTGCACTCCCGAAACGTCGATGGCTCTTCATCACTACACCTGGCTCGAAGCCCGAGAACATCTTGAACATACAATTATAAGAATTAAACAAAACAATAATAGAATGCAGAACCAATTGGAAATAGAATGGAAGAAAATAGAGTTCCCAAAATATGAAGTAACTATCAACCACAAGGACAAACGAACATAGGACGAGTGAGGAAAAGGTGAAAGGAACAAGACTTTGGAGCCTAAACAGGCTAAATGGCCTAAGCAGTGTTGAAGAAGTACTTTATAACCTTCGTTGGTTTTAAATATATTTATAGAATACTGAATTAATCAATGGCACAAATAAACATATAAGTACAAGTAAAATGACTCAAAGTGTTATTTCACTGCAATTAAAAACAACACTTTAATTAATTATCTTTATTCGTAGTATTACAAGTATGGTTGAGCTTGTCTCTGGAGGGAACTAAATGGTCCTTGCAAAGCTGAGGAAATTTGCCCTGCATATGTACAAATGGAACAATAGGGTAATGTACGCCTGGCTAGACACTGATAAAGCCAAATAGGTAGATACATGAAGACCTTGAGCCGATTACGGGCATACCGATCATGATATGAGCGATTTCACTGACCTCGCCTGCCACCGTACTTCCTATACGAGTACTTCTGCTTCGCAAACACCCACTCTACAATCATGTCCCATTTCCACAATTACATCCTACATTCTCTATAGGCAAATGCAATATTCTCGTGGTTATTAGGTGATTAGGTAGGAGTAGGGAAGTGATGATGATGATGACAATAGTAACAACAACAAGAACAACATCAACAACAACAACAATGATGATGATAATAATAATAATAATAATAATAATAATAATAATAATAATAATAATAATAATAATAATAATAATAATAATAATAATAATAATAATAATAATAATAATAATAATAATAATAATAATAATAATAATAATAATAATAATAATAATAATAATAATAATAATGATGATGATGATGATGATGATAATGATAATAATAATTTATTTATCAACAGGTTTACAATGTGAGATCACATCTTCCTGTATCCAAAGTGTTTAAGTACCTACGTATCTTCTTCCTCCATTCTTCTCTTATTTCCCAATCCCGCTCTTCTAAATTCTTCTCCTTCATACTACTCCTTATATCATCTATCCAGGTTTTCCGCGGTCTTCCCCTCTTTCCTCTCCCTGGTGGAATCCATTCCAAAACTTGTCTTGGCAATCTTGTTTCCATCATTCTATGTGTATCACCATACCATTCCAATTGTTTGTATTTTACAAAATCTAATAATGTATCATTAACATTCATTTTTTGTCTAATAGTTGTATTTCTAATTTTCTCTAATTTAGAATGCCTAGTGGATCTTCTAAAACAATCCATTTCAGTAGAAAGCAATTTTAATTTCAGGTTTGTGTTTAGGTGCCATGTTTCCTCTCCATAAGTTATAGTGCTTCTTATTATAGATTTGTAATTTTGTATCCACTGATAATGCCTTATCCCACAAAATTCCGTTCAACATAGCTATTGTTGATTTACCTTTCTGGATTCTATATTTTATGTCATTTTCCTTTTCGGAGGAATTCCTAGTAACAAAAGGATTGCGCCAAAGGTGTTGCCTGTCTCCAATATTATTTAAGATATATATACAGCAAGCTTTATCCAATTGGAAGAAGAAATGTAAAAATATGGGAATACCTATTAATAACTCCACAATTTATACACTTATTTGCTGATGATCAATTGGTTATAGCTCAAAATTATGATGACATAGAATATATGACTAGAAAACTTATGGAAGAATATACTAAATGGGGTTTCAAAATAAATTTGGAGAAAACACTATATATGTCTTGTGGGGATGAAAGGAAAGACTTGATTTTGGAAGATGGAATGGGGCGTATCAAAGGACGAGAAGAATGTGAATATTTGGGCATTAAAATAATAATAATAATAATAATAATAATAATAATAATAATAATAATAATAATAATAATAATAATAATAATAATAATAATAATAATAATAATAATAATAATAATAATAATAATAATAATAATAATAATAATAATAATAATAATAATAATAATAATAATAATAATAATAATAATAATAATAATAATAATAATAATAATAATAATAATAATAATAATAATAATAATAATAATAATAATAATAATAATAATAATAATAATAATAATAATAATAATAATAATAATAATAATAATAATAATAATAATAATAATAATAATAATAATAATAATAATAATAATAATAATAATAATAATAATATAATGGTCATTATAATCACAATCACAGTAATAATGTCGAAGTAACCAAGTAAGCTATATCTCAAACTTACTGAGATTACTATGAGCTTTGCTTCAAATGTCGAGACGTAACCTGTAAACCTAACACATTGCATTACATGGAGCTTTTAGGATAGATTTAAGGACACTAGTAGTGTCAGAATAGCAATTTCCACTTTTTTCTGGTAGTGTTTAACGCGCGCTTTTACTTCTACGGCACCGCAGGCGGTGACACTAATGATACATGGAATGAAGATGGAGCACCGGTGGAATGAGATGGCGGGGGAAACCGGAGAACCCGGAGGAAACCCCGCCCCAGCACCGCTTCGTCCACTACGAATCCCGCATGCGGTTGCCTGGGACCGAACCCGGGCCGCTTTGTGAGAAGCGAATGGTCTAACCACTCGGCTACGGCGCGGCCAGCAATTTCCATGCAGAAGCTCAATGCAATGTATGTTAGGGCTTCTATACAATCTATCATGATGAAACTTAGCGCTTATAAAACAGCTTCTTCTGGTTTAGAAACCATAATTCAATCATAAGTAAAGTTAATAATTTTTATTCAATTGATACTCCAATAAACAAAACATTTTCAAGATTTTCCTCATATTTTCTTCTTAGGTGTACTTTTCCCCTAAACAGTTAGTCTGTTTATAAACATGTTATTCAACATAGCTGGTGAACAATTAGGACAGTTTAATCAGTAACGTCAGTTTTAAAAGTAAATAATTATGCACTCTTTATTTTTAAACTTTTATATATATATGAAAACATTTTTGAGGAATTTCATGCAAGTGCAACACAAAAAGATTTCACCGGCAATACATTCTACATATGCGCAAAAAAGTCAAAGCTCTATCTATTATACTTTTTTGGAAAAATGTGCCTAAAGTTTAAAGAAATGGCAAAAGAAGAGAGATACTGTTGTGCAGTGTAAAAGGGGCGTGACAGCCTTCATTGCTGCAAACACACAAAAACCTTATATAGGCATGTTCTGCAAATTATGTTGATTTATGTTAAGCAAACAAATAAAAATCCATTTTTTAATCTAAAATCAGTAGCAAGCGTCCTTTTCGTAACGTAACTTAAGAGTTTGGCAATTGCAAGTTTTTCCTTCACGCTACGTTAAGTTTGTATGTCACATGACTAATCTGAACCAATCGGCGAGAAGTAATGTCATTGAGTGATAAATTGTGCTTCTTGTGTAACTATTGATATAAACACTCCATTTCTTTTGTTTTGCTCCCAAAGAAGGTTATGGCCAACTTCAAACTGTATTTGTCGTTTAAAAATGTTTTTACTCCACATTTCGTGTGTTTTCATTTTTAGGAAAACATAACTACCGATTAGAAAAAAAGAGCTACTTGGAATATTCGCTGTGTTAAAAGAGTACAAAAAGTTAAGGGACTGCAGCACATCAAATTCTTTAAATAATATTTCAAATGTATGCTCGATAATGACCTACAAAAAGTTTGCTAAGAAATACACTTTTAACTTTTAACATACTTGGTTTAATAAATAATTTGTATTCATTTGTGAGTTTCCGCTGTTGCAAAAATATATAATTACCAAATTTGGATGAGCTCATTGGAGTAACACACTTGCCTTAAGTTAACAACCGTATAGCAACTTTTATTTAGCATATAAATCGGGGGGGGGGGGGGGGAGGGGGCTATCCCCGATGTTTCATTCTGATAACTTAAAAACTGCATCCTAAAAGAAGCATTCAAGTGCTGAAAAAAATGTGTTAAACATTACAACCGAGAAAACAGCACTGCAAAATTTAGTCGTAAAAACTGGGCTGAAATTGTGCTGATGTATTTGTTATAAAATAGCGTACATTTTTACTTAAAACACACAATTTCGGAACTGAATAACTTGCGTGCTACAAATTTTACATAAAATACTTTATAGAAGTGTTGGTAAAAAAAAGCGTTAAAATTATCAGAAGAACCTCAAAATGCCCAATCAAGCCCTCCGCTTATGTTTATTTAAATCGTCGCTTAACTCCCATTTTAACTCTGATAGCAAAGATTATTGAATATGATAATAAGAAAAATATGATTTGACAGTACATATACTGGTCCCTTCACTCTTGCTATTCATTCTTCATCCTGAAGATGGGAGAGATGTACACACCCGAAACGTCGATGTCTCTTCATCACTACACCTGGCTCGAAGCCAGAGAGCATCTTGAATATGATAATAAGAAGTTTAAAACCCTAAACCCTAATTTATTCTTCTGCACAACTTTTAGTATTTGGTCCCCTTAAGGATATGCTTATGGATATATGGTACGTGCCTACCATAAATTGTTGATAATTAATTAATCGGCGTATAAATAAAAGCTTAGTAAACGGGTAGAAAGAAATTAGAAAAAAAGTTATATAATGAATTAGACGGATAAGTTTTGAACAGAGCTTCAAGTTGCAAAGGACATGGGGAAAATAACACTGCTCGCCCGTCTTTTGTTTCCTTAGTTTGAAGGTTCGGCTGTCAGGAGTTGATTTTATGGCACCCCGAATATGAGAACTTCAGAAAAAGCGACAGCCGTGGTGATAAATGGTACTATTATATACCTACCCTGTGTGGTGTTCACCCTACTGTGGTTAGTACCGGCTTAGGTTCATGTATAACCTTGAGGTTGACTTTCTTCCTGAATGCCTCCATTATCATATTTCTGCTTCACTTTAAGATGCACACAAAATCATTTATGGGAAACGTAGCAAAGGCAGTTCTAAAAATAGAACACGTAGCGGTTACAAGCTTGATGCTATTTTCAAACCTTTTTGAAACCCATAAAGCTAAAAACACTGAAGAAGTAGGACAAAAACAACTATACAACATATGTCGTTACACGTGACAGCATGTTAAAATTAAATTTTCCTCTCCGTTATTTCGGCAGTTAGTACAATTTTAAAAAGTGACACAGGAATACTATAGTATAAAAACTGAATACGGCGTTGGAGCACAATTTCGTATTCCTTGTACTTTTTAATCCTCCGTTGGTCGTTTAGGGCCTGGGAGACCCCTACGTTTATTTAAACGTTCTAGTTTTCCAACGAACGCACCTATGCAATCGCCTGACTAGGGCATCTAATATTACACTTTACTCGACTGTTTGGTGGAGCGACAACCTTATCCTTTTATTTGTTTAGCTCCAAGAATGGCTAATGTGTCGCAGAGTTCAACCAAACTCTCTGTAACTACTCTCATCACTAGGGCTCGGAAGTTCATGCCCTAAAAACACTGAAATATGCATGCCAATATGCTCTTAAAAACTTGAAAATATGCCAAGAAATATGCACTATTGAATTAAAACAATGAATGTCCCTTTGCAGTAGAAAAGACGAGTTAGTATAAGTAATAAATAAAATTACCTTATTCCTTAGAGGTTGAAGCAGAAGTAGTCCCGTTGCTAGTATTAACTGCTAAATTGCAGTTCATAGCCAACACTTTGCACAAATTTTCAACTGTAAAACATCGTCTGTTGTCTCGCAAAACACTTTTGTAACGTGAAAAACTTCTCTCCACCTCACAAGATGTTATTGGGGCATATTTAAATGGTGCTAACTGCTTCACAGAGAGAGAGAGAGAGAGAGAGAGAGAGAGAGAGAGAGAGAGAGAGGAGAGAGATAGGGAGAGAGAGAGTCAAGTCTCTTGGTGAGACATGGTTTTCTTTCGAGGATGTCTCGAATACCGCACATCTGTTTATAACCAGAATTTTTTGAAATTACATAATTCACCTTCTCTTTCACTTTTTGTCCTATGCTACCAGGAACCAAGCTTAGATCACATTGCTTTTTTTTTTTTCAAAGACAGTAAGTGATTCATGCAAAGGAGATCCTACAGCTTCCAATGCCGTTATGGCTGTTGGTAAGAAAGAAAAATGGGCAGATGTGAAACTAAGATCCTCTTTTAACCCAGTGCCTGACAGAATATTTCGCACAGTTTCTATTGATGAAGCATCTTTCAAGTCCAATGAATTAACAACCTCTTCTACTATTTCTATGTGCTCAGCACGATATAAAACTGCATCGATCCATGTTCCCCATCGAGTTAACACTGGTGCAGGAGGAAGTCGGGTATTAGGTGCTGTTGATCTAACTCTTTTAGGAGATTTAACAAAGATTATATTCGTACTGGACACAAATCTATCTACCAATGGGAAAGAACCATTGTCTCAGAAATGCTAGCAATATGAAAAATATTATACAGATGAAAATATAAAAAAGCATAAAAATCATTAAAATATGCAATATAGGGGCAATAATACTGAAATCTTTGTGAGTTGCATCATCATGTGCAATACTACCAATATGAAAAATATTATCCAGATGGAAAAAAATAATAAAAAAACCATAAAAACCATTAAAATATGCAATATAGGGACTATAGTATTGAAATACAATGTATTTATCAAAAATCAAGAAAATATGCAGTTATATGCACCATAAAATCACGTCCAAATAACTGAAAATTCCATAATTCGTGCACATAATGTAAAAGCATACATTTTTAACCCCTATGAAAAAACATGCAAATGCATGAACTTCCTAGCCCTACTCATGACATTGTGTTATATTGGGTTTTCACTGCAAGTAGTATGTTACTACTTCTCACAAACAGGAGTCAGGTCTACAAAATTCCAAACATTTGGAGGAAGTGCATTATTTACCTTGTGATGATTATGTCTTATCCGTGTATGACAACTTGTATCAATCAGACAAGTCCAACTCTGAAAATGAGATCTTTAGATTCAGAAACTGATCATGAAGAAGAGGATCAAAGCAACCTATGTCCTAATAACATGTATTTTGTAAGTAACATCACATGCTTGTGAAAGATTATTATTATTATTATTATTATTATTATTATTATTATTATTAATTATTATTATTATTATTATTATTATTATTATTATTATTATTATTATTATTATTATTATTATTATTATTATTATTATTATTATTATTATTATTATTATTATTATTATTATTATTATTATTATTATTATTATTATTATTATTATTATTATTATCGTTATCTTTATCGTTGTCGTTGTCGTTGTCTTTGTCGTTGTCGTTGTCGTTGTCGTTATCGTTATCGTTATCGTTATCCTTATCATTATCATTATCATTATCAGTATCATCATCATCATCATCATCATCATCATCATTATTATTATTATTATTATTATTATTATTATTATTATTATTATTATTATTATTATTATTATTATTATTATTATTATTATTATTACTATTATTATTATTATTATTATTACTATTATTATTGACAGTACATTCCAAATTACAGGTTGTTTACCTGAACATCACAGTTTATTATACTTCCGTGTAGTGTAGTAGAAATTATAATGTATAGTGTACTCATGCTACGTTTTAGTTCTCTTTGATATATCTAGTAAACTAATTCTAATAAACACCATGTAGATTTAAGCTAAATGAGGCTAAGCGTGTAAATGAATGAAAAATACAATTAAAAAAATAATTCAAATATAGGTATAAGCACGAAAATATAGCCAGGGCCTGCTAGGCCCCACGAAAATAATCGGTGTTCTGCCAGGGCGCGTGCTTAACGGATGGATAAGAAGGAAATATTTTCATTGTAATGAAACCCATACATGGCAAGAAGCCACTGACAGTAAGGTAGTGCACATGTTGGCACCCGAAAGGCTTGAAGGCTTTCTACATGGTCAAGTCTTCTCTACTTACAGAACTCTTGAAGAACACAGATGCTTGGACTGTTGGATATAACATTGCAGCTACAGTGAACCAGGCGCTTGCAGAAAGTGCGAAAACCCTTGTGTTCCTTCTCATGTTATTAACTTCCACCTGTGGGAAAAAGAAAAGGAAACCATAAACTAACCATAGAGAAATGTTTAGATTACTTTTCCTAAAATAAATTTAATTTAGAAACTTAAATTGGCGCTTATAATTGTGAAACCATTAACCGAGCAACCATCACAACACCAAGTTCATTACAATATCCAAACTTTTATTTACAAGTTTCTCTCACCCTCTCCTCTTCCTCCCTCCCTCTCTCTCTCTCTCTCTCTCTCTCTCTCTCTCTCTCTCTCTATCTATCTGTCTATTTTGTGCTTAACTTTGTATGAAATATTGGTTTTAGAATTTAAGAAATCTGATGTGTTGCACTCACATGACTTTCTCTACTCTTGTAGTAACCATTCTTACTAACTCTTATTACTCTATCTTCTTCGTGTTAGTTGAGATAAGCATTGCCAGAAACTAGCTTATTGTTAACTTCT